>CM046859.1:17671778-18271778 GCA_025617745.1 Heliocidaris erythrogramma
CACAGAACTCCAAAAGACGTAGAAGGCTCATACCCATTCACAACGCACAGATCGCGGTGTCCTCGAAATACCCGCTGGAAGATTCGCTCGAGTGCACACGCCGCCATATTGCTTAGTCCTCGTTCTTTTCAGTGAGCTTACCGATCGTGCACGTCACAATGCCTATTATATTCGATCTTCTCAAAAGGGCCATCTGTCTATCATTTGAAAATTTTTAAGTCTGATTTTCCTTACATAAATGACATCAACTGAATGTGTATTACACATGTAACAGTTTAATTTTAGTTCTCTTTCAGGAGACAAGAGTTAAATTTCACTTCGTTTCCAAGATACTAAGTTTTGTAGTTCTCCTTCAAGGTACATCGGAGCCCGAGTTCATTTGTTCGCAATCATCCTTCTTGACACCCCCCCCCCCCCCCTTTGGAAAAAACAAAAACATATCACATACAAAACAAAAACAAAAAGAAAAACGAAACATTTAAAAATAAAGATATTACTTATATGGTTGTACAACCTGTCATTTTTTGTCCAATGTGTTATCGATATAAATTTCTATAAAGGTATTTTTCCAAGTACTGTATATTATTTGCCTTTAAACATTGGACAATTTTCCTTTTGATTTAATTTGCTTTTTTGCAAAGATTTAGTTTTGTTCAACATGCTACTACTGTGTTATGTTTATGTCCTGCTCTGTCTTTGATGATAATTCTTATATAAACTTGTTTTAGTGGATACATTTCACAATACTGCAGCTTTGCAATAATATGCTAGTTCACATGCTTAGCACCCCCCCCCCCCCCCCCCCCCAGTTTAACAAATGCTTAACAGCCCTCGAATCAATATTATTCACCTTATCTTCTCTTTGTTAATACACACTGACATTTTTCCTCATGTACATGTAGGCTAGTAGCTCAACAATGAAGAACAAGCTTTTCACAGTACACCCCCCCCCCCCCCCACACAATGCACATGTCACTCTTCATAGCATTACACAAACTCAAAGAGAAGCTCACTACATTTGTAAATAAATTTACATTGTACACATACATCACAACTGGAAAAAAAAAGAGAAAAGAAAGAGGAGAGGAGTAGGGAGATTTATCAACTGTTACAGGCAAATCTTATATTAAATTTTATGGAATCGAAAAAAACAAAATTTAATAGTTAAGTTCAACGTTTATTTTCCAAAAATAATTCAAAAGTTCACAAAATCTTTGAACACTAAAACTATAATGTTTTATTGCAGAAACTGACAAAGCATTGGCAAGTTACAAATTTTTCATACAAAATACATGTATTAGTACCAGTAGCAATGAATGTGATAGTTACTATATGTAAGTGCATATTGCCAGTGGTCACATTGCTACATAAGCCCCCATAGCCCGGCAAAATGCTACAGACAGTAAACTCTCATTATAAATTTACGAACTCTATTACAGGTATAAGACAGTTTTATCATAAACAATATTTTTCCCACCAGACTCAAATGCTCCTTTCTCTGTGTTCCTTTTTTTTTTATGCTGGTCCAATATGAGATTCTTGATAAGTAAGCAAATTTTATGAGTCTAATCAATATCATTTAAGAAACAGATGAATATGATGATGGACTTGCTCATTTCAATCACAAATGATCCTTTCACTCCACTGAATAATATTTGACAATGTCTGCAAAGTAACCCATAATAAGGAGAGAAAAAGAAGTCATTGTACCCATCAATATGTTGTTTGTTTTATGATTATCACAGATGCATGTAACTGTATCTCCATCAAGTATCTTTGGTTTAATTAATGAAAATAAAATTGCACGAGTAACTTTGGCATAAAATTGGAGACTAGGACAACAAAGACAAGCAAAGCAAAACAACACAGAACTTCGACCATTTCAGTGATTACCCGTGACTATGAATACATTTACTAAATACATGTACAGCAGACATGTGCAAAAAACTGTGCAACCAACAACATGGAGTGTAATACGTACTTCATGTACATGAACAATAAAAGAAAATACTACTGCAACTGTCACCTGTGAAGTACCACTCTTATCACACATATCCAACTCTTAATGTTGTTTTTTCTCGAGCGATTGAATCTTTGCATCAAACTGGAATTTTACTCATTTGTATCGCATAGTATCGCATATATCGGCTTGGCAATAATAATAATAATAATAATTGACCCATGAATTTGTGAATCATCCCAAAGCTATCTAACTTCCAGTTTAGCCGTCCTGACACTTCATTGGACTTGATGTACTTTAAAGGTTGAAATATGCAGTGAGAATCTACATGTACATCCTAACAAACTTCTACGTCTGGATCATTATACTGATCTGTAAAAACTAGAAGTTTCTGGAGGACTATATATTGCATTGCACTGAAATGAGCACACCTCATATCAAACTCTTACAAGTAAAAACTGAACAGTAGATGAATAAAATAAATTTCCAGTTTCAATAAAATCTTTAAAAATGGCAGAACAAGGGCAAGGTAAGCAAATGGTTACTAAAATTTTCATTTCAGCTTTGAATAGGAAGCAGTACAGCAATATTACTAAATTAAGCCACAATAGTGTATGATACATATCATGCACATCTAAAATAATAAATAATAACAAATACATCTAACATAGAAATGCCAGAATGGACATTCAATAATACAATGTCAATTTATTTCATGTATTAAAAGTGAAATTTGCCTCTCCTTTTTTTCATTGTCAATTTCAATACAGCACTAACAAATTTCAGTATGATTTTATTTAATCCTAGTGTTATAAATGTAGTCCAATTACCAAACAGTTTGTACTGAATCAAGGTAACCCCAGAAGTTTCATTGTACATGTACGTTTAAAAAGGCAGTGTGATAAACAGATAGAACATCAATAAGCAAATTCAACACAAAAATGACATGACACATCTTGAATTGAATACTGTATCATTGAGCTTGAGCACATCAATATTACATACATGAAATTATTTTTTGTGGTGGAGGTTGTGATTAATACTAAAAGTTCACTGTATTGGCATATGACAGTCAATGCCTGTATGAATTTTTTTAGTTCAAAGCTAACTAAAAATACAAAATGGCAACAAGAAAGTAATAATTAATCATTCTCGGCAATCCTCACAATTCACTGATGCCTAAACAACACCAACTTTGACAACTGCTTACGGATAACAGGTCCACTGATTTTTTCAGTCCGCTGTTTTGCCAGGTGATGCATGCGGATTTTGAGATAGGCAGCAGCTATTCTCTTCACTAAGAGAAATATGTGATTACAGTCCGCTGGTGAGTCAAACATATGATCAGACAATGAAGTAAAGATATTGCGATGACTGACTTCTCCAAGAACTGCTGAGCAAAAAGCATGTGGGAGGCCAGATGATTGTGGAAGTTTACCACCGGTGACTTTCATAAGTCGTTGCAGGCATCTTTCTGCCGTCTCACAGACCTTAACAACGTCTGGTGCGGGTCTTACCAGTCCTCCTCTATTTCTTTTCTCTAGGAAACTACCTTCCATGATTTCACCAGTTGTAAGAGCAGCAGCGCAATCGTCGCATGTCAAATGCTTCCGGATCATTCGTACTGTGTAGCCTGCTATGTAGGGGATTACTGACTTCTTGTATGTAGAAAGTTCACTGAGGTTTGGGATGTCTGTGTAGTCATGGTCTGACGTCGAAGGACTTCGAAGTGACAGGTCGTATTTCCTGATCAAGTGCATGTCAGTCTCACCATGGCTAGAGTCCAAAATCTTACTCTGTCCACTGGAGACATGTAGAATAGTTGTTCTATCCTGTGCGGTGCAGTTTCCTCCCACTCCCTCTATTTCATGTCGGATGATCATTTTTTTGTACGAGTTGGTGAATTCACGCGCTGTTGGGTTGTTATTACTTCCTAGTGATGATCTCATGGCACAAAATAACAGTTCAAGGTGGTCTTGGCTCATCTTGTATGTGAGTAGGTACTTCAGCTTTGGATTTTCTGCTGCCACCAGGTTGTCAAACATGTAGATAGCACTCTTGATGCCAGTCAGAAAGCCAAGGAATGGGGTCTTGCGCGGTGTGAGATACATGTGCTTTCCATGAGCATCTGTGATGGAGCTGAGGTATCTGTACGTATCGTTCATGAATGGCCTCCAGAGGTGTTCATTTTCTGGACGAAGAGGAGCTTTGAAATTGTGTGCAAATGGGTTTCGTGAGTTCAGCAGATCAAACAGGTGGTCAATTTTTCGGATGAATCGCACTGTGGCACTGCAGCCCTTGAACTGGCTTAGTCCCTGGTCTTCTAGGAATTCCAACGCATCTGCAACACTTCTGCTTAGTGTTTGGGCAGCAATGTTTACTTTCATTTTTTGCTTTTGCCACTGAATGTGAGCATTCCGTACTCTGTTACCTAATCGCAAACCTTCATCCTCCTGCAGTTTATTAAGCTCCTTTAGATATTCCCACTTGATCGCATTCCCCTCCTCATCTTTCAAGATGCCATTTGATGCGAGGGCATTTCTCATTAGCTTCAGCATGTGGCAGATATCTAGGAAGACACTAACATGATGAGTAGGATTGAGAGGATGGGGGAACGAGGGAACAAGGTCAGGCATCTTCATCGTCGCTCCTAATGTCTCCAACATTTTCACATGACATGACGGTCCATCACAAGTCAGAGAATCGATCATCACTCCGATATCTGCCAGCTTACTCAGGCACTGCTGAACTAGATTTGCTCGGTCGACTCCTGTCAAACTTTGTATGAAGAAGTATCCCACAGGAAGTTTCCAGTTTGAATTCAATGGCACTACCATGAAGACAAGAGCTTCTGTTGCTACTGGATTTGTGTCATCTTCACATCCTGTGCCCATGTCAACATAACCGTGAAACCTGGTACCATCCCACTGGACATGCTTTTTTATGGACATCTCATCCAGCATCAATGCGCATACAAGTTCATGACCATTCTCCTTTGCTTCCTTTGCCTTCATTTCAAGTGCACTGAATGCCTCTGCAGTGAACCCTGGTTTTCCCTCGATGGTACTGTACCATTTCCGAATGACAGATGGGTGGGGTAACTGGAGGTCGAATGTCTTACGTACAAATTTATATGCCTTTGCAGAGTAGAAGCTTAACGTCAAAGCAAATGCACGCAGAGAAGGGGGATACTTTTCCTTTGAGGTTACATCTTTGTTCCTTGATTTTACACATCTCTTCATTAATTCTGCGGGCACATCACATGTCTTCTCCAACATTTCTAGCCCATGTTCTGTCAAAAAGTTCTTCTCCTTAAGTGTCTTGACAACTTCCTGCAGAGAATCAACCTTTTTCTTCAGTCTCCGTGCTTTGGCGTGGGATGTATTGAGTCGTTTCTTCATGGAGGACAGCCGATCATAGGCATTTTCTAGTTTCCGCTTCATGCGCCTTGGGCTTTCCTGAATGGAGTATGTATGATCATGTTGTTCATGACATCTCTTTGTGGGAGTTTTGGGGACTGTATTCAACATGGATTCAGTGTTGTCTGCAAGGGGCTTGGGTTTGATCGGGGTACTGAGTTCTTGTCTGTAGGTATCACGTGCTGGATCCTCATTTGAACACTCGGCAATGTGAAGATTGGAGTCATCAACCTGTTTAAGGGCACAGTGTGGTTGAGCAGTATCTCGTGGTATTGGGGGCTTGCGCTGTTTGACATTCTGAAATGAGAAGGGAGGGGAAAAGTTAATCAAAAGTAGACAGTTACAATAAAAAAATAAATATCAAGTAACAGAGTCTGATGATGGAAAATGCATGAAAAGTTTTCAACTCTGTTTCTTTATATATATATATATATATATATATATTCCATGAGAGTTGCCAAAGCTGTTGTATATGTTATTTCCTCACGATATATATATATATATATATATATCAAATTAATCTTACATTTGCACAGATTTTGCAAGACAGTTGACTGTTAATCATTAGATCAACATTGGTTCAATCATTCTTTGTTACCTTAGTTCACAATCATAAAAGTTAAGAATATAATTTCGGCCCAACAAATTTACCTTTGATATTAGGAGACATCAAAAAAAAAAATGCATAAAATGAGAATTGCCTGTACCATTCATGTAAATATAAACAAGGTTCAAATAAAAATAAATAAATAAAATTTAAAAAAACAGCTATAAAGGCATATAATATACATGTAATGTATTATTTGTATCTAAACCCTGCATGTTGTTGGTGCCATAATGTTGCATGAACATTAGTTACCTTTATAAGATGTTGGGGAAAGTTGAACAGTGTTGGCACAGCATCTGAGCGGAGCCGAGTTGTCTGACCAGTACGATCGAAGCATTCCTCTGCAAAGTGGTCGGAGCATATGGACGAATACTGACCAGGTGTCCAGTTGTCTCTTCTCATGTTCACGATCCATCTCTTTAGGAGAGAACTATCACCTCTTGGAAATCTGAAAGTGGAAAAATAAAAACATAAGATCACAATTAATTTCTAGGAATTAATCCTAATTGAAAAGAATCTCTTTGGAAATACAAACTACATTGTAAGAAAAATCAGAAATGTTTGATAAAGAAATAAAAGAATTGTTTAATAATTTAATTTAATCAATACATTACTTTTTAAGTTAAAGGGCAATCCAACCTTGGTAATAAGATGATTTGTGTGAACGCAGAAAAATAAGAAAAATAGGATGGTGAAAGTTTGAAAGAAATCGGACAAGGACTACGAAAGTTATGGATGTATGAAAAATGAGATCACTACATCTATGCAAATCTCAAATTGTGACATTTTTGTGGACAACTCTCCCGTTTGTCGTACACAAAAATATCATTAATTTGCATTATTTGTTTTATTTGAGGCGCTTTTACCCTCGGGGCAGTAATATATTGGAGATAGCATATTGTTAATGTAGGTCCTCATAAAAGAAAAAGATCCTACTGAGTAATACATTTTGTTATTCATTATTGCTTGTCCGATTTCGTTCAAACTTTCACCAATCTGCTTCTCTGATTTTTCCTCTTTCTTTTAAAGCAACTTGCTATTAATTAAGGTTGGATTTCCCTTTAACATCAGAATTCAGGTCAACCTCACTAACACAATTACACCACATATTACTCATACATGTACTTCTAAGAAAATCGACAATTAACGTGTTAACGACAGCCATGACAGTGTCACTCATCTCATGACCATCGCATCTTCAGTCATGTCAGTTCAGGGAAGTCATGCCATGGAAGTGAAGAAGAGTGAAGACGTAGACTGAACTTCTGAAGCGAAGTCTTCACAATCACAGACACAGCTCACTCTGTCTTCACTGTGAGTATTAATTACTAACTTAGATTTACCTATTAAGCCTTAGAGTTACATGTCATGACTGAGTTAGAATTTCTCTCTAAAGTCTAAGTCTAACTTTACTGTCAATAAATAACTCACAAAGTTTCACTGTCATGACCTGAAGTGAAAGTGATGACTGAGTGTCAGTCATGTCAGTGTCACAATTTTTACTGTTCTTAAAATGGTTAAATTAGCTGCTTAGATGTCTTTAACTATTCTGTAGGAATTTCAGAAAGGTATGAAATGGTAATATTCATTAATTTAATTAAACAAGTTATTTATCTTTACTCAATGAGCGATTTTCATAAGACCACATCATGAAAACTGCAGCGAGTAATTAAAATAAAACGGTAAAATGAACAGATGGGACTACGTACTACAAAAAGCCAAGTACCACGAAGAGAGTCGACATTGTCAAAACATCATAAATTATAACTTATTACTGAATTAATCAGATCAACTAACCTGTGGAAAGTTTTCCCGCATCCCTTCTTCTGACGGTTAGTACAGTTATATGCCGTGCAAAACGGCATGGCGATGAAAATTACTCAAAAGTTCATGAATAGAATCTACATGTAAATGAATTATTGCGCTTGACGATCCGCTATCTGAAGGACTAACCAAGATGGCGGATATCACGTGACCACGTACGAGCGACGGCGATAGTTTCGCACCCGCACAAGCCTTCTACGTCTTTTGGAGTTCTGTGGTACATACATGTAATAGTACGACGACTAGTGCCGTGGTGTTCATGGACATGTAGGATCGAGCTGCCTTTGGCGACCACTCCAGCGACCACTCGGGGGCACCGAAGCGTGACGCGGCCGAGAACAATGGAAAATCGCTCTACGGTGTCCTCAAAAGAGACAAAACCAAACGGAAAAAGTATTGACACTGTAAATCCGTTTCGTTACCGGTCGGAAACTTCAATTCAGGCAGTAGGCTTAATTAGGCGACGCAGCATTGTACTCCGGGATTAATGAGCGTGTGAAATATTCAGCTTTCTGATGGTATATGCCACATACCGGGGCAAGATGTCTGGATCTTACTATTTTAAATTAGTCCTTTAGACACCACATAAATAACCCGGCTTCCAAAGAAGAGTCAGTCGGCATAATGATTGCAAAATACAGTGGTTAAATAAAAGCTCTCTCAAATTTCCATCGACATTTTTTATTCTTAGTTAATTTACTAAATGAATGCTGAAGATATCAGCTTTCGGGTAGTAAATGCCACATACTGGGGCAAGATTTTATGGGTCTTACTGTTCAAACTTCAACACGGCACATATTCTCGACATATTACACTCCGCATTAGAGCGCTCGTATTGTATTATGGAGCTTCGTAACTCAATAATGAAGTGCTGAAGAAAAAGTGTTATAATGTTCGCAAGACATTTCATATTCTTAGCTGATTACACCATGAAATAGAGGAGATATTCAACTTTATCATGGCATAACTCACTATGCTTAGCAAGTTGTCTGGATCTTACTGTTTAAACTTTAACACGGCACATATTCTTGAAATATTACACTCCGCATTAAAGCGCTCGTACTGTATTATGGAGCTTCGTAACTCAATAATGAAGTCCTGAAGAAAAAGTGTGTAAATGTTCGCAAGACATTTCATATTCTTAGCTGATTACACCATGAAATAGAAGAGATATTCAGCTTTATCATGGTATAACTCACTATGCTTAGCAAGTTGTCTGGATCTTACTGTTTAAACTTCAACACGGCACATATTTGAAATAATATACACTCCGCATTAAAGCGCTCGTATTGTATTATGGAGCTTCGTAACTCAATAATGAAGTTCTGCAGAAAAAAGTGTTATAAATGCTCGCAAGACATTTCATATTCTTAGCTGTTTACACCATGAAATAGAGGAGATATTCAGCTTTATCGTGGCATAAGTCGCTATGCTTAGCAAGTTGTCTGGATCTTACTGTTTAAACTTCAACACGGCACAAATTCTTGAAATATTACACTCCGCATTAAAGCGCTCGTACTGTATTATGGAGCTTCGTAACTCAATAATGAGGTTCTGAAGAAAAAGTGTTGTAAATGTTCGCAAGACATTTCATATTCTTAGCTGATTACACCATGAAATAGAGGAGATATTCAGCTTTATCGTGGTATAGGTCACTATGCTTAGCAAGTTGTCTGGATCTTACTGTTTAAACTTCAACACGGCTATATTCTCGGTATTATTACGCTTCGCATGAACAATACCACCAGTGCAATATTCTATGCAGCTTCACGTAACTCAATAATGAAGTTCTGCAGAAAAAGTGTTATAAATATTCGCAAGACATTTCATATTCTTAGCTGTTTACACCATGACAAAGAGGAGATATTCAGCTTTATCATGGTATAGGTCGCTATGCTTAGCAAGTTGTCTGGATCTTACTGTTTAAACTTCAACACGGCATATATTCTCGATATTATTACGCTTCGCATGAACAATAGCGCCAGTGTAATATTCTATGCAGCTTCACGTAACTCAATAATGAAGTTCTGCAGAAAAAGTGTTATAAATGTTCGCAAGACATTTCATATTCTTAGCTGTTTACACCATGGAAAAGAGGAGATATTCAGCTTTATCGTGGCATAAGTCGCTATGCTTAGCAAGTTGTCTGGATCTTACTGTTTAAACTTCAACACGGCTATATTCTCGGTATTATTACGCTTCGCATGAACAATACCACCAGTGCAATATTCTATGCAGCTTCACGTAACTCAATAATGAAGTTCTGCAGAAAAAGTGTTATAAATATTCGCAAGACATTTCATATTCTTAGCTGTTTACACCATGACAAAGAGGAGATATTCAGCTTTATCATGGTATAGGTCGCTATGCTTAGCAAGTTGTCTGGATCTTACTGTTTAAACTTCAACACGGCATATATTCTCGATATTATTACGCTTCGCATGAACAATAGCGCCAGTGTAATATTCTATGCAGCTTCACGTAACTCAATAATGAAGTTCTGCAGAAAAAGTGTTATAAATGTTCGCAAGACATTTCATATTCTTAGCTGTTTACACCATGGAAAAGAGGAGATATTCAGCTTTATCGTGGTATAAGTCGCTATGCTTAGCAAGTTGTCTGGATCTTACTGTTTACACTTCAACACGGCTATATTCTCGGTATTATTACGCTTCGCATGAACAATACCACCAGTGCAATATTCTATGCAGCTTCACGTAACTCAATAATGAAGTTCTGCAGAAAAAGTGTTATAAATATTCGCAAGACATTTCATATTCTTAGCTGTTTACACCATGACAAAGAGGAGATATTCAGCTTTATCATGGTATAGGTCGCTATGCTTAGCAAGTTGTCTGGATCTTACTGTTTAAACTTCAACACGGCATATATTCTCGATATTATTACGCTTCGCATGAACAATAGCGCCAGTGTAATATTCTATGCAGCTTCACGTAACTCAATAATGAAGTTCTGCAGAAAAAGTGTTATAAATGTTCGCAAGACATTTCATATTCTTAGCTGTTTACACCATGGAAAAGAGGAGATATTCAGCTTTATCGTGGTATAAGTCGCTATGCTTAGCAAGTTGTCTGGATCTTACTGTTTAAACTTCAACACGGCTATATTCTCGGTATTATTACGCTTCGCATGAACAATACCACCAGTGCAATATTCTATGCAGCTTCACGTAACTCAATAATGAAGTTCTGCAGAAAAAGTGTTATAAATATTCGCAAGACATTTCATATTCTTAGCTGTTTACACCATGAAAAGAGGAGATATTCAGCTTTATCATGGTATAGGTCGCTATGCTTAGCAAGTTGTCTGGATCTTACTGTTTAAACTTCAACACGGCATATATTCTCGATATTATTACGCTTCGCATGAACAATAGCGCCAGTGTAATATTCTATGCAGCTTCACGTAACTCAATAATGAAGTTCTGCAGAAAAAGTGTTATAAATGTTCGCAAGACATTTCATATTCTTAGCTGTTTACACCATGGAAAAGAGGAGATATTCAGCTTTATCGTGGCATAAGTCGCTATGCTTAGCAAGTTGTCTGGATCTTACTGTTTAAACTTCAACACGGCACAAATTCTTGAAATATTACACTCCGCATTAAAGCGCTCGTACTGTATTATGGAGCTTCGTAACTCAATAATGAGGTTCTGAAGAAAAAGTGTTGTAAATGTTCGCAAGACATTTCATATTCTTAGCTGATTACACCATGAAATAGAGGAGATATTCAGCTTTATCATGGTATAGGTCACTATGCTTAGCAAGTTGTCTGGATCTTACTGTTTAAACCTCAACACGGCACATATTCTCGAAATATTACACTTCGCATGAACAATAGCGCCAGTGTAATATTCTATGCAGCTTCACGTAACTCAATAATGAAGTTCGGCAGAAATAGTGTTGTAAATGTTCGCAAGACATTTCATATTCTTAGCTGATTACACCATGAAATAGAGGTGATATTCAGCTTTATCATGGTATAGGTCACTATGCTTAGCAAGTTGTCTGGATCTTACTGTTTAAACCTCAACACGGCACATATTCTCGAAATATTACACTCCGCATTAGAGCGCTCGTACTGTATTATGGAGCTTCGTAACTCAATAATGAAGTTGTGCAGCAAAAGTGTTATAAATGTTCGCAAGACATTTCATATTCTTAGCTGTTTACACCATGAAATAGAGGAGATATTCAGCTTCATCATGGTATAACTCACTATGCTTAGCAAGTTGTCTGGATCTTACTGTTTAAACTTCAACACGGCACATATTTGAAATAATATACACTCCGCATTAAAGCGCTCGTATTGTATTATGGAGCTTCGTAACTCAATAATGAAGTTCTGCAGAAAAAAGTGTTATAAATGTTCGCAAGACATTTCATATTCTTAGCTGTTTACACCATGAAATAGAGGAGATATTCAGCTTTATCATGGTATAGGTCGCTATGCTTAGCAAGTTGTCTGGATCTTACTGTTTAAACTTCAACACGGCACATATTCTTGAAATATTACACTCCGCATTAAAGCGCTCGTACTGTATTATGGAGCTTCGTAACTCAATAATGAGGTTCTGAAGAAAAAGTGTTGTAAATGTTCGCAAGACATTTCATATTCTTAGCTGATTACACCATGAAATAGAGGAGATATTCAGCTTTATCATGGTATAGGTCACTATGCTTAGCAAGTTGTCTGGATCTTACTGTTTAAACCTCAACACGGCACATATTCTCGAAATATTACACTTCGCATGAACAATAGCGCCAGTGTAATATTCTATGCAGCTTCACGTAACTCAATAATGAAGTTCGGCAGAAATAGTGTTGTAAATGTTCGCAAGACATTTCATATTCTTAGCTGATTACACCATGAAATAGAGGTGATATTCAGCTTTATCATGGTATAGGTCACTATGCTTAGCAAGTTGTCTGGATCTTACTGTTTAAACCTCAACACGGCACATATTCTCGAAATATTACACTCCGCATTAGAGCGCTCGTACTGTATTATGGAGCTTCGTAACTCAATAATGAAGTTGTGCAGCAAAAGTGTTATAAATGTTCGCAAGACATTTCATATTCTTAGCTGATTACACCATGAAATAGAGGGATATTTAGCTTTATCATGGTATAGGTCACTATGCTTAGCAAGTTGTCTGGATCTTACTGTTTAAACTTAACACGGCACATATTCTCGAAATATTACACTCCGCATTAGAGCGCTCGTACTGTATTATGGAGCTTCGTAACTCAATAATGAAGTTGTGCAGCAAAAGTGTTATAAATGTTCGCAAGACATTTCATATTCTTAGCTGATTACACCATGAAATAGAGGGGATATTCAGCTTTATCATGGTATAGGTCACTATGCTTAGCAAGTTGTCTGGATCTTACTGTTTAAACCTCAACACGGCACATATTCTCGAAATATTACACTCCGCATTAGAGCGCTCGTACTGTATTATGGAGCTTCGTAACTCAATAATGAAGTTGTGCAGCAAAAGTGTTATAAATGTTCGCAAGACATTTCATATTCTTAGCTGTTTACACCATGAAATAGAGGAGATATTCAGCTTTATCATGGTATAACTCACTATGCTTAGCAAGTTGTCTGGATCTTACTGTTTAAACCTCAACACGGCACATATTCTCGAAATATTACACTCCGCATTAGAGCGCTCGTACTGTATTATGGAGCTTCGTAACTCAATAATGAAGTTGTGCAGCAAAAGTGTTATAAATGTTCGCAAGACATTTCATATTCTTAGCTGATTACACCATGAAATAGAGGGGATATTTAGCTTTATCATGGTATAGGTCACTATGCTTAGCAAGTTGTCTGGATCTTACTGTTTAAACTTCAACACGGCATATATTCTCGATATTATTACGCTTCGCATGAACAATAGCGCCAGCGCTATATTCTATGCAGCTTCACGTAACTCAATAATGACGTTCTGCAGAAAAAGTGTTATAAATGTTCGCAAGACATTTCATATTCTTAGCTGTTTACACCATGAAATAGAGGAGATATTCAGCTTCATCATGGTATAACTCACTATGCTTAGCAAGTTGTCTGGATCTTACTGTTTAAACTTCAACACGGCACATATTTGAAATAATATACACTCCGCATTAAAGCGCTCGTATTGTATTATGGAGCTTCGTAACTCAATAATGAAGTTCTGCAGAAAAAAGTGTTATAAATGCTCGCAAGACATTTCATATTCTTAGCTGTTTACACCATGAAATAGAGGAGATATTCAGCTTTATCATGGTATAACTCACTATGCTTAGCAAGTTGTCTGGATCTTACTGTTTAAACTTCAACACGGCACATATTCTTGAAATAATATACACTCCGCATTAAAGCGCTCGTATGGTATTATGGAGCTTCGTAACTCAATAATGAAGTTCGGAAGAAAAAGTGTTGTAAATGTTCGCAAGACATTTCATATTCTTAGCTGATTACACCAAGAAGTAGAGAAGATATTCAGCTTTATCGTGGTATAGGTCACTATGCTTAGCAAGTTGTCTGGATCTTACTGTTAAAACTTGAACACGGCACATATTCTCGATATTATTACGTTTCGTAAGAACAATAGCGCCAGTGCGGTAATACGGGGCTTCACCTTACTCAATAATGAAGTTCGGCAGAAATAGTGTTGTAAATGTTAGCAAGACATTTCATATTCTTAGCTGATTACACCATGAAATAAAAGGGATATTCAGCTTTGTCATGGTATAGGTCACTATGCTTAGCAAGTTGTCTGGATCTTACTGTTTAAACTTCACCCCGGCACATAGTCTCGAAATATTACACTCCGCCTTAAATCGCTTGTATTGTATTACTACATTGGTAGTAAATCTCTCTCCAAAAGCTCTCTAAGCATTACGCTTCTGATTCCGGACAGAGTGTCTGATTTCGAATCGAATGTCAGTCGTTTACCTTTCATTAGAGATCGACCATACATGCAGATAAAAGTTCCGCAATTATTAGCATCGTTCTGGGTTGGGAACCCACTTGGGACAACTATCTTCCATCGACTGATATTATCATGTAGATAGAAGGAATCTACATCAGTTCTAAGTGCACGAAGATATTCACACAAGTAGATAGCTCTATTTGCAGCCATTATTGTTGCTTCAGATGCACCACCCATTGGATCCATGATAGATAAAATGAAATAATTGGGCTCTACCACAAAAAGAACCCAGTGCTTACTGTAGGAAAATGGAATTAAAACTAGGTTCCTAAGTACCCAGTTTCGTGTCCTGTTCAGAAGGCTAGCCTCTCGAGCATACCAGTTTTGAGATCTGTTACAAGTTATTTTGCTGCCTGCCCAGCAAGCATTCATTAACAATATTTCATCACGAGAAGATCCTATGCTATCTTTAACAAAATTCAAATAAGCGTCAATAACAGCGTCATTAAACCAATTATCACTTGCAAGAATGGACAAATCTCGCTTGTGCAATTCAAACTTGCCTACTTTGTGACATTGAGGCAGGATTTCGTCATAGAATGTGGGATATAGTTCAAGAATTTCGCTATTAAATCCGTGAGGCAAGTTTACAAATACACCTACCGGGTATGGATTTTCTGAAATACTTATTTTCCTGAAAACGTTGGGGGTTTGGACAGCATTATATGTTAGCAACATGTTTCTCCCATGCACAATCTCAATTAGTTCATCCAGTTTAGTGTTGGATTTTTGATTGCCATCTTCCAGGAAAGTCTGCTTCCCAACTCTTCGATATTTCTTTACACCATCAGCGTCAAATACCGTCACAAAGCGAAGCTTGTAAGATCTCTGCCCAAATTCTTTTGAACATGCTGTTAGTGAATCTTCAATATTAAATCGGGTTCTGTCGTTAATTGCCCCTACAATACCATTAGCAGAGGTAGCAATTTTGTACTTTCGTACAATGTGTTCTCTATCGCATTTGCATACAGATTTTTTCATCATGTTATGAGAGCGCATTACATTCTCAACGGATATATCGAGACTATGAAAATGTTCAAAAAATGGTATTATGTCTACATAGTCTGATACCCATTGTTTGCAATTTAAACATTCGTCACGACATAGAACTTTGATTGCTGTATCTATGTTTTTTTGATGTAATTCAAATAATCCAGCCTTCACAAGTTCTTGCATAGTCTTAAAATTGAGCTCTTGAATGTCATCATTTCCTGAAGGCATAACAGAAATCAAATCATTGGTCGCCGTATTTAAATTTTGGCTCTCCGATGAAACACACATCTCTAACGTTTTATGGTAAATTGCTATATACGCAGACCTGTCTGAGTCATTTTGATTTGTTTCATCGTCTACAAGACGTCGGACACGATCGTCATCAATGAGCACGTACCGATCTTGTGTCTTGACTACTGAGGTGTAGTGCCCTAAATTGGCGAAATTGCCGTGGTGGCGTATAACAGAAACTAACTCATAGTTGGACACTGATTTTCCAGTATCAACAGAGATTTTTTCTTGCACATTAACTCTTGAATTAAGCTTCAACATATGACCACTATCTGTAGTCAAGCCAGTCGATCTTTGAATTTGCATGATTAGCATATCTGGACAATGTATGATATCTCTAGAAAGTTCGGCAGTTTGACTAGAACATTTATTGCATTTAAATTTTATTTTCTCTTTATGCTTCATCTGCCTAATGATTATATCTTGAATAGACAATCGCTGATCTTTCGCACTTGGAATAGTCAATGTCCATACATTCTCATGCTCAAGTGTCAATGTTGTATTTTTGCACAAAATGCAAGTTTTTTGAACTTGCCAGGTTCCATTACATAATTTCGTAAGTCCACAAGTCCGTAAGAAAGGGATTATCAAACTAACAATAAATTCATGAGCATCTTGTTGATTTCCAATACGAAAATGACATGCATTGCTTACAGCATAAAGGGCACTACTTAGCTCGTCTATGAGTAGGGTGGAACCGTTTTGCATTGACAAGCGTTTTAACAGTTTAAAAACCTCCTCAAATGCTTTGTTTTTCGTATCGTCATCGGTTAAACATGGGATGCTGTCAAAGTCTTCAAGGACAGAACGGAGTGGAGAAAATGCAAGTATTGCCTGAATAACTGAATTGAACCAGCAGTTATTTAGGCCGTTTTGTATCCCGCTTAAATGGGCAAATTGACCCTTCTGTCTCTGAATGTATTTCAGTGGATTTTTTTTAGGGGCTCTCTGGTAAACGCCAACCTTTTTACGATTGGTCTTTTTATTCCACTCTTCTTTAATGGTTACAGTTGCGCTTGGTCTGATTGAAGTCTCTGATGAATTCAGTGTAACATCTTGATCATTATCAACCAAGGGAGAAGATATTGGATTGACGACATCCGAACACAGAGGGACAGTATCTCTTTCTTCACTTGATATACCAAGAGACAATGATCGCTTTTTCCTACCAGAAACCCTCGTTGATTGGTCGTTATGACTCCTTTCGATACCCCTAAGATCATGCGCCAGAACTGCAATAAATTCATCAACCCTGTTTATTTTCCGCGTACCTAACTGAATATTTTTCAGAACGCCCATTCGTTGTTCTGCATGACCAGTTGTTTTTGGCAATAGAGATATCTCAGTCTTGTAATCTGTGTAGGATTTGTTCTGATTATATTTATATCTGGACAGGTCTCCTAGCAAAATACTGGACCACAGTATACATGTTGGTAGAAGGTCTTTTAGAAGTTTACGATAGAGTTCTTCATTGAAGTCTGGATTATCTGGCACTGAAAGCTGCTCTGACATTTCTTCGCGCGATATCGTTTCCTTCAGTTTTGCCGTCTGGTCATTAAAAAATGTTTTGAAGGGAGAAGGTATCATGTTTAAAAAGTCTGCCTCAGTAGATATAAATGAGATAGACTCATCTTCTTCCCCAGCAACAAAGTCAGTGTTGTCATTTTCAGATTCGTTCTGTCTATAATCAAAGGTCTTGTTCCCAAGATTATCAATAGCATCGTGCAACTTCTTAGCATGTTCTAAGAAAAAATCATTTTTGTGTTGAGATAGTAGTACAACAGCTAAGCTATTGAAAATGTAGACAAATTCTTCCCAATAAATGGCATTCAATAATAAACTAATCGCGTATGACACAAATCGGGAATGTCTGCTATGAGCTTTACACAGATTCTTTACATTCTTCATAAAGTGACTGGTACATGCGTGAGGAACTGTTAGGTGTCTGAAATCACAGTCCATTCCCTTCCCAGTAACGATTCTCCAGGCTCGCTCCATGAACCCGGACAAGTTATTACAATTAAATATTTTGATTGTTCCCATCAGAAACACCCAGGCCCTGTCACTGCAAATCATCTTCGGCCGACAGAGATTTGAATGTCCGAATATTTTTTTCTCTGCGGCTCGGAAAACATTGATCCAGTCTAGAATTGCGGGCTCAGAGTGATCTTCGCTAATCATCCAAGCAAGTGGAAGTGTGTGCCCTTTACCATTCTTTGGTCCTATGCAAAGTTCATAGTACAGTAAACGTTTTTTATTAAGTGAAGACCGAACACAGCTACCAGTCGCATCCCAAAACAAAACTTCATCTCCAGATCTCCTATGAAAATTGCGAACACCTTCTTCTGTGAAACATATGACGTAAAACGGTTTGGCTGAGATTTTTTGAATAACCCCAGGAACGATGCCTGGTAATTCTGCCATATAACGCGTTTTCAACTTGATGAGGCTCTCAAGCTCATCTTTAGCCTCCCTTAGAAAGGTTCTACTCTCACTAGATATTTTTTGTAAAACGTTTAGATTGCAACCGATCGAGTCTCTATTACCAGACAAACAAATAGATTCTTCCATATTACTTAGTTTATCTATATACATTTTCATCGGCATCGACCCTAAACTGAACTGTTTTCTAAGATCGCTTCTAATATTACCGGCAACGTTTCTACTATTCATTTCATTTCGCCTATGCTTAACACTTCCACTATATGAGACATTCGCCTGAAATGACTTGGAGACAGCTATGTTTACTTTTACAGTACATTCCTCAAATGTACACTTTGCGTAGGTACGGAATATAATTTCTGGAAATCGGTTCTTAGCTACGGTTACATTATGATGCCTAAATGCGAATACACAGTAAGGGTTGCTTTCCTTTAACCCATTCATTACGATATGTTCCCAGTTGTTACGCTCAAATTGTCTACCCTTCTGATTCTGTCTTAATTTATTCCACTCGTTTTCTGGAAATATGAAGGATGTACACTCAGGCAAACTGTACATGAAAAAATCGTTTTCCGCGCAATTATTATGAGATTCATTTACTGTAGAAACAGGGGTTGATTGATTACATAACAGGTTGACGGAACTCTTTTGAACGACGGTAGACGAATTTGATTCAGGTGTGATATCATTGTTAACCTGTTCCTTTTCCGATTTTACTGGGGTATCTAACGAATAGATTTCATCTGACGATTTGTTAATATTTGCCGTACAGAGGTTACTTTCATCACTACTTGATTCATTGCATCCCCTAAGATCTACGTCGAGTTCTGATTCACATGTATTTGAATTAGCCAAATCATTTTGCTTTGACTCGATTTCAGATCTCGCAGGAAGGGACTGTCCTTCAGATTGAGCTGGAGTATTTTGCCTTAAATCTACGGGGATTTGATGTTTTAGTTCGTCTGCCATGTTTTCGTTTTCAATTTCAACGTCAACATTTACGGCGACGTCATCCCTGGCTACGTTTATGAGATTCCTATTTCTATGACTCGTTTTCTTTACATGTTCCAATTCTGGGCTTGAGAGGGCGGTATCTGTCTGTAATGACATTGGAGAGGATGTTACCCTTCTTCCTTGTATATCATTTTGAAAATAGGATGCTTCACTATCACCATCTTGTAATTCTGCCGACACATCATTTAAACCCTCAGTAATAGACCTATCATCTGCGACACGCTCGACTGAAATATTTTGAAGAGTACTATTTGATATTATCAGCTGCCCATTCCACACTAATTGACGTTCCCCCCCATGACAATTGTCAACCCCACAATGAAATAAAACACCCCTTCCACTAACGATTGTTTTGGGTATCTTCATGCACGTGTAATGATACCATTTCTTGCAACCGTCACAGCTCATATACTGTTTACTTTTGTCATATGTTGTCATGCAAATGCAGTGGAGATTTTTTTCTTTTTTACCCTTCCCATCAACAACCCAATTATCTGACATGCGCTTAGCCTTTTTAGGGCGAGGACCCAATTCACTTAAGATATCCTGAGCTACATTAGAATTGGAATCTATCACATTTTCCAGTTCCTGATCATTATTAATGTTTCCACTATCTACACGTTTTTCCATCATTGCACAATGAACCATCTTTTGAATATTACCCCTGTTTCCGCTCCAATATCTTTGAAGCAAAATAACTGACTTTTTATGGCGCGTAGTTGGCCATCCTAGCTTAACAGCAACTTGCTTGTAGAAATTCGTGTCAAACACCGGGAGATTTAGACCACCAATAACGTCAACTATTGCATTTGCAATTTCCTCGAAATTAATCCGCGTGCGCTTACCTTTAGCAAACCGTTTCTTGGGCGGTGAACCACCGAGTATTTGACACTTCTGATCGAGTTGAGGATGAGGACCCTGATCTAGTTCCTGCAATTTGTAAAAGGATAATACGGAAAATACAAAATTAATAAGCAAAGTAAACGACCGAAAGAGAGATGAGCCAAAATGTTGAAATTTCCAATGTATCCATGACTGATCGATGGTATATATCTTTGCTTCAAAGTTTGTCTAATTTTTCTTAGTATTCAGTACACTTTAGAAAATATCTGTATATTTCCAGGAGGAAAATACAGATTAGTTTTGTATTTAATCTGATGTTATTTGTACATGTTCTGTGACATCAATGTCACAGGAAAAAGTAACAACCAATCTGTATTTTTACATCAGAAGTTATGGCGACTCTGCTGACGCCAGATTTGCTGTAAAATTACACAGACATTTTTTTTTTCAGTGTAGGCCAACGATAAAGTGTAGATACAGTATATATATTGAAAAATATCGGAGGATATGTACTAGAACCCTAATTCCTACACGCATCGAAATACAGGTTCAATATGATCTACACAAATGCAAATAAGAAGACTGTATGCACTGGATTTGTTAGAAATGCTAAGATTTTACATCTGAAAGTTCAACAATTCAGGAACATTATATTATGACATTCCGGTTTATCCCTGATATTTGACTAAGATATTACCAATAATATAGGTAAGGCCTAACTAGGAAAGAGGATTTCTAATACAAGCGACTTTATATGATGAAAATAGATATATCATAAGTATCGACCACAAGGAAGAACAACTGCATTTTGTAAATACTGCTGAATTTGGGTCATCCTCCGTTTTTTGACCTCATGTAAACGTTGTATTTTATGAAATGTATGTGGTTTTCTTAATACGGAAATAAATACAAACAAACATCGAAGCTCGAACACCCAGCTACATGAATGAAGTTGATTATTTCCGTTTCTTTAAGTCTGTTTTAACTAATACATGTCCACAAAATTCACCACTTGCAGATGCCACATTTGAGCGATGACATTTTCAGATGATTTAAAGTATAATGTACCTTGAGTATTTCATCAATGTCTTCTTGCTGAGAACGGATACTTTCAGTGTGGTGTCGAAGTGACTTTCTCCTTCTTCCTCGCCCTGTTCTGGTTGAGTTAACGTCCCCTATGAATTTACTTTGAAGTAAAATGTCGCTCCTGTACCATTCGCTTTTGTTGTTATGAATCATGAGGAGAGTCGATGAGTGTCCACACGCTGAAACCCCTATGATGTAATCTGGTAGCCTACATCACAAGCAGAGAAAATGACATATATGTTGGTATTATGACGAGACCAAAATTAAGAAATAAACTGAACTTATAGAGTATGTTTAAATGCATTTTATTACAATTTGATTAGGATAAGGTTCTATAAAATAGAATTTATGTTCAGAAGAAATCAACCGGACATTTGTCTGGGAACAATGTAATTTGAAACATTGAAAAAAATCTTGGAAAAAACATTTTGCTTTCTGTTCACTGCAACGAGTTCGTTAAACATCTCAGCTTTTCAAACTACAGATAAAATAATAAAAAACATGTCGCCTCACGTTTCACTTGAATCCCCCTCCCAGTAATTCCGCATTTGGACACACGCTGGTCAAATATTTGTTCCCATTATTTTTATATTATAAAATGAAATACTCGCCATCACTTTAAAGGGGGCTTTTGATCCTTTTTTGACCAATACACCGACATCACACTAGACTGACATCGTTATTATATCCATATACAAATAAGAAGTCAGTAGAATAGAATACAAAGAAAAACATTGTTCACTTACATAAAACCATCTAGAATTTCTACTGCAATTGCTTCATCAGCATCACATCCAAAAGGAGAAGCTGCACAGGAGGGAGACATATAACTTTAATAAGTATAAATAGTAAACAAAGGGATATCTATAATACTGATTGTATTGTGAAAAGGGTTCTAGGACTCCTACCCCCTGGAGAACCACCCCCGGATAACCACCCCTAGGATAACCACCCTCTAGGACAACTACCCCCCAGGACAACTACCCCCTAGGGCAACCACCCTCTAGGACGACTACCCCCCTAGGACAAGTACCCCCCGGATAACTACCCCCCAGACAACTACCCCATAGGACAACCACCCTCTAGGACAACTACCCCCCGGACAACTACCCCCAGGACAACTACCCCCCGGACAACTACCCCCCGACAACTACCCCCGGGACAACTACCACAACCCACAACCCCTAGGACAACTACGGGGGGTAGTTGTCCTAGAGGGTGGTTGTCCTAGGGGGTAGTTGTCTGGGGGTAGTTATCCGGGGGGTACTTGTCCTAGGGGGGTAGTCGTCCTAGAGGGTGGTTGCCCTAGGGGGTAGGTGTCCGGATACGTGTGAAAAGATATAAATTTGAAGAGATGTATCAACAGCTTAAGCACATACATTTAGATCAATATTGACTAACAAAGTAAAGAGGGGGTAGTTGTCTTGGGGGTAGTTATCCGGGGGTACTTGTCCTAGGGGGGTAGTCGTGATTGACATGATTGAGTCTCGCGAGCGAAAGTTCATGAAAATTCATTTTCACCTGCTTTAAAGCTTGATTTGCTCTTCTGTCGATATGTTAAATCATTGTCGGGGAACTCTCGGACAGTAGCCGCCTTTCGACGTCGGGTCGAAGAAGTCGGTATCTGTGGCTGGGTAGATGTCGGCACTTGTGGCTGACGGGTTGGTGGCTGAGTAGATGTCGGCAACTTTGGATGGCGTCTTGGTGGTTGAGTAGGAGACCTCACCCGCTGTGGCTGACGGGTTGGTGGCTGGGTAGATGTCGGCATCTGTTGGTGACGACTTGGTGGTTGAGTAGATGTCGGCATCTTTTGGTGACGACTTGGTGGTTGAGTAGGAGACGTCACCCGCTGTGGCTGACGGGTTGGTGGCTGGGTAGATGTCGGCATGTGTTGGTGACGACTTGGTGGTTGAGTAGATGTCGGCATCTTTTGGTGACGACTTGGTGGTTGAGTAGGAGACGTCACCCGCTGTGGCTGACGGGTTGGTGGCTGGGTAGATGTCGGCATGTGTGGCTGTCGGGTTGGTGGCTGGGTAGATGTCGGCATCTGTTGGTGACGGGTCCTAGGTTGAGTAGGCGACGTCGGCATTTGTGGCTGACGGGTTGGTGGCTGGGTAGATGTCGGCACTTGTGGCTGACGGGTTGGTGGCTGAGTAGATGTCGGCATCTTTTGGTGACGACTTGGTGGTTGAGTAGGAGACGTCACCCGCTGTTGCTGACGGGTTGGTGGCTGGGTAGATGTCGGCATGTGTGGCTGACGGGTTGGTGGCTGGGTAGATGTCGGCATCTGTTGGTGACGGGTCCTAGGTTGAGTAGGCGACGTCGGCATTTGTGGCTGACGGGCTGGTGGTTGGGTAGATGTCGACATCTCTTGGTGACGACTTGGTGGTTGAGTGGGAGACGTCACCAGCTGTGGCTGACGGGTTGGTGACTGGGTAGATGTCGGCATGTGTGGCTGACGGGTTGGTGGCTGGGTAGATGTCGGCACTTGTGGCTGACGGGTTGGTGGCTGAGTAGATGTCGGCATCTGTTGGTGACGACTTGGTGGTTGAGTAGGAGACGTCACCCGCTGTGGCTGACGTGTTGGTGGCTGGGTAGATGTCGGCATCTGTTGGTGACGACTTGGTGGTTGAGTAGGAGACGTCACCCGCTGTGGCTGACGGGTTGGCGACTGGGTAGATGTCGGCATGTGTGGCTGACGGGTTGGTGGCTGGGTAGATGCCGGCATCTGTTGTTTCTGCTCAACTTGCTGCTCTGTTTTACACCCTGTGAATATAAAATCTACACAAGTTAACTATCTGGAGCAGTTACTTATACATACACTTGTTTATTTATGATTCATTGTGAAAAGTACTTTTGTATTTTATTTTATATATGCTACCGAAACAAGTTGTACTTATATGAATGCAGAAGAAATAAATTAATTAAAAAATCAATTGTGGATTTCACTTTCACAGTACTGTAGTTGGTACAAAAAGCACTTTGCATAATTCGAGAAGATCGAAAAAGAGAATAGACGTGAACCCTGTACTGCACAATCAGGAAAAATGAAATAAAAATTTCGTTATTATGAATAATTAGCAATCCTATCACAAATAACAGAGCAAAGTGTTCTTTTAACCATCAAATACTGTTCGATTTATATTAAAGAGTGAAATGGTGGAACTTAATTTTTGGATCGACCTTATTACACTTATATTTTTATTTACACGCACAGACACATATACTGTATAATATATTGGGAAGCCTACCTGTTGAGGTTAAGATTGATGGTTTTGGTAGTGTTGAGGTTAAGATTGATGGTTTTTGTAGTGGAGGGAAGGATGACGTTGATGATACGTCCACGGATGAACCTCCACCATCAGTCTCAGGCCACATGATCTCTACCATCTTCCTGTAGACCACATGTAGTAGCCGGGGAACGCCAGTACACTCGCTGAGATGTAGTCCGTCTCGAGCCCAAAACTTCTTGTAGCTTGTAGGATAGTATGGGGTGACGTCCATCCACGAAGCACCTTCCTCGTGGCAGATGGTGGCGAAAGCACTGTTGTACTTGTCGACGAGATGTCCCTTTGCGTCTAGACGGGGTGCGATACTTATTGCTACAACCTATTAAATGACACAAATGTTATGGATTATATGTATTACAGCATCACAATATCTAGTATTGTACAGGAATAATTAAGTGAAATCTCAGAGTCAACACAAATGTAAGAACGAAAATAGTCGGGCTTTGCCTTTTTGTGATTCTAATATCTCCATATTCCGTCATTTATGTTCCGATGTTTTAAATGTAATTTATAAAATGTACATTGATGTAGATCCTCGTCCTGATTACGATTCCAAAGATTATTGGCTCACCTTAGCTGCCATTGTGAGTGACGTCCGTATAAGAGTCCGGTATTGCTGACATGCTGTATCAAGCGATGTCGGTGCTACCCCAATGTTGTTGGTACCTGCCGCGATGACGATGACATCGGGCCCGTGACACCAGTTGAAATCATTCAGCTCCTGTTCTATGTGGCGGCAAGTACCTCCTGGAGTGCTATTGAACGCCAGCTGTATGGGGCCCTGCGGAATCCTTACAGCACCTTGAACCACGGGTCGGAGCTGGCTATCTCCAAAGAAATAAGCGACCTAAAAAAATGAGAAAGGAAGATTGTATAAGAATAATCTCCTGAGTGGTATCAAACCATTTGGAAGCGCATAGGGACGCTATATCATAACGTGATATGCGCCATACACAAACGGTTTATCATTACATTATTATTCTTATTACTATTATCATTATTATTATTATTGTTATTATCATCATTATTATTATTATTGTTAGCGTTATTATCACTGATGAGCATTTGTGTCTTGAACTGATTTTGTTTTCTTTGATCTGTAATAGGAATGAACATCTTGTCGAAAATTGTCCATGCCAAATATGTCTAACGGATTCAGAAAATATACGCAACTTGATTCGGAAAAAATATACTCGAACATAAGGGAATATAACACAATAATATAAACACTATCTTTTATCATCTGTGGATGATGGGAAGGAATAGTGTTGTCGAAAAGAGGAGGATGATAGGCTAATATATTAATATTGCACATACAGTATTTATTGTGAATTGAACTCCTTACAGAACTTTAGAATGGCTTATAGAACAACTATTCTGTAACATACAAAGAAAGAGCATGAAGCGTCTCAAGACTCCATGCATGTAAATTTTACTTCTTTGGGGACACAAGTTTGATTAAAAGATATATCATGAAAAACACACACTAAACAATTTTGGAGCACAATCGAACAAGCAATTATAGCTTGAGTCAATGAACGAATATGCTTACCGGGCGATGTGAGTCCATACTGTCGATGATGGACATATTCTGCTTCCCACTGACTCCATTCTCCCAGGTGACAGCCTTGCCTCGTCGTCCAGTCCCATGGCTGGTGTCAAATTCTCCAAAGGCCGACAAGCTTCCACATCGTCCTGTCGATCGTAGGATCCAGGTGGTAGCCATCCTCGGGAGGTAACCTGTAACGTGGGTGAAGTTAGAGAGAGAGAAAAAAAAACGCTTCTCGAAGAAGAGCTAAGTTAGACACGAATAATAAATTAACAAATGTAATAACAACAAGTAATATTTTCAATGGAGCTGAAATAAGATGTAGATCAAAGAAAAAAAACGCCTCTCGGTCAAAAGCAGATTTAATGAATGAATTTAGCTCTCTATAGTACGAAAGACAACGAATATGACGCAGGCAAATTAACATAAACAAATAGTTTAGATGATCAAATTGTTGTAAAAGCTCGGAGCAGTAGTTGAACCTTGCGTTCGCAGTTGGTCAAATGGGAGCAAGAACTTTTCATGGAGGTATATATAGGCATATACACCTATTATCCCGATGTGAAAGGGCGAATAGCAGAGCGGGTTTCTTCTATTGAATACAATAATGCACACGCTTAATAAGTCATAGCAGACACATAGAAATCGGCTTTCCTTTAATCATCATCACAGTGATTAGCTTTCACAAAAAGATTCCGCTTGGAGCGGTCAATTCTAAAGACATGGTAAGACAATGTACATGTCAGCTATACATTTTGATCAGCGTACATTTTGTGTGGAAACGAGGAAACAGCGTGCAGCTCTATCAAGATGTATTTTCAGGTGTGACATCTGTCGATCATAGAAACAGTTTGGTGAATCTATCTGAAATTATCTTAAACAAAAAGTGATTAATACCAATAGCATTATGAAATAATTTGAAGTAGACTGACCTATTTGTGTTTCAAAACATTACTTCACTTATGTTGTACTTCTCCCGTGATATTTCCACTGTGGGGAAATCTGATATCATTAATAACCTAGAAAACAAACCTAATTAGCAACTTCTCTATGACAAAAAAAGATATTTAGAATGTTCATGATGAAACCCAATACAAGCGCTTTAATGAGGAGTGCAATATTTCTAAAATGTGTGCCGTGTTGAGGTTTAAACAGTAAGATCCAGACAACTTGCTAAGCATAGTGACCTATACCATGATGAAGCTGAATATCTTCTCTATTTCATGGTGTAAACAGCTAAGAATATGAAATGTCTTGCGAACATTTATACCACTTTTTCTTCAGAACTTCATTATCAAGTTACGAAACTCCATAATACAATACGAGCGCTTTCATGCAAAGTGTAATAATATGTCGAGAATATGTGCCATGTTGAAGTTTAAACAGTAAGACCCAGACAACTTGCTAAGCATAGTGACCTATACCATAAGAAAGCTGAATATCTTCTCTATTTCATGGTGTAATCAGCTAAGAATATGAAATGTCTTGCGAACATTTATAACACTTTTTCTTCAGAACTTCATTATTGAGTTACGAAACTCCATAATGCAATACGAGCGCTTTCATGCAAAGTGTAATAATATGTCGAGAATATGTGCCATGTTGAAGTCTAAACAGTAAGACCCAGACAACTTGCTAAGCATAGTGACCTATACCATAAGAAAGCTGAATATCTTCTCTATTTCATGGTGTAATCAGCTAAGAATATGAAATGTCTTGCGAACATTAATAACACTTTTTCTTCAGCACTTCATTATTGAGTTACGAAACTCCATAATGCAATACGAGCGCTTTCATGCAAAGTGTAATAATATGTCGAGAATATGTGCCATGTTGAAGTTTAAACAGTAAGACCCAGACAACTTGTTAAGTATAGTGACCTATACCATGACGAAGCTGAATATCTCCTCTATTTTAAGGTGTAATCAGCTAAGCTTTCCTTTAATCATCATCACGGTGATTAGCTTTCTATTCAGAAGTTCGTACATTATTATTCAGACCGCTCTTCACAAAAGATTCCGCTTGGCGCGGTAAATTCTAAAGACATGGTAAGACAATGTACATGTCAGTGACACATTTTGTATTTGTGTGGAAACGAGGAATCAGTGTGCAGCTCTATTAAGATATATTTTCAGGTGTGACATCTGTCGATCATAGAAACAGTTTGGTGAATCTATCTTTACTATCTTAAACAAAAAGTGATTAATACCAATAGCATTATGAAATAATTTGAAGTAAACTGACCTATTTGTGTTTCAAAACATTACTTCACTTATGTTGTACTTCTCCAGTGATATTTCCACTGTGGGGAAATCTGATATCATTAATAACCTATTAATAAAATATCTCCTCTTTTCATGGTGTAAAGAGCTAAGAATATGAAATGTCTTGCGAACATTTACAATACTTTTTCTTCAGAACTTCATTATTGAGTTACGAAGCTCCATAATACAATACGATCGTTCTAATGCGGAGTGTAATATTTCGAGAATATATGCCGTGTTGAAGTTTAAACAGTAAGATCCACACAACTTGCTAAGCGTAGTGACCTATACCATAATAAAGCTGAATATCTCTTCTATTTCATGGTGTAAACAGCTAAGAATATGAAATGTCTTGCGAACATATATAGCACTTTTTTCTGCAGAACTTCATTATTGAGTTACGAAGCTCCATAATACAGTACGAGCGCTCTAATGCGGAGTGTAATATTTCGAGAATATGTGCCGTGTTGAGGTTTAAACAGTAAGATCCAAACAACTTGCTAAGCATAGCGACCTATACCATAATAAAGCTGAATATCTCCTCTTTGTCATGGTGTAAACAGCTAAGAATATGAAATGTCTTGCGAACATTTACAACACTTTTTCTGCAGAACTTCATTATTGAGTTACGTGAAGCTGCATAGAATATTGCACTGGTGGTATTGTTCATGCGAAGCGTAATAATACCGAGAATATAGCCGTGTTGAAGTTTAAACAGTAAGATCCAGACAACTTGCTAAGCATAGCGACCTATACCATAATAAAGCTGAATATCTCCTCTTTTCATGGTGTAAACAGCTAAGAATATGAAATGTCTTGCGAACATTTACAACACTTTTTCTGCAGAACTTCATTATTGAGTTACGTGAAGCTGCATAGAATATTGCACTGGTGGTATTGTTCATGCGAAGCGTAATAATACCGAGAATATAGCCGTGTTGAAGTTTAAACAGTAAGATCCAGACAACTTGCTAAGCATAGTGACCTATACCATGATAAAGCTGAATATCTCCTCTATTTCATGGTGTAATCAGCTAAGAATATGAAATGTCTTGCGAACATTTACAACACTTTTTCTGCAGAACTTCATTATTGAGTAAGGTGAAGCCCCGTAATACCGCACTGGCGCTAATGTTCATACGAAGTGTAACATTTCGAGAATATGTGCCGTGTTGAAGTTTAAACAGTAAGATCCAGACAACTTGCTAAGCATAGTGACCTATACCATGATAAAGCTGACTATCTCCTCTATTTCATGGTGTAATCAGCTAAGAATATGAAATGTCTTGCGAACATTTACAACACTATTTCTGCAGAACTTCATTATTGAGTAAGGTGAAGCCCGTAATACCGCACTGGCGCTAATGTTCATACGAAGTGTAACATTTCGAGAATATGTGCCGTGTTGAAGTTTAAACAGTAAGATCCAGACAACTTGCTAAGCATAGTGACCTATACCATAATAAAGCTGAATATCTCCTCTATTTCATGGTGTAATCAGCTAAGAATATGAAATGTCTTGCGAACATTTACAAGACTTTTTCTGCAGAACTTCATTATTGAGTTACGTGAAATCCGCATTGGCGCTAATGTTCATACGAAGTGTAACATTTCGAGAATATAGCCGTGTTGAAGTTTAAACAGTAAGATCCAGACAACTTGCTAAGCATAGCGACTTATGCCACGATAAAGCTGAATATCTCCTCTTTTCCATGGTGTAAACAGCTAAGAATATGAAATGTCTTGCGAACATTTATAACACTTTTTCTGCAGAACTTCATTATTGAGTTACGTGAAGCTGCATAGAATATTACACTGGCGCTATTGTTCATGCGAAGCGTAATAATATCGAGAATATATGCCGTGTTGAAGTTTAAACAGTAAGATCCAGACAACTTGCTAAGCATAGCGACCTATACCATGATAAAGCTGAATATCTCCTCTTTTCATGGTGTAAACAGCTAAGAATATGAAATGTCTTGCGAATATTTATAACACTTTTTCTGCAGAACTTCATTATTGAGTTACGTGAAGCTGCATAGAATATTACACTGGCGCTATTGTTCATGCGAAGCGTAATAATATCGAGAATATATGCCGTGTTGAAGTTTAAACAGTAAGATCCAGACAACTTGCTAAGCACAGTGACCTATACCATGATAAAGCTAAATATCTCCTCTTTTTCATGGTGTAATCAGCTAAGAATATGAAATGTCTTGCGAACATTTACAACACTATTTCTGCCGAACTTCATTATTGAGTAAGGTGAAGCCCCGTAATACCGCACTGGCGCTATTGTTCATACGAAGTGTAATATTTCGGGAATATGTGCCGTGTTTAGGTTTAAACAGTTAGATCCAGACAACTTGCTAAGCATAGTGACCTATACCATGATAAAGCTGAATATCTCTTCTATTTCATGGTGTAATCAGCTAAGAATATGAAATGTCTTGCGAACATTTACAACACTATTTCTGCCGAACTTCATTATTGAGTAAGGTGAAGTCCCGTAATACAGTACGAGCGCTTTAATGCGGAGTGTAATATTTCAAGAATTTGTGCCGTGTTGAAGTTTAAACAGTAAGATCCAGACAACTTGCTAAGCATAGTGACCTATACCATAATAAAGCTGAATATCTCTTCTATTTCATGGTGTAAACAGCTAAGAATATGAAATGTCTTGCGAACATATATAACACTTTTTTCTGCAGAACTTCATTATTGAGTTACGAAGCTCCATAATACAGTACGAGCGCTCTAATGCGGAGTGTAATATTTCGAGAATATGTGCCGTGTTGAGGTTTAAACAGTAAGATCCAGACAACTTGCTAAGCATAGTGACCTATACCATGATAAAGCTGAATATCTCCTCTATTTCATGGTGTAATCAGCTAAGAATATGAAATGTCTTGCGAACATTTACAACACTTTTTCTGCAGAACTTCATTATTGAGTTACGTGAAATCCGCATTGGCGCTAATGTTCATACGAAGTGTAACATTTCGAGAATATGTGCCGTGTTGAAGTTTAAACAGTAAGATCCAGACAACTTGCTAAGCATAGCGACCTATACCATAATAAAGCTGAATATCTCCTCTATTTCATGGTGTAAACAGCTAAGAATATGAAATGTCTTGCGAACATTTATAACACTTTTTCTGCAGAACTTCATTATTGAGTTACGTGAAGCTGCATAGAATATTGCACTGGTGGTATTGTTCATGCGAAGCGTAATAATACCGAGAATATAGCCGTGTTGAAGTTTAAACAGTAAGATCCAGACAACTTGCTAAGCATAGCGACTTATACCACGATAAAGCTGAATATCTCCTCTTTTCCATGGTGTAAACAGCTAAGAATATGAAATGTCTTGCGAACATTTATAACACTTTTTCTGCAGAACTTCATTATTGAGTTACGTGAAATCCGCATTGGCGCTAATGTTCATACGAAGTGTAACATTTCGAGAATATGTGCCGTGTTGAAGTTTAAACAGTAAGATCCAGACAACTTGCTAAGCATAGCGACCTATACCATGATAAAGCTGAATATCTCCTCTTTGTCATGGTGTAAACAGCTAAGAATATGAAATGTCTTGCGAATATTTATAACACTTTTTCTGCAGAACTTCATTATTGAGTTACGTGAAGCCCCGTAATACCGCACTGGCGCTATTGTTCATACGAAGTGTAATATTTCGGGAATATGTGCCGTGTTTAGGTTTAAACAGTAAGATCCAGACAACTTGCTAAGCATAGTGACCTATACCATGATAAAGCTGAATATCTCTTCTATTTCATGGTGTAATCAGCTAAGAATATGAAATGTCTTGCGAACATTTACAACACTATTTCTGCCGAACTTCATTATTGAGTAAGGTGAAGTCCCGTAATACAGTACGAGCGCTTTAATGCGGAGTGTAATATTTCAAGAATTTGTGCCGTGTTGAAGTTTAAACAGTAAGATCCAGACAACTTGCTAAGCATAGCGACTTATGCCACGATAAAGCTGAATATCTCCTCTTTTCCATGGTGTAAACAGCTAAGAATATGAAATGTCTTGCGAACATTTATAACACTTTTTCTGCAGAACTTCATTATTGAGTTACGTGAAGCTGCATAGAATATTACACTGGCGCTATTGTTCATGCGAAGCGTAATAATATCGAGAATATATGCCGTGTTGAAGTTTAAACAGTAAGATCCAGACAACTTGCTAAGCATAGCGACCTATACCATGATAAAGCTGAATATCTCCTCTTTGTCATGGTGTAAACAGCTAAGAATATGAAATGTCTTGCGAATATTTATAACACTTTTTCTGCAGAACTTCATTATTGAGTTACGTGAAGCTGCGTAGAATATTGCACTGGTGGTATTGTTCATGCGAAGCGTAATAATACCGAGAATATAGCCGTGTTGAAGTTTAAACAGTAAGATCCAGACAACTTGCTAAGCATAGCGACTTATGCCACGATAAAGCTGAATATCTCCTCTTTTCCATGGTGTAAACAGCTAAGAATATGAAATGTCTTGCGAACATTTATAACACTTTTTCTGCAGAACTTCATTATTGAGTTACGTGAAGCTGCATAGAATATTACACTGGCGCTATTGTTCATGCGAAGCGTAATAATATCGAGAATATATGCCGTGTTGAAGTTTAAACAGTAAGATCCAGACAACTTGCTAAGCATAGCGACCTATACCATGATAAAGCTGAATATCTCCTCTTTGTCATGGTGTAAACAGCTAAGAATATGAAATGTCTTGCGAATATTTATAACACTTTTTCTGCAGAACTTCATTATTGAGTTACGTGAAGCTGCATAGAATATTGCACTGGTGGTATTGTTCATGCGAAGCGTAATAATACCGAGAATATAGCCGTGTTGAAGTTTAAACAGTAAGATCCAGACAACTTGCTAAGCATAGTGACCTATACCATGATAAAGCTGAATATCTCCTCTATTTCATGGTGTAATCAGCTAAGAATATGAAATGTCTTGCGAACATTTACAACACTTTTTCTTCAGAACCTCATTATTGAGTTACGAAGCTCCATAATACAGTACGAGCGCTTTAATGCGGAGTGTAATATTTCAAGAATTTGTGCCGTGTTGAAGTTTAAACAGTAAGATCCAGACAACTTGCTAAGCATAGCGACTTATGCCACGATAAAGCTGAATATCTCCTCTTTTCCATGGTGTAAACAGCTAAGAATATGAAATGTCTTGCGAACATTTATAACACTTTTTCTGCAGAACTTCATTATTGAGTTACGTGAAGCTGCATAGAATATTACACTGGCGCTATTGTTCATGCGAAGCGTAATAATATCGAGAATATATGCCGTGTTGAAGTTTAAACAGTAAGATCCAGACAACTTGCTAAGCATAGCGACCTATACCATGATAAAGCTGAATATCTCCTCTTTGTCATGGTGTAAACAGCTAAGAATATGAAATGTCTTGCGAATATTTATAACACTTTTTCTGCAGAACTTCATTATTGAGTTACGTGAAGCTGCATAGAATATTGCACTGGTGGTATTGTTCATGCGAAGCGTAATAATACCGAGAATATAGCCGTGTTGAAGTTTAAACAGTAAGATCCAGACAACTTGCTAAGCATAGCGACTTATACCACGATAAAGCTGAATATCTCCTCTTTTCCATGGTGTAAACAGCTAAGAATATGAAATGTCTTGCGAACATTTATAACACTTTTTCTGCAGAACTTCATTATTGAGTTACGTGAAGCTGCATAGAATATTACACTGGCGCTATTGTTCATGCGAAGCGTAATAATATCGAGAATATATGCCGTGTTGAAGTTTAAACAGTAAGATCCAGACAACTTGCTAAGCATAGCGACTTATGCCACGATAAAGCTGAATATCTCCTCTTTTCCATGGTGTAAACAGCTAAGAATATGAAATGTCTTGCGAATATTTATAACACTTTTTCTGCAGAACTTCATTATTGAGTTACGTGAAGCTGCATAGAATATTGCACTGGTGGTATTGTTCATGCGAAGCGTAATAATACCGAGAATATAGCCGTGTTGAAGTTTAAACAGTAAGATCCAGACAACTTGCTAAGCATAGCGACCTATACCATGATAAAGCTGAATATCTCCTCTTTGTCATGGTGTAAACAGCTAAGAATATGAAATGTCTTGCGAATATTTATAACACTTTTTCTGCAGAACTTCATTATTGAGTTACGTGAAGCCCCGTAATACCGCACTGGCGCTATTGTTCATACGAAGTGTAATATTTCGGGAATATGTGCCGTGTTTAGGTTTAAACAGTAAGATCCAGACAACTTGCTAAGCATAGTGACCTATACCATGATAAAGCTGAATATCTCTTCTATTTCATGGTGTAATCAGCTAAGAATATGAAATGTCTTGCGAACATTTACAACACTATTTCTGCCGAACTTCATTATTGAGTAAGGTGAAGTCCCGTAATACAGTACGAGCGCTTTAATGCGGAGTGTAATATTTCAAGAATTTGTGCCGTGTTGAAGTTTAAACAGTAAGATCCAGACAACTTGCTAAGCATAGCGACTTATGCCACGATAAAGCTGAATATCTCCTCTTTTCCATGGTGTAAACAGCTAAGAATATGAAATGTCTTGCGAACATTTATAACACTTTTTCTGCAGAACTTCATTATTGAGTTACGTGAAGCTGCATAGAATATTACACTGGCGCTATTGTTCATGCGAAGCGTAATAATATCGAGAATATATGCCGTGTTGAAGTTTAAACAGTAAGATCCAGACAACTTGCTAAGCATAGCGACCTATACCATGATAAAGCTGAATATCTCCTCTTTGTCATGGTGTAAACAGCTAAGAATATGAAATGTCTTGCGAATATTTATAACACTTTTTCTGCAGAACTTCATTATTGAGTTACGTGAAGCTGCGTAGAATATTGCACTGGTGGTATTGTTCATGCGAAGCGTAATAATACCGAGAATATAGCCGTGTTGAAGTTTAAACAGTAAGATCCAGACAACTTGCTAAGCATAGCGACTTATGCCACGATAAAGCTGAATATCTCCTCTTTTCCATGGTGTAAACAGCTAAGAATATGAAATGTCTTGCGAACATTTATAACACTTTTTCTGCAGAACTTCATTATTGAGTTACGTGAAGCTGCATAGAATATTACACTGGCGCTATTGTTCATGCGAAGCGTAATAATATCGAGAATATATGCCGTGTTGAAGTTTAAACAGTAAGATCCAGACAACTTGCTAAGCATAGCGACCTATACCATGATAAAGCTGAATATCTCCTCTTTGTCATGGTGTAAACAGCTAAGAATATGAAATGTCTTGCGAATATTTATAACACTTTTTCTGCAGAACTTCATTATTGAGTTACGTGAAGCTGCATAGAATATTGCACTGGTGGTATTGTTCATGCGAAGCGTAATAATACCGAGAATATAGCCGTGTTGAAGTTTAAACAGTAAGATCCAGACAACTTGCTAAGCATAGTGACCTATACCATGATAAAGCTGAATATCTCCTCTATTTCATGGTGTAATCAGCTAAGAATATGAAATGTCTTGCGAACATTTACAACACTTTTTCTTCAGAACCTCATTATTGAGTTACGAAGCTCCATAATACAGTACGAGCGCTTTAATGCGGAGTGTAATATTTCAAGAATTTGTGCCGTGTTGAAGTTTAAACAGTAAGATCCAGACAACTTGCTAAGCATAGCGACTTATGCCACGATAAAGCTGAATATCTCCTCTTTTCCATGGTGTAAACAGCTAAGAATATGAAATGTCTTGCGAACATTTATAACACTTTTTCTGCAGAACTTCATTATTGAGTTACGTGAAGCTGCATAGAATATTACACTGGCGCTATTGTTCATGCGAAGCGTAATAATATCGAGAATATATGCCGTGTTGAAGTTTAAACAGTAAGATCCAGACAACTTGCTAAGCATAGCGACCTATACCATGATAAAGCTGAATATCTCCTCTTTGTCATGGTGTAAACAGCTAAGAATATGAAATGTCTTGCGAATATTTATAACACTTTTTCTGCAGAACTTCATTATTGAGTTACGTGAAGCTGCATAGAATATTGCACTGGTGGTATTGTTCATGCGAAGCGTAATAATACCGAGAATATAGCCGTGTTGAAGTGTAAACAGTAAGATCCAGACAACTTGCTAAGCATAGCGACTTATACCACGATAAAGCTGAATATCTCCTCTTTTCCATGGTGTAAACAGCTAAGAATATGAAATGTCTTGCGAACATTTATAACACTTTTTCTGCAGAACTTCATTATTGAGTTACGTGAAGCTGCATAGAATATTACACTGGCGCTATTGTTCATGCGAAGCGTAATAATATCGAGAATATATGCCGTGTTGAAGTTTAAACAGTAAGATCCAGACAACTTGCTAAGCATAGCGACTTATGCCACGATAAAGCTGAATATCTCCTCTTTTCCATGGTGTAAACAGCTAAGAATATGAAATGTCTTGCGAATATTTATAACACTTTTTCTGCAGAACTTCATTATTGAGTTACGTGAAGCTGCATAGAATATTGCACTGGTGGTATTGTTCATGCGAAGCGTAATAATACCGAGAATATAGCCGTGTTGAAGTTTAAACAGTAAGATCCAGACAACTTGCTAAGCATAGCGACCTATACCATGATAAAGCTGAATATCTCCTCTTTGTCATGGTGTAAACAGCTAAGAATATGAAATGTCTTGCGAATATTTATAACACTTTTTCTGCAGAACTTCATTATTGAGTTACGTGAAGCTGCATAGAATATTGCACTGGTGGTATTGTTCATGCGAAGCGTAATAATATCGAGAATATATGCCGTGTTGAAGTTTAAACAGTAAGATCCAGACAACTTGCTAAGCATAGCGACCTATACCATAATAAAGCTGAATATCTCCTCTTTGTCATGGTGTAAACAGCTAAGAATATGAAATGTCTTGCGAATATTTATAACACTTTTTCTGCAGAACTTCATTATTGAGTTACGTGAAGCTGCATAGAATATTGCACTGGTGGTATTGTTCATGCGAAGCGTAATAATACCGAGAATATAGCCGTGTTGAAGTTTAAACAGTAAGATCCAGACAACTTGCTAAGCATAGCGACTTATGCCACGATAAAGCTGAATATCTCCTCTTTTCCATGGTGTAAACAGCTAAGAATATGAAATGTCTTGCGAACATTTATAACACTTTTTCTGCAGAACTTCATTATTGAGTTACGTGAAGCTGCATAGAATATTACACTGGCGCTATTGTTCATGCGAAGCGTAATAATATCGAGAATATATGCCGTGTTGAAGTTTAAACAGTAAGATCCAGACAACTTGCTAAGCATAGCGACCTATACCATGATAAAGCTGAATATCTCCTCTTTGTCATGGTGTAAACAGCTAAGAATATGAAATGTCTTGCGAATATTTATAACACTTTTTCTGCAGAACTTCATTATTGAGTTACGTGAAGCTGCATAGAATATTGCACTGGTGGTATTGTTCATGCGAAGCGTAATAATACCGAGAATATAGCCGTGTTGAAGTGTAAACAGTAAGATCCAGACAACTTGCTAAGCATAGCGACTTATACCACGATAAAGCTGAATATCTCCTCTTTTCCATGGTGTAAACAGCTAAGAATATGAAATGTCTTGCGAACATTTATAACACTTTTTCTGCAGAACTTCATTATTGAGTTACGTGAAGCTGCATAGAATATTACACTGGCGCTATTGTTCATGCGAAGCGTAATAATATCGAGAATATATGCCGTGTTGAAGTTTAAACAGTAAGATCCAGACAACTTGCTAAGCATAGCGACTTATGCCACGATAAAGCTGAATATCTCCTCTTTTCCATGGTGTAAACAGCTAAGAATATGAAATGTCTTGCGAACATTTATAACACTTTTTCTGCAGAACTTCATTATTGAGTTACGTGAAGCTGCATAGAATATTGCACTGGTGGTATTGTTCATACGAAGTGTAACATTTCGAGAATATGTGCCGTGTTGAAGTTTAAACAGTAAGATCCAGACAACTTGCTAAGCATAGCGACCTATACCATGATAAAGCTGAATATCTCCTCTTTGTCATGGTGTAAACAGCTAAGAATATGAAATGTCTTGCGAACATTTATAACACTTTTTCTGCAGAACTTCATTATTGAGTTACGTGAAGCTGCATAGAATATTACACTGGCGCTATTGTTCATGCGAAGCGTAATAATATCGAGAATATATGCCGTGTTGAAGTTTAAACAGTAAGATCCAGACAACTTGCTAAGCATAGCGACCTATACCATGATAAAGCTGAATATCTCCTCTTTGTCATGGTGTAAACAGCTAAGAATATGAAATGTCTTGCGAATATTTATAACACTTTTTCTGCAGAACTTCATTATTGAGTTACGTGAAGCTGCATAGAATATTGCACTGGTGGTATTGTTCATGCGAAGCGTAATAATACCGAGAATATAGCCGTGTTGAAGTTTAAACAGTAAGATCCAGACAACTTGCTAAGCATAGCGACTTATGCCACGATAAAGCTGAATATCTCCTCTTTCCCATGGTGTAAACAGCTAAGAATATGAAATGTCTTGCGAACATTTATAACACTTTTTCTGCAGAACTTCATTATTGAGTTACGTGAAGCTGCATAGAATATTACACTGGCGCTATTGTTCATGCGAAGCGTAATAATATCGAGAATATATGCCGTGTTGAAGTTTAAACAGTAAGATCCAGACAACTTGCTAAGCATAGCGACCTATACCATGATAAAGCTGAATATCTCCTCTTTGTCATGGTGTAAACAGCTAAGAATATGAAATGTCTTGCGAATATTTATAACACTTTTTCTGCAGAACTTCATTATTGAGTTACGTGAAGCTGCATAGAATATTGCACTGGTGGTATTGTTCATGCGAAGCGTAATAATACCGAGAATATAGCCGTGTTGAAGTGTAAACAGTAAGATCCAGACAACTTGCTAAGCATAGCGACTTATACCACGATAAAGCTGAATATCTCCTCTTTTCCATGGTGTAAACAGCTAAGAATATGAAATGTCTTGCGAACATTTATAACACTTTTTCTGCAGAACTTCATTATTGAGTTACGTGAAGCTGCATAGAATATTACACTGGCGCTATTGTTCATGCGAAGCGTAATAATATCGAGAATATATGCCGTGTTGAAGTTTAAACAGTAAGATCCAGACAACTTGCTAAGCATAGCGACCTATACCATGATAAAGCTGAATATCTCCTCTTTGTCATGGTGTAAACAGCTAAGAATATGAAATGTCTTGCGAATATTTATAACACTTTTTCTGCAGAACTTCATTATTGAGTTACGTGAAGCTGCATAGAATATTGCACTGGTGGTATTGTTCATGCGAAGCGTAATAATACCGAGAATATAGCCGTGTTGAAGTTTAAACAGTAAGATCCAGACAACTTGCTAAGCATAGCGACTTATACCACGATAAAGCTGAATATCTCCTCTTTTCCATGGTGTAAACAGCTAAGAATATGAAATGTATTGCGAACATTTATAACACTTTTTCTGCAGAACTTCATTATTGAGTTACGTGAAGCTGCATAGAATATTACACTGGCGCTATTGTTCATGCCAAGCGTAATAATATCGAGAAGATATGCCGTGTTGAAGTTTAAACAGTAAGATCCAGACAACTTGCTAAGCATAGTGACCTATACCATGATAAAGCTGAATATCTCCTCTTTTTCATTGTGTAAACAGCTAAGAATATGAAATGTCTTGCGAACATCTGTAACACTTGTAATACTAGCTTGATTCATTTTGAATTGAGCGATGTTCTTCGCCGGAAGAACGGTATTCGAATTCTCTCATGAAAGCAATAAATTCCGAATTATTGGTCTGAAATTTTAATAGTTTGGCCCATGCTATTTAAGATGCAACGAAGACTATTTTTAGACCAATTTTCACCCTCTACAGATTCCAAATTTAGTAAATGAATGGTATTACATGATCTTTTTAATTTAGAAATATTTTTCTGTTTTCTGTTGGACGTTTCGGCGACACCCTAATTGGTCGCTGAACTTGTGGTCGCCAGATTCAAGGAGCGGATCGGAATGCATGGCAGATTATAGGGATTTGATTTATACGCTTTGAATTTGAACAATACATACTTGAGGTAAGCTTTAAAATGTGAGATGACCAATACTTTTAATCGAAATTTACGTACAAGTACGCCATTCTTTTCGTGTGTCTCATTGCTGAGTTTGTGTTTATATTGTGCAGGATGCCTTGTTCAGTCCCATGTATTGCAGAGAGCGTTTGTTAAATGTATTGAGGAAGCCGCAAGTCTTTGACACAGAATGAAGCTGGAAAAATTAGACATAAAGTTGAATGATATATGTTTATTGGTTCCATTAGCTGCAGTTATTATTATCATGTTATTCTAAGTGTTATGTAGGACAGCTATGCCCCCAAATTTAATTCAAATTTGTGCAAGAACACATACTGTACATCACATGCATCATCGCTTATTATAAGATGGCTAAGTAATTTCCAGCTGGCTGATTGGTCAAAGTGTACCACGTGACCATTCTCGAAAAATGAAAAAAAAAAATTTGTGCACCCAAATCTTCTATCCGCACGATTTTGACCCATGCGCACTGATTCAATGTCGAGATTTTGATCTACCTAGTCAATACTAATAGTTTATGGTCCATGACAGCCATGAAAAATAAAGTTTTGATAGCAATATCTTGTTTAGGTTAAAAATTATTTCATTAAAATGTCATATTCAAATATAATTTCCAGTCATGCACGTTACTGGTAAAACAAAAGGAGAATTAATATTGTTTTAACATATTAATCCGACTCGCATCCACGGCAATACACATGTAGCTCACACAACACACAAAATCTATTTCTACTGCCACCCTGGTACACCAGACCATGTTGAAAAAGAAATTGAACTTACGTCACAAATTATCCGATATCGTCGGGAACCGTACGAACGACTTTACAGTGGAAACTCGGTAAAAAGAGACCTAATACAACAAAATTCCTCATATAACGAGGTAATTTCTGAGAAAAGAATGAAGAGTAGACTCTATGGATTTGCATTATCATATGCATATTCAGCGAAGGCTCGAATAGTCTCGGAGAAGAGTCCGGAGCCAATTTTTCTACGGTAAGTGGAATATTAATTTCAAAATGTTCATTGTTATTTTGCTTGTATTCTAAATGTAAATCTTCTATATTTCTGTCTCGTCCAGAGTATATTGGGCTCGCGTTAGAAATTACTTAGCCATCTTATAAAAGGAATAACGCATTTTCCCGTCGTTGTCTAGCGACTATGCAGTGCACTCTCGGTTTCTTCTTCGCATGCACACTGCACACTCGCCTGCGGCTCGTGTGCAGTGCGCATGCTTTGAAGAAACCTCGAGTGCACTGCATAGTCGCTAAACAACTCCGCGTCATGCGTTATTCCTATATTAACACTCATAGCTACATTCCTGTACTTCGTGTGTATAATGTAGGCAGTCATATACACCTCAACTTTTTAAAACACCACTGCACAAAAGTCACAAACATTCACTCAAAATCGGCATTTAATTTACAAAAACCGACCACAAAATATCCAAGAAATACAATAAATTCAACTCACCGATGTTGGAAAAGATATTTCCAAAAATCAAATCCGTAATTTACTATTGATTCTCTTGAAACGAGCTATCGGAGTCATTGTGTACATTTCCTGGTCGCCGCGGGCGCTGACATCTCAAAAGAGTTTTGTCCTTAAAAATTCAGTCCCTGTGGCATACACGGAAAAGTCCCGATTTTCTGTGTGCGCGATCGTAAAGATCGATGTGCGCTTGCGATCCCGAGTTTCTTCGTGGACAAAAATTTTATTGGCCGATTTTAGTCTAAGACATCGGCAGTATGTAAAAAACACGCGATCGCGAAACAAATCGGCGGGGATTTCTCCGGTTTTGGACAAGATTTTGACTTTGGATTTTGCTGAAAATATCAAAAGTTCTTCCTAACGGCCATTTGAGGTAGGAGTGAGATTTTTAAGGGCTGAATTTGAAAGCAAGTATTTAAAATATTTATCTTATTTTCCCCCCATACATTTACTACACGCGACAAAAAATACCAACTATTTTTGCATGTTGTATTCGTAGTGGTCAATATGACCACTATTCGTGGTGTGATATTAATATATTTTTTTTAATTTATTAATTTAGCTCTTGCTGTTAGTATTTAATTACAAGAAAATATGGCTGTACATTTTTGAGAAAAAAAAATACTTATCTGTCCCATGTCTGTCCATTCATTCATTCATTCATTAAACACACAAGGTGGAAGTACAGATTTCTAATTCTAGTCATTGAAGATTAGGCTCCAATTACAAAATGAAATTGCTCGATGACAAATCTGATCTAGATTAGATAATTTTATTCACAAATAATTTCCTGGTACTACAAAATATCAATATGGCATGAAAAAGATACATGATAATGAAGCTTTTCGACCTGCACTCATCAGGTTATCACCCTGGTATGTAACAAATTACTCCAAATCAACAATATTATACATGTACTCCATGAACCCGGACGTAACCCGGACGCCATAATTTCAGACCAATCACAAAGCTTGTACATACTCATTTTGTCTAAACAAAAGGGGTTCGTGCGATTGAATGTAGACGGCTTCCAGAAAGCTTAAATGTGCTGCGCTTCTTGCCCGGGACATAATTGAGAATCGATCGTCGGCATAGCTTTGTGCGCAAGCTAGATTGTTTAGCAAATGGAGACTGATCACTGAATCGCATTTGGCTGTCTTTGGTCTGTTAGAGTGCGTTTCCAATTTGCAGGTATGGACGGGCTGCGTGCGCTGATTGGTTGTACGGTTCTGAATAGTTGAGGGGACGTGTTGTTTAATGCGATCATGCAGCCAACCTCTGAGAAGTACGGCCCATGCACCTGGCATCGCACCGGCACTGAAATTGGTAAATAACATTACTCAAGTGGGAGGTGGGTAGTACATCCTTGCCAGGTACGTGGGCCGTACTTTTCAGCGGTTGGCTGCATGATCGCATTAAACAGCACGTCCCCTTGACTATTTGGAACCATAGAACCAATCGGCATATATATGGAGCCCGTCCGTGCCTGCAAATCGGAAACGCACCCTGACTGACCAAAAAAGCCAAATGCGATTCAGCGATCGGTCTCCATTTGCGCACAAAGCTTTTCTCAAAATTTTGCCTACTATGTATATTTTTTTAACCTCTTCAACATAGCTCCACATACACTTGTACATGTACTTATACATTATCTGAAGATAACCTTGTACTCCACAATAGCTCTAACAGGTGAATAGGCATCAATAGGTTTTGTGTGTATTAGCGGGAAGTGGTCCATTCTAGATCATTCATACATGAGAGGAAAATAATTTTATTTTCAACTCTGAAACCTCAAATTTGTAGTTTAGTTAAAGAGTTGAAGAGTCCCTGAATCAGGTAATGTAGCAAATTTAAGAAAATTAAATCTTGCTTGGATCAAATTTGTTGTCTGTTTTTGACTACTGTAACATGTTTGACACAGTCCCACATAGGCAAGGGCCTAGTATGAGTACCCTACATAGTGATGGTTCCATGAGTGGTGGCATGTGTAGTAATCTGACATATCTACATACCTCTTGATCTTGCGCAGATTTTCTGAATTGTTAAAAAAAAAAGCTGCAATATATGAGATTGATTGCACATAATTCTAAATAAATGATCATATCTTAAAAAGAAGTTTGACTTAGAACTGGTACATGTGAAAAATAGTTTATAAGCTTTCTCATTATTTTTATGTTAGTTTGGAAGAATATTATAGAAAAAATGTCTTTAAGAGGATTATTCTTCTGTTGCCCTCACATTTGAAATATAATAAGAAATAGCTGAAAAATTTCGACCAAACTTTCATGCCACATGTGTTTGTACTCCCATACATGTATACACATTTCTTGTATGCAGCGCATGTGACTTGCAGCAAAATTGACTGAGTGAGTCAATTTCTTCTCATTTTGATGATTCTAAAACCTCACAGTATACATCAGTTGTACTGCATAATATATCGTCCCCAATTGCTTGTAGATGGATTTTTCACAATGTAATTGCAGGACCAGAACTCAACTTTATCTTTAATGTCTCTAATTCTGAATAAATTAAAATGAAATCGGAACCTCTTAATGTTAGAGATCCATTGGTTAATTCATTTTATTATTGGAACTGTATGGTCAAGATATGATCATACAGGGTCCAGACAGCCCGACCAACGGACAGCCCGACCCTGGACAGCTCGACCCGGTCGAGTTATCCATGGTGGGGTGCCTCACCGGACAACCCATTTTTTGTTTTTCAATTTTTATGAACTAAATTCATTCATTTTACAATGCATTGCCATTTAAGTGGTAAATTATAATTAAATGTATAATATCTTCGTGATGGGAAACACGGCAACTGTGGACTTTTTGAGTTGCAATGAAAGAATAAATGGCGGGTTATTTTCCCCTAGCTTGCAATGAGTATATTTTCGATAAAGGATCCTTTGTGTCACATGATTGTTCATTTCCTGACCACCCCCTTTCACTCCCCTTTTTGCTTGGTTAAACTAAATTTTCCACTTTTTGTTTTCAATGTATATTTCTTGGATGACCATATTTCATTGATATGTATGACAAAAGTTTTCAAAGACACAGGTGTAGACATGCATTAGATATTGATACTGCATGACTATGAATTATATAATATTGACTGGCCTTGAGGGAGATACCAGGAAATGTTGCCCGGACTGAAATAATATTGACTGAATCGAAGACGAGGTCAATATTATCTCAGTAAGGGCAACATTTCCTGCAGCTACCGAAAGATAAGCCAGTCAGTATTATTATTACCTATCCCTTTGTAAATGAGGAAAGTTCATGTAGATCTATACTGTATACAGTTGCGCAGCCACGTAGACCATAATGTACCTGGGCAATGTACCGGTACTCACCACCTTTGAATAGCCACTTTTCCTTCACTCTTCAGATATTCGTAAAAAATTGCTACTGCATGTCTTGTTGCTTTCTATGTATTATCCGCATCTTTATTCCTTAAAATGCACTCAAATTCGTCGTCATCGAGAGACGCAAACCTAGACTTCGATCCCAGCGTGCCACTAGTCTAGGGCTCTAGGCACTACTACTGGAAGCCACCATGATTGTTTACATTCAGAGCAGCAGCGCCGCGCCACATAGCTAGCCGCCTACTACGGCCGGCGCCAGGACCCCGGCCATCGGGGTGCCGGTACTCTAGCTGTCACCCGATTGGTATCGCATCGCATGGTCGTCTCTGCTAGCTCAAAATTTGTGGCGATCAATCAGCTGTTTGGAAAGTCCCGGATGTTAATCAGGCTCAATGTTGACCGCACATTTTGTACACAAAGTGAATGGTGAAACCCGGAAGAGGGAAAATATCAGGGAATGAAGACCGCTCAGAACTAGGTCATTTGCGGACCGCGCAAAATATGAATTTTAAATGCACCGTAAAACTACCCCATATAGGTAATAACAGTTAATGTAGATTATTCCCTACCTACCAGCAACAATAAAACAAATCAATTGTTTGTGTGATAGAATGAAGGTCATTGTGAAAACAATTTTTTTTAAACCATTTTAAATGGCTGTATTAAATATCCCCTGTTCCGAGCCAGAAGATCATCACAGTCTCATAGAATTTTACACAGCTCTTCTGTAGATTTGGACAATTTTGTCTCTATATAGCATACCTGAGAAAGGATTCATATAGAAATATGACACTTGTTTACATTATCTCCCTATGGTTAAATCCAGTGTGGATGTCAACCTCACAGCATGGATCCGGACAGGTATCTACTGCATCTGTGATTCTTCAGGGGTTAAAGGTCAACTGGCAGCAGTGACCCTATGACATCTAACCCAGCATGAGGCTGGAATTAAAGGTCACTCACACTCCCAACTCCAAGTCGAAGAGGCCATGGGAGAGATGGACGTGGTTGGGGTCGAGGGTTTGTATCACTTTGAGCCAATGTGGTTGTATAGAGTACCGAAGTGATGACGTCACAAAAAGCTATTTTTTCATTTTGACATTTTTTATACCATATCTCAAAGGAACATGGTGAAAAACATCCAGATCCCAAATTTTATGGCAATTGGCTCATTGGGCCCCGAGATATGGCCGCATGAATACCTCCTTAGCCCCATTGTTAAATTGGCCTGGTTCTAAACTGTTAAGAACCAGGCCAATTTACACTGACTTCAATGGGGCTAATTAGATATTCATATAGCCATACCTTGGGCCACCATGAACTGATTCATGTCAAATTTGATGTGTGAACGTTTTCCATCATGCTCTACCTAAATATGGTCATAAAAATACTGAAATACAAAAATCAAAATTTGATGACGTCACACTTCGGTACTCTATTGAGTTTGATTGAGGGAAGCATGTATTAACTGAAATACATAATAGTACACATTTCTATTAGTGATTGAAAGAAGAGTTGATGAACAAATATGACATGGATATTATTCAACAATTTAACTGGTTGATTTAAGCTAAACATAGTGATTGAAAGTACAGTTAATGAACAAAAATGACATGGATATTATTCAACAATTTAACCAGTTGATTTAAGCTAAACAAGTGCTTCTTCATTTTTTCATCTTGAAGAAATTAAAACACAAAACAAATGGCAAAATCAATTATGATTTATTTAGTTCTTTCCTGATTCTAACTTTGATGTTGCCACACATATTTATAGGGCAAATTTCTTTCTTTGATTTCTCCTATACCCCGGCAGTAAGTCTAAACCAGAACATGTAGTCCATAATCATTTAGCCCATTAAATGAGTAGTACAGAAAGCAATGCTGCAATGGTCAAAGTTACAGTAGATTTTTTGATATGGTTCGTAGACTACATGAATTGTGTATTAAATTGGCTTAGTAAAATGTAAATAACAACTGTTGATAAGAAATCTATTTGACCCACAGTAAGAGTAATAATTTAAAGTGGCATTAAACTGGTAGAATTTGAACAGTGCCATATTACAGTCATTCCTATATTAAGATTATGAAACAGAAATTAGTTGCATTGTATTTTCACGCTTAACTAACAACTGGCTTGGAAAATAAGTACATTACTTTCATTTCAAATTATTACTTTTGACTTGCAAGCATAGACAATTGCCTGCAAGTACATTCTAAGCTTCTACAAGGATGAATTTGCATAATTAGTTTCCAAATCCTGTTAAAAGGAGATTCACTTTAAGGCAACGTTAAAGGCATTCTGTACATTGTCCCCACCCATATGATCCTGCTTAATATTTTGAATAAAAGAATATTTTTGAGTATTTTGCAACATTCAAAGGTTAAATAGCAACTTTACTGCAAAAGTTTTAAAATAAAGTTGAAGCTGTAGATGCCTGTTAATAAGTTAACTTGATATTACATGATACTTTCTTATTTTTGTTTTAATATAGTGACAACAAACAATCTTCCCCATAAAAACGTACCTTTCTGTTTTCATTGTTTTACTTTTCAGACTGGTTCTGTGCTGCTCCTTGCCCAGAGCCGGATCAAGGTGCTCAGTCTACAGGAGAAGGGGAGCAGCATAAAGAAGAAAGTGACTAAGCTGAGCAGTCTACAGAATAGTGCTCTTGTTACCAGCACAACTAGAGATGGTATGATAACTTAATATTTAATAGTAAAGCTTTTGAAACCTCATGCAGGAATGTAATGTCCTGTAGATATTTATTTGGTGTATTGTTTTCATATTTTTGTTTTGTTAGATCAGTTGCTATTACCGGTATGTCTCATAACCATGTTTATTCTATAAGTGTCATTCATTTAATATCTCAAGCACTAGAAATGCTCCAGATGTGTCAAAAAATGTTCCGACAACTGGTGAGCATTCTAATTAGTGCATGGTACTAGGTATCAGAATTTTTAATCCATGTCTCATACGAATAGACTGTAAGATGTATAATGGTGGAATTGCTACACATCGACATGTGTATTTTGCCTAGAAAGCTTTTGTCTACCTTCTAAGATTATTGAATGGAACGGTCCCTTAATTAAAATGCCTAATTTGCCACTTATTTTCACAAACATTTAACAGCATAGATTTAACTGAAACACATTTTGTTCTCTGAGCCTTGTCTCATCCTCATTTCAAATTTGATGTCCATGCAGGTCAGTATCTTGTGGGTTACCTGGAGTCTGGAGACATCTTTGTATGGAACAAGGATCAAGATACACTGAAGACAGTGAAAGGGCATCCAAGCATCAGTGCACCTACGCAACAAGGCTCAGAGAAAAGTGAGAATTGACTGGGATGTGGGATGGAATCCAAGTCTGTATGATTGAATCTGCCTCTTTTTATTAGAGGGAAAGTCCACCATGATTATAAGTTGTTTTTAACCCTAAAAGGGCCGGGAGATTCTGAGATCTCGACCGTCGACCATGCGATTGCGCCGTTGTGGACATATCGTGAGAAACGTCCAGGGGGGATTCCACCCCCCCCCCCCGGCCCTTTTAGGGTTAAATGAAGCAGAAAAATTAAGGAAACAGATCAATGAAGGTTTGAGCAAAATGTGATAAGAAATAAGAAAGTCAGTGCCATCACCAGCTTTTTTCAAGGGGGGGTGCCTTTTGGAAAAAAAAGACAAAACTTACCAACTCCAATGTCAGGTAGTGGTGCTGGTGGCGCAGATATGAGCTGTTCGACACAACACAATAGTGCATATAGCCGGCCGGCCAGATGGATGTATAGACAAATGTACTGCCTACTGGTCACTATAGACAAGGTTGGCCAAAGCCATTTTCCTGGGATGCACATCAGGAAATGTCGCCCTTTTCAAAAGACACCCCCCCCCCCCCCCATGGAAAGTTATGAATCTTTGAAGTTGTAATCAATCAAACACAAATTGGCAACTCCGTGATGTATCTTGCGAGCTGCTCTCCCAATTGTTCAGTATGAAAAATTTTATAAATTTTAATTTTCTTAGCTTCTGGTGAAGGAATAGATATGATTCATACAGGTGTTGTGTAAAAATATGTGAGCAATGATTGTATAACTACATGTAAGGTGCATGTATGTTTGAATAGTTTCTTTAGGGTAAATGGAAATTAATGATTTTGGGGGTACCGTGCTAATGGGAAAGCAGCTTGCAAGATATGTCACATACATGTAGTTACCAATTTGTGATTGATTGGTTGCAGCTTCCAAAAATCATAACTTTCTTATTTCTTATCATATTTCGCTCAAATCTTCACCGATCTGTGTCTTTAATTTTTCTGCTTCTTTTTAAACCAACTTATAATCAGGGTGAACTTTCCTTTAAAAAGTACATGTACTTCATCCCTTTTACAGCCTTAAATTTTGAAGTTGTGTGATTATGCAATAAATTACAAAATTATTATAATGGGGAAACTTGTGCAAATGTAAAAAGGATTATAATTTGCTTTTTATATTTAAGTAATAATAACAATTTGGTAGTAATTAATTTTTTCGACTAAGAAAAAAATTGCATAATTGTTAAATTATTTGTTGACTGTTACTAGTACATGTACTTGCGTTTGTTGACTTATCAATAGCTCCCTTTCAAGTGCTATAACTCGTTTCTAACAAAGGAGTTATAGAACTTGTGACCTTGAAATTTCATAGGCAGTACCTACAGGATGTCTAAACCTGTGCAAACTTTCGCAGAATTTTTTGTAAGTCTGCAAAAAGGATGAAGTACTTTTAACATTCGAAAGATAATAAGCCTTTCTGAATTATTCCTGTTTTAGGATGCTTCTTGCCAAGTATGATGTAAATGGTTTTTGTAAACAAATCTTCTCATCAGCTTCTTATAGCATATCTTTCTTATGTTGTTCCAAATACATACCATATCAGGGCTGTGGTAAGTTGTGTTATTATTATTATTAGTAGTATTCTAGTTCCACATTCGGTATAATTGTCAAGTGTTATGAACTGGCGAGAACTTTGGATTCATGTACATGTCATTGCTGTAATAGTTTAGTAGATTACATCAGTCTGTTCTGCTGGTAATAACTGCTTCATTGTTCTTTTATCTCCATTTTGAAATTTGTAGGAACTGAAAGTATCCAGCTCTTTGCTTCAAACAACTTGCACAACATCCTCCTTGTGAAAGGTCACAGATCCGTCTACCTCTGGGAAATTGACCAACCAGAGTCAGCCTTAAGATTAAGAGAGGTGGAACTTAAAGGAACGTGGTCTCTAATTGGTGGAGATAAGACACCACTCCCAGGGTCTGACTCGAGCGAAGCTGTCAGTGATGCAGTTTTCATGAAAGATCCAGTAAGTGATATAACCTTTTTATATGCATTTTTATTTACAATGCAATGCCTATTGATGAAGTACCCGCAGGCTTGCCCTGTACATTTCAAATTTCTTGTACGAACAATTAGTAATGTTGTTTGTACAGTTTTTAAAATATATCTTTAAATGGCTTGGTAATTTTGGTTGTCGAATCATAACTTTTATCCAAGATTTCGAATTGATCTGTTCCAACAACAAAATGTGTGTTTTGCAACCTCATTTCAATTTCTACATATCAGATATCATGTTCCATTATTCAGTACTTGGTCATGATTGTGATGTTATTGAATTTGTTTGCTTTGCTTTGGAACTGTTCAGGTATTAGGGCGGAGCTGTGTGTGGTCAGTAGTATTCTACCAGGGGGATGATATACAGATCTCAACAGTACTTGTCAGGTGGTTTGAACCCTGGCACCATGGAGGCATGCAAAGGTGAGGTCCTGTGGTTAGGTACTTGTAAAACAGAATATTAGGTTTGGTTTGTTAGTGATATTGGTAGAGAGAAGGAAACAGAGGAGGAGCTGCATAAGCAGCAGGAGTTTATGAAAGACAACCCCACAGCTTCCCTGAGACTTGGCTGACCTAGCAGTAATGAATATGCAGTGCTCATTTAAAAAAAAAATGGAATACAATGAATTGTAAATTTTGCATGTAATAGATCTTTAAGAAGTATCCAATAAGTTTGAACACATTTGCAACTTATGTTTTTTCATATCCAATCTTATACTAAATATTGCCTGTCAAAAGCCAAAAGCTGAAGGGTATTTCATGAGTTAATGCCTTTATAGCTCTGAACAGGGGAGCATTTCATCAAGCATTTTGTCAGTGATTTCTATTGACAAATTCGTTCTCAGCCAGTCAGATGCAAGGATTTCAGTAGCTTATAACAGTTGTCGGTAAAAATCACTGCCAAAACGCTTAATGAAACGCTCCCCAGATGATGATGTCAAAGCATTATAAAGTATATGTTGATAAATGGTTACTGACAGCAGGTATTGCATACCAATCCACTCCGTATATATTTTCAGGCATCCAGCATTCTCTGTGCGATGGCTCTCGAGCAAACATTCAGTACGCAGTCTGTCGCCCTCTAGCTGGCCAGTAAACCACCTTGGTGCCCTCGCAGCCTCCTACAACAACTCGGGTCATGTCCTCGCCGTGGCACTCAACCAGCGGTCTCCCCACGAAACCAAGATGGTGTTTGTGTCGCCCTTGACTGCTGCAGCCACTGTCGTTGATATGAAGTCGTGTGGATGTAAAACCAAGCACCCGCATGCCGATCATATCAAGTAAATATCTAGAGTGGTGACAAGACATTTGCTACTGCGACATTTGCTCCTCCATCCATATCTCTAGTGGTCAAAGGTTAAGGTCAAGGTTATGAACTATTTTTTGTTAAGGACAATGTGAAGATTAGGATGAGGGTTAGGATTAGGGTTAGGGTTAGGTTTAGGTTTAGGATTAACATGGCAAAATTAGACCGGAGCAATTGTCACAGGAGCAAATGTCACAGAACCATCTAGAGTATCATAGCCTTGAAATCCTTTGGAGAGAGAATGTTAGTCCAATGACTTTATAACATTTGTGCAACATGTTTTTAGTTGATTTCATAAAGGCATCATAAATTCTAAGCCAAAGATAAATCAGGCCAGGGACTATTGAAAATATGTGCTATACTGAAGTTAAGTTGGTTTCAATCAGTCTATGATCCAGTATGAGAGAAATAGATCACACAATAATCACATCACAACCTTTCATAACTGTGTAACAATTGCCATATGTATTTCAGGTATGCCCTGGCATTGTCCAAAAAGTTATGCACCACATTTGTATCATTTTAAAAAGCACTTTATAGTGCGGTATGCCTTTGGGCCTAGTGAAAGAATGGTGTTACTGGTCTACCTGTAATTATTTTATGCCTACAATTGTCATGATGTAGAATTGTGAACTATATGGGCATACGTACGTGAATACCATTTTTTAAAAGGACAAATGGGATAGTCCAGTTGTTATCTCTGTGGTCATCGCATAAACCGACCAATTTTCAAACCGAATGATGTCTTCCATGTACTGACACTATGTCTGTAAAAACCCAACTCATTCACACTGGTACATTCATTGTGTGTCTTCTTGCAGGACATACTGGATATCAGACATGACCTGGACACACAACGACCTCTTCCTGGTGTGTATCACCAAGCGTGGTGCCCTTGCCATCTTGCCTCGTCTAGGTGAACCCATACTCCTGCAGAGTGAGGGTTGTTCAGTAGAGCATCCTCCAGCCTACTTCTTGCCAGTACTCAATCTAGTCACAGTCATGTAAGTCTAGAATAGATACTGTGCTGCATAATGTTTGCTTATCTTGAGAGGCATTAAAGTTGCATACAGTGCAGTCAATGTTAATGTTTTATCGCATTACTTTTACAAATTGACATACCAAATATCTGAATAATGGTTTCTGTTGTGCTATCAGAACTTAGCATTTGGGGTGATTGGGACTTTCTAGTTGCTAATATAGTTTGCACTCATTGTAAGTGAAAAGCACTGAGCCATCATGTTCATGTTTTTTAACATACACAGACTGACTCACAGTGTCTGAAAAAACCCCAGAAGCTTGCAAATTATACCCATGCAGCATAATATTGTCTGGAGAACAACTATGAATTACAATCCTGAATTTTTGCAATTTGTGAAAGTTTATAGAGCTCTGTTAAAACTTGAAAAGGCCTCAATAGAAATATGCAAGAATATTTGGTTGACAGTGATTTTAGGCTTAAGGAATCAACGACATGTGATCAGTTATTATTTGATTAATCCATTCCTTAAAATTCTCTCTCTTCCTCACAGGAAGCCGAGTACTCTTAGTGGTGACCGTCCCCCATCCCCTACTAGCTCTCTTACATCTGAGTCAGACGAAGGACGCCAGCGTTTCACTGTCTCCTGCCATTCCTCCCATCCCATGATCCTTTGCTCCGACGGGTATCTAGGGTTGGTGATGGAGCTTCCTGCCGACCTCACCTGCCCCAGCATCCTCAGTGACTACCTGAGTGAGGGTGCCACAGCCCTTCACCTCATATACTCAGCACGGGACTTAGGACCTGTTGGGCTGGGATCATTACATCGGGAGGCTACAAGCCCCAATCTACAGTCAGCCCAGCAAAGGACGTTCTCGAATATGATAGACATGCTCGCGACTGCCGATAGTATGGGTTTGGAGAGTACAAGGAGCAGTGATCTTGGGTACAATGGACCATTTGGCAAAATGACCTCAGGGAAATTGTTGTTTGATGATTCTGCCATGATGGCATCTACGCAGTCTCTTGGGTTCCTTCCCATGGGGAATCACAGCATAGAGTCATTGATTCAGTGGACCCAGATGGCTGCACTCAGTGCTTGGGGGCTTGGTGTCAGCCACTCAGGACCCTGGAATTCCCGTCTGGAATATCTCATGCAGTACACCATCAGGGTTTTCATGGCTTTATTCTGGATTCTCCTCCGTAATGATGAAGAGATCAAACTTCCGCAGCAAAGACGAAAGAGCATAAGTGGGCCTGAGGATGATGCAATAAACTTGAAACTTGGCAAGGTGCTATCTCTTTACAAGGCCATACTGGCATCTTCCCTTTGGGACTCTCGCAGCAGTCACTCCATGTACTCTTATCTTCGCCTGACCCGCTCACTGGTCAAACAACTCCTCAAGGGTCAAGTGTGTGGTCAAATCAGTATGACAAGGTGCTGTATTGCGGTGCTACACAGTTCTGAACAAGTTCTATCTAGAGTCTACATTAGGAGGCCAGTGTCAGAACCTTCTTATCATCTCCCTCAATTGAGCTTCCATCCATCTGGTATGTCCGCTGAATTTTCATTAAAGTGCATTGTAAAAATGAAAAGAAAATTAGTTTGAAATGAAAACTAATTTTGCATGAGGATATTAGTTAAGTTCTGTAATATGCAGCTTAATTAATAATGTCCCTATATGTTTAAAGGTGAATCTGGTTTGATGTGTGTGTTTGGGGGAGAGGGGCTGAGGGGCAGAACTGACAACTTCATTTTAGATTATTTTAAGAGTCCTACATGTAGGTTCACTGGTTGTTAATCTGCAAACTTGTTTTATTAGCAGTCAGGGGCCGTATTCTGAAAACTATGTTAACTTTTATGTTAGTAAAACGATGTTAATTGTCATAACAAATCAAAATCAGGACAAGTCATTGGTTAATGATTGCGGAAAGATGGCTGCGCCCGCGTAAAGTTAACAGAGACATCTGCGCAGGCACCAATGATTAGTGTTTATTGCACGCAATTTCAGTTTATGACAATTAACATAGTTTTCCTTAACATAAAAGATAACATAGTTTTCAGAATACCGTCCCAGGTAAATATATCCCAATCATATTACTATGTCCCAAAGTATCCCTTAAACATGTACAGTGCCACTATATTGATGAAAATTTCCCCTAAATGAACATTTAACTGTTGATTGATTCAAAAGTTGAATGTTGAGTTTAATTCATTGTTTCATGGTCAAATAAGGCCTAAAACATATTCTTTAGGAATAATCTTTACAGTGCATATACTTGTTTATGTATCAGGAAAGAAATATCTAGCAATTTTTTTCATCCAAACCCATAGTACGCCATTGATATCCTTGGCAGGAATTTGCTGCCCATGGCGCAGAAGGGTTAAATACAGGTTTTTTTTCCTCCGGTCATCGGGAAACTGTAAGATCCTGCATCGTTACAAGGTTTATAGGAAATGCAAGGACAATTCCAAGTAAATGAAAAGAACTAAAATCCTGTTTACTATCATTGGCAGGTCAGTCTTCTGTGTCAGCAATTGTACAAATTGAAGACTAGTTAGGGATTTACAAACTGGTAGATATATTTTTTTTCTTGATGCTTTCCATCTAAGGAGGAAATGGATAATTGTAAAAAGTAGCATACATTTATTTCAAGAAGCCTTAATAACTGTATTCAAGTTTTTAAAATTTCAGTTGATATTTGAATGAAACTGATTTTGGTTATACTTTTCCTATGAGTACCGTACATCCATGTGATCAAACTGTTTAATATCTACTGTGGTGTGGTTGAAACTTGGGATTAAATTACTGATGCAGTAAGCACACCTTTTTTTATTGTTTATTGTTATTCTTCTATTTTGATGTTGATTTTCCCATCACAGATACAGTAGAGCATGCTCTTGCTGGCCAAAGAATGCACTATCTTGCCATCATGTCCTCCTCTTCCACCAGAAAGTCTAGACAAGCAACTCAGTCTGAGCGATCCCGATCAAGAACAGGGAGCTCAGCGAGCAACAAACGAGGCAAGAAGCGAGAAACGAGAAGCGAGACGTCCTCGTTACCCACTCCAAAGAAAGACCTTGCCCTGACTCAGGGACAGAGGGAGCCCTTATCACAAGGTGGCGCTGTTGGTCGAAGGTAAGTGACTTCCTGTTGAGATAGGATTATTTGCTCAGCTGAATGCACACGTGTCTTCATTTGATGATATCAGTGTTAACCATTTCCTGTATGCATTATTGTGTGACTGCATTCACACATGGCTTCAGTTGACAATGTTCTTTATATCAGGTTGTATTCCTTGCCTCAAGGGACAACATTTATTGATGAGACATGTCTCCCCTTGATGTCTGTTGCATGCGTACATGAATATTGTATGTGATACATGGTTATACATATATACATGTGTATGCATGTGTATACTTGTATAGATGTATCTCAAAAGGTCAAACACTTTTGACCATCACTACATACATGTATGCCTGGCGATAAAAGGTCTCTTTTCCAAGTTCACTCCATTGGGAGCACAGGACCATCACTCCCTATTATTTTCTTGATTTGCTCATATGTTCTTACAAAGAATTTGCATGTCTTTTTCTTCATTAATCACTATGTTTTTTAAGTGAGGAGTGATCATGGAAATATAGTAATGGGCAATGGCAATGAAATTTTATGTACCGGTACAATATAGATGGTATGTGCATCTGGTGATTAAATGGTATGGAAGCGAAATGAATTGAACTCAATATGATACGAGAACTTTACCATCGTTCATCTTCATCAAAACATTTATTGAACATGAATTTGCAAAGTGTGAGTGCATAATGTGATATGAAAATGTAATAATAGGATAAAACAAGGGGCCGAATATACCAGAACACATTTACAAAATGTTATTGATTTAGTGTGACATCATAAACATTACTGAGTAGTCTTTTTGGTGCATACATGCATTCTCATCAGGTATTGCAGATGATAAGCACATTGTTTAGCAAGCTCTAATTATGAAACAGCTGTGTCATTTTCATTAGTTTGCCAAACAGCTCTCTATCTTCATACAAAATGATATACATGTACAGGTACATGTACTGAAGGTCATTGAGAATAATTTATACCCAGTATATCTTTTAAAATCAAACTTAATGGTAATACCTTGTACTTGCTTGGTATATATCTCTGCACACACTCAAGGCTATTACCAAAGCAGATCAACATACTAAGAATAGAACTAAAAACGCCTGAGGCAAAAAAGTTTGTGATACTCCTTGCATGCAAGCTCAGTTGTTGAATGATTGCATTTAGATGCAATATGAATTTGCTTACATGTGATAAACAGCCTCATGCAATTTATAAATACTTGCTATCTGTCTGTACAGTCAGTACTTATCACACTTTTTTTATTTATTAGTAATGGACACTGTAAGAAACCAACTTGTTTAGCCTGTCATCGAGACTGCTCTTTTTTAATAGAAAAATCTTATCTAATCATATACCTTGAAGGTAACAGTTCAGAACTTTTCTTTCTATTTTGTTGTTCCATTCAGGTATCATATATATTCAAAATATCAGCTCCAAATCTGTTTGTACAGAGATGCATTGCAAATTTAGATGTTGTCTGACACTGTATTATTTTTTTGTGTGTGATTGATTCCTTTGACAGAGGCACATTATGTGATGAATTAAGGGGGGGGGGTTGAAACTGGGGACATTTTACCAGAAGATACATATTAAATTGTTACAGTGAAAGGTTTTTAAAATTTAAGTAATACAGTGTCAACACTAACATGCAGAATACAGACTATTTTCAAGGTTAAAACAAAGGATTGTTCAAGGCTGGAGGCTTGCCAGGATGTGATTGGATTCTTTCATTCTTATGATTCATGATTATGAAAAGTTCGTAAATCTTTCAGCACAAAGTCATGCTTCTAAAAATACATCTCCATCTAGTGCACCTCTGAATTAATCTTCTCCAACACATTGATGACCCTCAGGTTTTTTGGCCGGTAGACCAAAGAAAAGTGTACCAGTACACTGATTTGTACTGTACCTCACAATAAACACAATGAACATGACTTGCAGTTGTAGAAGGTTTGATATAATACATTATTGCTGAAAAAATCTTTTGTTTTTCAAAGGAGGTCCTTTTTTTGAGGGTTTGCAGAACAATACTTAATTGTTTTTAATGTGTGAATGTTCAGTTAAAGGGGAATTCTCGCAACCCCAAATACGCAATTTCGCAACAGATGGCGTTTGTCATGCAAACCACGCATGCGCAGTGCTGACAATATCCCGATTGGGTCGACAAGTGTTTGTCTTTTTGCATTGAAAATGTACACAGGTATTACAAAAATCCTCGAGTTTGAGTATAAATTAACCGACATGTTTGAAAAGATACCATGATTTATTGAGACAATTGGTTGCATTTTCAAAATTTGAGTGGTTTATGTCATGCGATCCAAAAATTAAGCATTTTAGCACTCATTTTATTCATAAGCCGTAGTATTTCAATACGGACCGGAAGTGAAGTTGACGAAGATGCGGACCATTTCCATGCATAATATTGCCCTCTACGTCGAAAATTGCATATTTGAGGTAGCGAGAATTAACCTCAAAATATTTATGTGTTTATATGCAAAGATGTAATTTATTAGGTGGTCTGTCGTAGTTCTGACTTAATTTCGTCAGAATTTTCTTTATTATTTATTTATTTATTTTTATTTTTCCACCACTTTCTTGTTACCATGATTCCTCAATATCGGCTGAGTCAATTTTTATCAAAATCTCTACAGTCATGAGGACCTATCAGATCAAGCTCGGGTATCTATTTCAAGGTCATCAGGTCATCGTGACGTCATCCAGGCGCCATTTTGTGAAATCACATTATCAATCATATCTTCATAACGAGTCATCAAAAATGAACCATATTTGACATACATTAACTTCAGGTCAAGGGTTAACATAAAATGTCATCAAAATCCGCGCGCACATCATGACGCGCACGTACGCGCGCGTCAAAATTTAAAAATGCTCAAAATCACTTTTTAATCAAATTAGTGTATGGTTCAGGACATTTTAAGCATTTTAAAATTTTCTGTCCGTGCGCGTCCACGCGCGCGTTATGCGCGCACACAGCGCGTAGAGAACGTAAAAACGCTGTTCTTTCGCATGTTTCATCTTCCTGATACTATTCTTGACAATTTCCAACTATTTACAGTCATTCTCGACCTTCCATAATGTCGTACGCGCGCGTCAAACTTTCAAATTCGTGCGCACGTCAATGGGCATTCTAATGTAAAAAGTGGTAAAAACATGCCCATCTAGAATTCGCCATAGCTCCTCAGAATATACGGAAACCCCCCAATTCTCTACAACATCAGTCACCACCATTTTTCATTTGGATGACGTCATCACAGTGAAATTTTCAATTAAAGACAACATGTCAGAATTTTCCCTATTTGCGTGTTATGTCTATGGAAGATGATCTTTTTTTGAATCATGAATCTACATGACATCGTTCTCTGAGCAGTATCTCAGTTATTTTTGGTCTTTTTCCTTCCAGATTTTAATATGTTGTAGCTGAGACTATAAGCTTTTACAAGTGTGGTCTCCAATTTTTGATCAGATGTCGGGATCATGCCCAATTTTTAAGTACAAAATGTGATTTGAGAATCCCGTTTTTCGTGTACGTGTTATCTCTATGGGAAATGTTTTGGTCTATTGGTCAAAGCACTTGCCTCCCATTCAGGTGACCCAGGTTCGATCCCCGGTGGGTCCATAATTTTTTTTTTTTTGCTTCTTTTTGCCTGTCATTTTACCATCCTCTTCGACTATTATAACATAAACAATCACAAATCATGTAATAAACTGCCTTATTTTCCGTGTTATGTGTATTAGAAAGTAGTGTGCAGTAGTTTGTGTACAACCCTATGGAAATTTTGATTCCCTGTCGTGTATTAGAGCTATGGGGTTTATCTCCCAAGTGTCCTGCAATATCAAATAGTCCTGTTTGATATCACAATTTCTCAAAATTGGCTTAGTCAGTTATCTTAAATTATCATTATATCATCTTCATCATCATAATCATCACCATTATCATCATCACCATAATCATTTTACAATGACCGTTTCACACATTTTGCTACATTCCTGTCCTGAAGAAGCATCTCCATTCGTGGCATTCTTGACATCCTATCTTCAGTTTAGTATTTCCCCATTATTATGATCATCCTGATTACAATCATGATCGTACAAATTGAAAGACAGACCACCTAATTCGTCCTCAGGACAAATTAAATTCTAGTTCCTTCTTGTTTTCCTACGTAGTTTTGCATTAAAATATACGAGATGGGTATAAATCAAGATTTTGTCAGCAAGATTTATCGTCTGCTAGCGATACCCAGGGGGCTGCCATTTTCTTGATGTGTACATGCCTTTACCCTCATGAAAGAAAAAGATCCTACTTAGTAATACATTTTGATAAAAGTGACATTTTAGTCATTTTGTGTGTTGGAGCGAATCAGGAGGTTGTCCACAGCTACATCACAGTGACATTACGTATTCGGCCAATTTGAAATTCCCATATGTATAGTGATTACAACTTTCAAAAATTCATAACTTTCTTATTGCTTGTCCTATTTCTTTCAAACTTTCACCAATCTGCTTCTCTGATTTTTCCTTTCTTTCAAAGCAACTTGCTACTAAGGTTGGATTTCCCTTTAAAAGCTACATTTAAAAATCAATGGTACCCTTTACAATTTGCTGATAAACTGCCTGAATATTTGATTGTTATTTGATCCATTTTCCTTTGATAATCTTGAGAATGATTGGTCAATCATCAAGGATGATGTTCATTAACACACTTTTGAATGCATTCTCGGAGTTTTTCTTTACAATGCACTTTATCCTTGCATCACATGCAGCCTAATTTAAATGCTGGCAAACTCATGAGGATTTGTATCATTGACGAGGAGAAGTCACATGTCTTCCTTGATGAAAAGTCCCACTTGACATTATTTTTTTACAAAATTGATGATTAAACAAAAATGTGGATAGACACCTGAGCTATTTTGTTTTCATGATAAACTTTCAATCTTTACTTCTGTCAAATAAAAAAATGAGAACTTTGCCCATTTGTCCTTCCATCTCTCTCTCTCTCTCTTTCTCACTCACTCTCTCTTTCTCACTCTCTCTTCCTTCCTTCCTCTCTTCCTTCCTCTTTAGTCTCTTCCCTCATCTAATTTACCTCTTTTTATCTGACTCTTTCTATCCATCTCTCAAACCCCTCCCTTCTCCCCCCCCCCCCCTCCCTCCCTCTCTCTCTCTCTCTCAGTCTATCTCTATACTTCTACAAGCTCTCTCTTCCATTCTTTGTCATGATTCATTTTATTGGCCAATGGACTACATGTATCTAGGTTTATGTGTACATGTAAATCTACATCTTCAGTATATACCGCAATCCCCCCTCCCCCTCCCTCTCTCTCCTCCCTCTCCTCCCTCTCCTCTTTCAACATCCATTGCCCAATGGACTAAGATTCCATGGAACCACATCCAGGGTTTTAATCCAGGGGAAACATCCCTCTGCCTGATCAGCAAAGGAATCACTGATTAACAGGGTGCAAACAGAGTTGACTCACACTAAATTATGGGAACATCTGAAAAGATCAAATTGATATCATCCTGTCTAGAATTCACAAACATTCTCCCTGCACCTAAGATCATGACTTATCAGGTCTGAGCAGGGGTTCATTGAGAATGGGGACACTCGTGTGTCATTAAAAAAAGGGAAATCATGTACATGTAACTGCTGTTTGAGATGTTTTTAGCACCAGTACTGTCCACTCTGTTGGTCTGTAGTTTCTTTGGTCTGTAGTTTCTTTGATCTGATACAGTATGTCATAAATTTGAAGATTCTATATTTGTATCTGTATGTGATCACTTTTTAAAATGCAGTTTCATTAACTATAATAATAATATAATAACCGTTCTTATATAGCGCATATCTCATTATGATATAACATCCTTATGCGCTTCCAAAGGGTTTGGATATTATTACCCTGGCTTTAGCTCCGGCAGCCGTATAGCGCACAGTGCATTTCAAGGAATAAATCCTGCCAGGTACCCATTTAACACCTGGATGGAGAGTGGCAAATGTGGATTAATGATGCTAGTGCCGGGCTGAGATTCGAACCCTCAACCCTGGGATTGAGAATCAAGTGAATGAACCACTATACCACGACACCTCCACATGACTCTTTATTCCGACTACACACCAACAATCCTTCTGGCTTTTACATGTATGAGTACATGTAGTAGCTTTACAGAACTGGGAGGAATTCTTGTAAGCCTCGGGGGGGGGGGGGGGGGGGCTTTGAGGAGTAGCAGGGATAGAGATGTTTGTTTGCCTCTTCACTATGAAGTGAACAGGAATATGACTAATGTTGGAGTGTAGATTGTGGAAACTTTTTTCTCTCTTGAGGAATTAAGAAGTTGGGTTAGTCTTTAAAACAGTGGACTTTACCTTGCTCAATTATGTTCAGTTGGAGGAGGGGGATAACATGAATTAGTCATTTTGGGTTAAAGCTAGATATAGGTGACTTGTATGCTAGCCAGTCTATGCTTAAGATACATATATGTGCACATACAGTGTAGCCCGCTCTCACACTTGTTATGATGCGAGAAAAGATGTGTGAACGAGGTAAATTTTGCCTCGCCCCTTTCTCACTCACTTCATACTTTCTCCTGGCCCTCTCACTACCCATTTCCTTACCCCTTTCCTGTAACCATCATTTTCCTCTTACTCCCTTGCAAATGTTTGTCTGACCCCCCTCTGCTTTGTCCCTGTTTTGTATTTTCTGTTAATCTTTGGATACTCATTAGTAAGTCATCGGAAATTAAAGCCTCCTAATCTTACGTGATGTACATGTATGTCTTGTCAGCATGTCGGCATTTATCAACTAGTAGCAGACCATCAATTGACAGGTTTTTTGAAGTGTCCTTGTCAGGTGGATAAGTCTTCGGACTATGGATCAACTAGGCCCTGTCTTATGCTGTCTTTTATTAGGGTTGTGATTGATCTGAATCAAAGTTTGTCCCAAATCAGTCACAAGTAAAAGTATAATCCAACGAATCAAGGATTTCCGATGTATATTAGATCAAACAGTGCTACTCTTGATAGATTGGGCCAGGTCTGGCTGCTAACCGTGCCTAGATCTATTTGCACACCTGTCCCAGGAATCGGGTGATCATGGGTTGCCTCCATGTCCCTGGTGCACTAGAAGCAGGGACCTCCACTTGAGGCTTCTAAAGCCCACAATAATATTGATAGTTTTGAGTGCTTTGAAGTAATTTGGTAGACCTGTAATATACTGGAACATTTTTTTTTCCCTGACAGACCCTTTCAGGACAGGAATTATTTAAGGGGTAAAATTAAATCACATTTTGTTCTTCAAATTGGCAACACTAATATATTTTTCTTTTAGTGCTACATGGATCTAATAAGGTGTAATGTCTTTGAAAACAATATACAAAACTACAAATTTTGTCGACAAGTTGACAAAATTGCCAATTTTTGATAAAAAAATGATTTTGAACCTCTCAATGTGTTGCCAGTTTAAGGATTTTAAAGCTTATTCTCGTTTTTAAAATTCCTGGCATCAATTGCAATATGGTCTTGCAACTAAAATGGACATAGTACATGCAGAAATCTCTGCTCTTTCCACTCATGCATCTGGTATATTTTTTAGAGCTTTGAATCAAAAGTTCTTGAGCCAAACCACAAAATATGGTCAATTGTCTTGAAAGGGTTAATGAAAATGAAATTCACCTACAACCTTTCATCTTGAAATGAGCCAAGTTTTGTGGCCTACGTGTCTGGCTCTCATGTTATGTAAACCTCTACCTGTATATACTCACATGCCATAATATGACATTCAACTTGAAATACTTTTTAAAAGGTTAGGGTTCTCTATCTTTATCACCTTGTAAACCACCTTCAGAATTTTTTTTACAATGATGTGCATGCCTCATTACAGGTGATTGTATTTGTTTTGAATTTTTATAGGACTAAAAGTGTGACACAAAGCTATTTCTTCCAACATGAAGTTTTACTCAGAAATATTCTTATCTTTGTGACAATATATCAACAGTGGTAATCAAAATTCATTTCAAAAGTATCAATTTGGACACTTGTGAATAGTTTATTAGCCAAATATCTTTATAAAGAAATATAAGAAATATATAAACTGAGTTTGGATCCCAGAGTTCATTAACCCCTTCCATGCCACCTTCCATGCCACCAATGAGATTTTTCTGAGCAAACTGGGCAAAGCTATATTGCATAGGAATAAGCATTAGAGTACAGGCACAGGTTTCTGTATGAGGAAGAAATTTCAAGCCATTCTCAGCCTAAACAAAATATTCAACACTCAAATTTTTGGGCAGGATTTGCCGCCCACGGCATGGTAGGGGTTAATTGTATGTTGATAGGGAAAACTGTACATTTCGTCTTTTGATGCAGACTAAATGATGTGAAAATATGATCTGTTTGGCTAGTAATGTAATCCCTTTGTGTGTAACTGATGCATCAAAGAGATTAACAAGTCTTCCCAAATTTCAGCTGTAAAAGAGAATTCAATAACTGAAAGATTAACAGAACTTGCGAGGAAAGGAAATACTTCTCTGTTTTTGTCACTCCCAAGTATTATGTTCCTTACATATGTACGTGTATTATGTATTGTGTGAGTTTGTGGATCTGTGTGAGCAAAAGGAGAGAGAGAGAGAGAGAGAGAGAAGAGGTATGGATAAAACATAAAAAGAGCAGCAGAAAGCTAGACACCAGGATGTGAAGAAAAACAGAATCTGAGAGAGACAGAGAGAGATAGAGAGATAGATAAAAACAAAGAAATACTGAGAGAAAGGTGCAGTGAAATACATTCAAAATGAATAAATTCAAAGAAAAATGACAGACATCAGTTAAAGAGAGAGAAAGAGCGATATATAAATATATATAAATATATATATATATATAGATAGAGAGAGAGAGAGAGAGAGAGAGAGAGATACAGTGATAAAGTCTGACAGACAGATATTTTGTATGACGAGAGACACCAAAGCAAAACTGATGATTTGAAGAAGAAAGATAATGAGGACGACATTCTGTTATGATACATGAAAAGAAAGACAAAACTTGAACAAAAAATAAAGAAAGCTAGCATATTAGCTTTGTGTGGTATTTTGATCGAGTGTAAAGGGCTGATCGCATTTGTCCGATAACGATATTGATAACAAGATTTTTTCATTAAAGGTCCACCCAACACATGTCCTACTATTAACATACACGAGCATACTCACATGTACACACACCGTTTTAAGTTGTACATGTACCTTTAAGGGCTGGTCACAATTTTGTCTGATAACGATACCGATGAGAATTTCAATTAAAGATACACCCTACTACATATGTTTTGTATATGTGGTAGTATGCCAAGCTCATGCTAAAATAGGGCAACTGTAGCTAGGGTGTCCCTTTAATGAAAAATCTTATTATCATCATCGTCATCGTAGTCGGACAAGTCTGTCCAGCCCTTCTTTGCTTATAAAGACACTTAATTTACAGATGAAAAACAAACTGGTGTCCTTTTGTACTATTATATTTACTCAGTTTTCTACCACGCTATGTACATGTATGCTTTCCTGGATAATAATGATAATAATAACATCATTTATAATGCGCACATATCCATCCCAAGGGATGCTCAAGGCGCCTAACAAACATACATAATAATTATTCAAGAGAGATAAGAAAATTACATCAGACAGAGAAAGTAATATTGAATAGGTAACACTGTTAGATTAAACTTAGACAGTGAGAAAACAGTGCTGCGTTAAAGATTTTATTCGGTGGACAAAATAAATTCTGTCATCAAGACCAGCCAGGGGATTCTCAATGTTAGAAATATCTTGAAGTTTGTATCTTTTGCCTTAAAGTGGAAATGTTTTTGTGGCAAGGGAAAATCTTGTTGAAAGTGAAGCAACATAAATTCAATTTGTACTGGGCACCTGCCCAACCTGTTGTGGAAAGAGACAGAGAGACGTTTGACAGGGACTGGGCGGAACTGAAGCAACATTTGCTGGCAATCTCCTACCCATTCATCTCTCATTAGACCAATTATCCCAGAGACATTTAGTGTGAGTTGAACACCCTTGATGAATTGGCAAAGGACAAAGTAAACAAGATAGTGTCCAAGGAAGTTTCTTTTGCTCTTTTTCTTCTTATTAAGATAGATGGCTAAATGATCGTTTCATGGACTGGATCAGCTGTTCCATGCTTGCGTAATCGTAACTATGGTTTTTCTTGTGGAGGTGGCTAAGTTTTGTGCCATTTTAACCTGGGGAAAAACAACTTGAAATAAAATGCATTTCTTCCAACAAGTGCTCTTGAGTTGTTTTGCATTTTAATGTTTGAATGACACAATTTTTATTATTATTATTTAATCGACCATTCATAAAAATAAGCATAGGTACAATACAACAAGGCAAGAGACAAGTACATAATAAGAATGTGGAAGATCATGTAAAAGGACATGTAAAAGGATTGGGAACAACAATTTTGCATTACTGTTAAATTTTTATTATATAACATTTCTTACTTCAAAGTGTTAGCCCATTTTGGCTTTGCATTACTGTAAATTTTCCCTTCCACTGAACTATAGAGGGCAGTTTATGCCACTCATAGCAATACTTGGGGATATATTGGCACTATTTCAAAATGGGAAGGGGCTGCTGACATCTCCTGCCTGAATTTCATCTTTTCAGTTATTAAATTATGTGAGCAAATGTAGTGAGAAAAATTTGACGCTTTGTTGCAGTGACAATGTGGTATTGTCAGCAAAATATAAAAGACAGATATAGAAATATACATTAGAGCCTCTTCCGATCAAAAGTTGTGATTGATTCATATCGATCGCAACTTGATATCAATTGCAATTCTGTAATAAAAAAATAAGAGTTTGTAAGTTTGCGATTGATTGGAGGAATTGCGATCAAATTGGTTTAATCGCAGCTCTTCATAGGCCCTAGAATCTATAATACAGTAATTCCATGCATCTTGTGTGAGTGAACAATAAAAAAATGATAATTTATCATCATTGAAATCATTTGTTCTATCAACGATTTAGGGATTTCACACCAATTTGGCAAATTGCAATCATGTTTGTTAAAAGATATGTTTACTTTATGAATCTAAATTTCACCTTAGAATAGTGGTTTATATATTTTTTTTATGAATAGAAAGCATTATTGTAACTTTAAGAAACTTTAAATTTCACTTTGTGTTATAGATTTATGATTAGTAATTTACATGCACACAGGAGAAAGCAGTAGAATTTTGGATTTTGTGCCTCAGGAGTTGGAATAATTTATTTAAATGTTCCCGTACATTTCAATGAATTAAGGGAAATCTTAATCTGGAATTGTATACGTTCCATTAATTTTGTAAAGTGCTTGAGGTATGTTGATAAAACTTGGGGGATTATCGCTAACACAATTTCTTTCTCAAGTTAATAAAGAGTTGACAGTCAGATCCAAGTGTGGAATTGTATGTTTCCTTTAATTTGTGAAGTACTCTAAGTAGGGCCTACATTGATAAAACAATGGGGATTATCTTTTATTTAATTTCTGAATAGAGTGTTAATATCAGGATGAAGTAGGCTTTAGCCTCTTACACTGTAGGTATCTCCTACAATAACGACAGCATATGTAAGCATTCTAAGCATAATCTAAATTAAATGAGATTAATTATGGTATGTTTGTCAACACTGTTCGCCATATCTCCAGGAAGAAATGTCTATTTTAGGCCACACGTAGTTGTTTCTATGATCATTATCTCACAGTGCTAATTTGGGCCAGCAGAGAAACTAAACCAATTTTAGCATGCTGAAGTGTTGCCACCTGTTCACAAATTTCCAGTTGTGACATCCATTGGATATTAATGATTTCAGTAGAAAAACCTAAATTTCCATCGCTCACTTTCTGATATATTACTTTCTATCAGTGAATTTATTTCTTGATTTACTTCAGGTTAGACTGCTTTATACATTTATTCAATTTCATACATCCATTTCTTTATTCCCACTGGAGTGACTGAAAAGGACAGTGACCCTTTTCATATCTAACCATATTTTATCGGGCCATCCCCCCCCCCCCCCCCCCGGAAAAAAAGCAAACTCATTAGCATTTAAATGTGCTAACTACAATTGGAGTACCTTGAGCAGCATTCATGGTGGATATGAGCGCTATATAAATATACAATATTATTATTATTATTATTACATGTACATTTACAATGCAACCTTTTTTCATTATATGATTTGAAATGTTTTATAGGTCAAACATCCATGTTTCAAAGTAGTTAAGAAGATTACTGCTGCCTGCATTTTATGTGAGGTATTTAGCATAGGAAGTCATGGCAGCTTCAGAAAAGGTTAACATTTTACACCAAGTTGACTACATGAACCAAACTGGTAGGTTCAAAGCACATTGAATTTGTATTCAAAGCCTGTATTTAATATTGTCAGTACGTGTCCATTTTTAAGATTTAACAAGCAGAACTTACAATACAGCTGTCATGCAGTTGTCTCAAGTATATAGATAGTGACTTTTGAAGTTTAATCTCAAAGTTCCCTTTTTAACAAGGAGGATGATTTTATGAGTTACCTAATAGGTCCTGACATGTCATTGCATATTTTATGAGTCTGCTGCCTTTATCACTTCAGTTCTCTCCTATCCTCACTTGCATTTTGTTCTTTCAGATTCTAGGTTCATACAGTGTAGCTGTAAAAAAAACCCCAACAGAATTGTCTTAATCAAAAAGTTGATCTGCTAGTCAATCTTTAAACACGAAATCACAGAGGACTTTCATTAGACAAATGTTTTATGATCCTCTGTTTAACTTAGCTTATGAAGTCCTGTATGGGATCAGTCATAAAAAATAAATATCTCCACTCTTTTTCGGTAGAAGAAAGTCTCTTGATTGAAACATCTTGCAACTTCTTGGATGGCATTAGTCTGTTGAAATAGTTAATATTTAATCTGGCTTAGCCTGGAGGGATCATGTACGTGTTTGTTACTACACTATGAGTAGGCACTATGAGGGTGAGGACATTTTTAAAAGGGGGGCACTTGTATTGTTTAGGGGATGATTTCAAGTTTCCCCTACGTTGGAAATGATTCATAAAGAGCTTTTCAAGATATTTTCTTGTATCTTTCTTTAATACAATTTAGGTGGTAGGATTTGACATGTGTGTCTTACCAAAGTTCTAGTTTAGACTATTAACTATAAAATATGTAATTCACATGAAATTCATTTAGGCATAATTGTCATAATTTCCAACTGAAATCAGATAATTTTTCAGTGAAATCAATTCTCCCCCTCAAACAGGAAATGAAACAATCATGATAGCAGGGATCTAGACCTAGGGTTACCCAGACAACTAAACCTGCTATCGGAAATGTATGTTCAGCACCCCCCCCCCCCCCCCCTCCATTAATGTACATTTATGTGTATCAGGTCTTAAACCTTTATAGCATTTTTCTAAAGAGACGGACATTTACATGAACCGCCAATAAAAGTTCCCTTATTTAGTTCTTTTCCCACTTGTCTTTACGTCAATAAGAATTTCTCAAAAATAGGTATAATTATTGCAGAAATTAAGTTTAAAAAACAATAAATGATCTAAAAAACAAAAGTGGGTAATGTATGGAGAAACAAACGTGTACTTGTACAACAAACTAAAAATGATTAATTTATTGCACAAAATTCTAAACCCCAAAGATCATCACCATGATTAGCATAAATTTCCCGGGGGTGGGGGCTGACCTTGTGTTACTAAATATTATGAAACTAAATCCCATACACCTTTTTACTCTTATGATTTTTATGTGATGATGAAAATTAAATAATACGCACATTGGTCACATCAGTATTGGTCATTTCATGTTTTAATCCCTTGAACAGCTGTTATTTCCATTCAGTATAAAGTGCATTATAAACCCTACTCCTTTTTGTGCATTTAAAAAAAAAGAATTTTTCATAGATTATAATTTTTGCAATAAAGCTCATAGAAAAATAAATATCTTCTGGTCACTGATAATTATTTGTCCATCTTCATATTTTGGCTTTTATCTATTAAAATATCAGTTTTGAAAGATGATTGTTTTTCATAATTGGTCAAAGAAACTTATTAAACAGCTGAAGAAACATGGATATCTATGATCAAAAAGAAAATCAACTTCCTACATTTATCACCAAAGTGCAAACATATTCATTTGCTTAGTTTTGTAATAATTCAGAAGAGACTATGCAACTTTTTAACAAAAATATGAAACATTGGATAATCACAGCTTTTGATTTTCTTAGGCACAGTTTCGCAGCATGTAGCTAATGGCATGGCAAACAAAATGGATTGGGAGAGACATTTACATATTTTAACCCTTTCATGACATCTCTCCACATTTTGTGGTTTGGCTCAATAACTTTTGCTTCAATGCTCTAAAAGATTTTTCAGATGCATGAGTAGAAAGAGTAAAACTTTCTGCACATGTACAGTGTCCATTTTTGTGTTGCAATGACCATATTGCTTTTGATGCCAGGAATTAAAAAAAAAAAAGAGTGAGAATAAGCTTTAATATCCTTAAATTGGCAACACATTGAGAAGTTCAAAATCATTTTTTAAAATCAAAATTGGAATTTTTTCCAACTTTTCAACAAAGTTGCTATCCATGTATATTGTTTTCAAAGACATCATATCTTATTAGAAGCAAGTAGCACTTAAAGAAAAATATTATTGTTGAAAACTTGAAGAACCAAATGTGATAAATTTAACCCTTAAATAATTCCTGTCATGAAACTGGGTTAAACGTAATGTACATTAATTATTGTTCAATGACTTAGCAGTTTTTTCTTGGTGTTGCATGATCACTCTGAGGTGGAGTCGTTATACTACCATGATGTTATGACACGGCCCACCTGATCAAGTTATCACAGGAAATTGTTTGATGTTGTAAACCTTCAAGACGGACCGTGTGGGTCAACACCTGTGCCCCTGCAGGAAAGGCTATGGATCATAGGGGGTTACTGTGACCCTAATATCATAAGATTATTAAAAATCAGTCACTCCTGACCACACCTCACATATCCACACTGTAGGTTAGCATTAAAGGCAAGTAATTATGGGTTCTCATGGGGCCTTTGGCTGTTACCCCAAAACGGGTATTATCAGTCACCAAGAGTGGATTTCACTCTCATGATCGACTGGTCTTAAATGTGTTCATGCACCCTCCACCAACTTTCAAAGAATAGCCTTGTATTAAAATAAGGAAAGTCATTTATCATGAATTTGGCATCCGAAAGATGACTTAATGCTTAACCCATTGTCTATGGGAATTATAGAATTGAGTAGTCAATGGGTTAATGCCTCTAGTAGTGCGTTCCAAGTGGGACACAAGCTTCACTGCATGCAGGATTTTGTGACTCCACCAAGTCCAGTGTAAAAGAACAATGATGCAATACACATGAACACTGTTGAAAGATTCTCTGAACAGAACAAGGTGATATTGCTTGACGGAGTGTTTTGGAGTGTTATTTTGAATCACCTGGGGCATAGATTTTCATTCAAATTTAATGCTTCCATAATGACCAATCCCTATTCAAGAACTTTGATAAAGTCCATATTTGTCAAAGAATAATTGTCTGAAATTTGTAACATTAATAGGTCACTTGTGTGAAGGTTACATGTATGAAATACATGATTGATTAATTAGTAAATAATATATACCTGTCATAAATGCTGGGTTACAAGGGACAGAATGCTTGTAAACAGACCAATAATTCATTTTCCTTCATTATCTTATCTATAAAATTATAATTAAGTTAATTAAATTGCTGCGGATTTCTTGTAGATTGCAGAATATTATTAGACTCTTCCAATGCAAGCATACACGTATATCACATATATTGACATGGATAAAGTGCAAGTTGAAAGCAACCCTTTTCTAAGCCGTGAGTCAGTGTCATGCTAATGTGTGATATATATTTATTATCAGCTCAGTCCCCTTTACTGTCAGACACACCATGAACCCCTTTCATATAATACACAAAAAATTGAATAATATTCTTGGCAGTTTTCCATTGTTCTTAATCCCAGATGGCCCCGTTTATTGTCTTTGTCAAGTTTGCACAGGGTCGTGACTTGGGATGTGAACCCAGTTTCAGGGGAGTCAGGAAATTCTATTAATTTGCACTTTTCCCCCCATATTTTGCCAAACTCTTGAGTATGAAAGTTAGTAGCTGGTAAACTAATGTGCAGTCACAATGTGCATGTGATTTGGTCAGTTGTGATTTCGATCGATGTGACATTGTTTTTTTCGACGTAAACAGGAACATTCTGTGGTAACTGAACTGTGTGCAGAGTTTCACAAGAGTGTTATTTTTTTTTAAATTGGTACTGTTCAGCCCATTTGACTAACAGGTTTCACAGTCTGAATTACATTAATAATTATGTGACATTTTCCTGTGGAAATTTGAATAATGCTAGGATGTCTCCAAGAAAACTTGAAATTTGATGATCCAACAATCACAAAAAGAAGTTAAACTTTGACACAAATTTAGAGAGTTTGAGCTTTTGAATAGTACATGTAAAATAGTAGAACACATTTTTGATTTAACTTAGTCTTTTTAAGATTAAATTGCTGTTAAATCTTGAGAAAGTGAATTCTTCTCCAGCAAAAATGTTTGTTTTTTGTCTGTGGAGTGGTGATATCATGGCCCATTTGTATGCAATGTATGTAACCAATTAATGAAATATTGACATGCTGTCAGAGTCACAATGATTGCGCAGGGGGCATCAGCAGTATGAATTCCAGAGGGAGCTTGTATATCCAGTCAATGTGGTTTTCCAGCAGCCGTACTGTTTTAATCCATAAAAATGTTTAAATCCCTGTGCCAAGTACCTACCATTGTGTGATTGTTTGACTGTAATTCTAACCGAGGGTTAACATCAAAACAAATTATCAGAGTTGATTTGTTTCAAGCCGTCTAGCTTATATTTTTTAATGTTCATGTTTTATATTCCCGTCTGAAAAGATGCCAATGTAATTCATGATGGCTAGCCAAGCTTTTAAAGAGGGGATTTATGTGAAAAATATTGTCTCCTCCTTTTTTGTGCTTAATCTGAATTGTTCATGATATTAAAACTGTAAGGCAAGGTCAAACAAGACCTTAATTAATACATGTGCACATCATACTATTGTAAAACTTGAAGTTAATTTTGTCATATTAGAGTCAAAAGGGTGTAATTATTGTATAAAATAATGAGTTAACCCTGTCAGGACCAAAGTCAACAACACTATGTACAAAGTGAATAGTATTTTAGTCTTGTGGTAACAAGAGGGTTAATGCCCTTCAGGCTCTAAGCAGATATTTCATCAAGACATACATGTAACATCTAGTCAAATGAACAAACTACATTGTACAACATACATGGTCTCAAATTTTCAAATGCAATCACAGTTCCTCAAAGTTTCAGGTCAGATTGATCATTCACAGCAATAGTTTTATAATCATCGTTTTTTGCCAAAATCACACAAAATTAGTGTATTATTCATCCAGACATATTACATCCAGAAATGGTATATATGTACTTCAGTCTTGTTTGATATCTACCTTAGATTACATCACTAAATATGTTATCATCTTCAGTGTAACTAATTGATGAAGAGTAAAATCTTTGCTCATAGATTCTTTGAACATATATTATGCAAGGCACTTATTCAAAATCTGAATTTTAAAGCATTATTGTATGTGCTGGGGCATCATTTAACCTCAAATATAAAGAGATTAAGACATTTTCAGATGGTTTAATTCAAGTGAAAAAGTCTGAAAATGCTTTAAAGAAATGAGAATGAGTTTAACTCATATGAGTGAAAAATTAACTCCCCTGTTTTAAATCACCAGAATCACATTTTGTAGAGGGGGGGGGGGGGGGGGGGGGGGGGGGGGAATATATTAGTTTTTTAGACAGCTAGTCATGTGTGCATCTTATAAAGTAGATTGTATTAATCACTTTGCCCTGGCACAGAGATTTTAATGATTTCCTAAGTGAATATTCAAAGCTACCTGACTGGGCTTCCTAATCAGATTATGTTCCTACTTACGTGAGTGAGGCAACTACCTGTCAGAGAAGGGTGTGTTCTTTTGTCAAAACTGAGCTCACAAGAATTTTGGACTGAGCACCTTTCCGAGAACCGTTACTCTCTCAGTGTTAGGGGCTTGTTTGTTTCTTTGTTTCTTTGTTTTTTTTATAAATCTGATCTCAGACTCTTAACTGAAACTCAGGTGGAAACTTTTAGATGAATCTTCTTTTTTTGCTGCTTCTGTTACATGAACTGCTACTTCTAGAGTTGCTACTGCTACTGCTACTATTATTTTTACTACTACTACTGCTTCTACATATGTACTATTAACTACTACTACTACTACTACTACTACTACTACTACTACTGCTACTACTACTACTACTGCTATTACTTCTGTTATTACTACTACTACTACGACTACTGCTACTACTCCACTTCTACTACTACTGCTACTACGGCAAGTGCATGTACAACATTTATATGCAGTTATTTCAACTGTCACTATACTTATTATACTACATTCTTCTTCATTACAAGAAGCTGCAAAATCTACCAAATTACAACAATGGGTTTGTTTTACATGCCAAAAAGAAAGAAAGTCTGTAGTCATACTTCCCAGGGTAGTCCTTCCAGGAAGATTAAACAATTTGCTGATATAGGAAGTATACCCTTTTTTTAAGGGGAACCTGAAAATCCTGAGAGCTCTAGAAAAGGTGCTGATAGAATGCAAATTACAGGTGTAAGCGTCAAGTTTTCAGGTGTGAATATGTGAATCAGTTCCCTCAATGGACAGTTGCCCGCAGTTGGCTCACTGTAGATTGTTTCATTGGGTAGAAGCTGTATATTTAATGTTAAACTACAGTAAAAAAAAAGGTCTCCCCAAATAAATATTTCAGCATATTTGAAGCATAATGACAGCATATAAAGGTCAGTTGTACCTCTTACAAGTGACCTGTATCTGCACATGGGCAATAATTTTTTTGTTGTTGCAAATTTTCAAATGAAGTAGAAATAGGAAATAGGAATAAGATTGGATTGCTTGGATCCATCGCAATTTATCTTCTGGACATTCCCTTTATGTTCAGAAAGAGAGAGAGAAGTATAGATAATATGGAAAATTCTTAAAATCATGCAGCCTGATATTCAAGCAATTACAATGTATGAATTTTTTGGCCAAGTAAATACACAAAACAATTTTTTTCGTGTTGTTAAGTGATGTCTTTATTTCCATGGTGTATGCCCTATGAATTGCCAAGTTGATATGATCTAAAAACTATTCTAAGTTCTAATAACTATAATAACTTTAAACCCACAACTATAATCTAATTTGGCCACTGAAGATTATTTGCGGAATGAGGTTTTTAGCTCAGCCAACCAAAAATCATATTGTAAATAGATATATGTCGTAGAATACATGTAAACATGAGATTCCTTGCCAACGATATTGTCAAGAAATTTTCTCCTCTCGTAAATTATGTGTTTTGCCTTTCCTAAAGGAAAGTATATCATTAAAAGCCATTTTAGAATGTGTTCCCAAACTTTGAATATATGATATTTTATGTTCTAAATAATTAAACAGTCTAGTGAAAGAAAATAGCTTTTTAAAGGCTATCATCAAATATTTACACAATGTTGATGTCCTCTGTGTGCTCTGTCAAAGTATTTTAGTAATTCATTCTTGAACACAGAGTTAACACTCTTCTTGCTCTCACCAGATAATATTGTCCGTTGAGTGCAAGAAAGCCTTTAATTCATATGCTTTTACACATAATTTAATGCCCTTCAGGCTCTCGACAGATGATATTATCTCAGTCCAGCATGCATGTACATGTATATGACTCTCAACGGTCTTTAATAGTGCCTCAAAAAGGGGTGCATCAAAGACCCTAGTACATGTACGGAGGCTTCCTTGATAGTGATAGGGTTATTTTGCAGTTCTACAAACTTCAATAGTTCATCTTGCACTATAGGTCAATTCTAATACAAGATCACACCTGTTGTTTTCTACTGATGTGTCATATACAATAGGGTTGCCAAAATGGAAATGCGTATCTCTTTATAGATACATGACAAGATGAGTAATCTTTTGTCACTGTGGTGTTGTGTTAAATCATGAACTTTGTAGGGGCACCACAGTATAGTTGTAGAGTAGACTGATACCCTAAGAGGGGATTGATAAATTCTATGATTTTTTTTTGTCATCTTACTTGACTTTGATAAATTGAGAGGCTGAGAGGTTGGGCCCTTTGCCCTATGTTCATATCTTTAGAAAAGATATTTCTACCTACAATTGCCTCTCTAAACCTGGGTGTATAAGATGCGCACTCAGCTGGAATAAACTCCTTGAGTACAAGAAGTGCTATCATGCCATATTGGCAGCCATGCTAAAACCAAGGTTTACAAGTACATGTTCGCGATTTTGAAAAACAACAACACCAGGGAAGTTTCACTGGTTGCATGTATGCTATAAAGATCAGGGCCCTGTTTCATAAAACTTGTCATCAATGACAAGTTGCAATAACTGTTATAAGCTACTGAAATCCTTGCATCTGATAGGCTGAAAGCAAATTTGTTGGTAAAAATCACAGACAAGACACTTGATGAAACACCTCCCGAGGGAGATATACATAACACGTAGTATGTAAGCAAGGAAGTTTCCTGATGTACATGTACACTTGCACCTCCCTAGAGAGACGGAGAGAAGAAATTTGTCTGGGATGCAAATTATGATCTTTTGCTCAAGCTTATCTTATTTTCACCTTCCCACAACTTTCAATACTACTTGTAATTTAGTAACACACCTGTTTGGGATTTCCATAATCAATTTATATTTTGTATTTGATTATTTTGAAAACCAATCCGTTATAAATATCCTCAAAATTATAACAAGGTTTTTGGTCAGGTCGATGTTCATCAGTAAAAGATGCAACTCTGAAAAGTTGAAAAAGAGCTTTCTACCTGTGGCTTATTTTTCTATTCAAGCAACTGAAGTTCTAGAAGGAAGAGATGCAAAGATTTCTAAGTATGTAGCAAGCTAACATTTCGTAGTAAATAGTAACAACATCACATTTATATTTCCATCCATGATGTTATCACTTCAGTATTACAAATAAAAATCCTCATTTCCTAAAATGATCATAGGGTGAGTATAGGTAGGTCATGCAAAGATGGGCCATTTTCCAAAAGTTAGTGAGGTTTCCTAGACTGTTTAGGTATTCAAGCGATCTGTGTAGTACTGGAAGGGAGATGTGTGGAGATTTCTGAGAATTCGTGCTGCTAATAGCAGCGTTGTAGAGTAGAAATTCCCTCCGCCTCTAGAGTGCTAGTCTTCCAGGTTTATGAGAGTCCGGGGGAAGTCAACATAGCTTTCCCATGATGCAATGGGAGACGTTGTTGAGCAGTAAACTCCTCTGACAGCTGCTTCCTTGTTTTTTCCTCTGCGAGCGTTTCGATTTCGGGATCATTTTCCCCCTCCCCGGCAGGACAGATTTTTTGTGCTCATGAGAATGGGTGAAGATTAGTAATATGGAAGAACTTACCTATTCTATGCAAGTGAAAACTTTTGAATGAATATAGAAATTTTCAATTGTAGGGGAAAAAAAAATCTCTTCTTTGTAGTCTGTTTGATCGAAAAGAGTGTTTACCTTATGCAAATAGCATTCAACGATTTACAAGGATTACATGTACGTAGTAATATCGTCTGCTGAGAGTTGGAGGCCTTATAAACTTTAACATGTGACTTTAATAATTCACTTGTGGCTCTTAATGAACATACTTTATGCAAGTTACTGTAAACGCTGTTATTTTCATGCGATTAAATTTTCGCGCTGAGCGACCCCAAAAAATATTCGCAGGTTCTTAAATTCGCGCTGCGCAATTACATGCTCGCATGTATACCCACTCCATTTATTAATTTACACACGCAGTCCATTCAAATGCATACAACATGCGCAACTACACACACGCGCTAAAAAATGAATTGGACACACACACACATATTAATGTGCTGAAGCGTGCAATTCAACCCGCATAGGAAATCAGGCTAATATTTTCGCGAGTTCTATAATTCGCGCACCCTAGAAAATAGCACGAAATCCGCGAAAATTAATGTACTGTACCACGAATATTAATGTACCGCAAATATTTCTGCATTTACAGTTATGTAGTTAAAAAGTGTGAAAACTCTTATTTGAAATCTATCAGGATGAATAAAATTCATGTTATTCAGAATCTGTAATACAACCTTCGTGATGCATGTGTACAAGGAGGTATTATATACATACATGTAGTATGTTCCCTTTTAGTAATTGATTATATTTTTGCTCAAGTTGTAATTATTATTTTTCTATTGTGTTTACCTGTATTACCAAATTTCAAAATGAGAATTCTAATGCACTAGCAATGAAGTTATGCGTTGCACTAAACCTTACACAGCAACATTAAATAGGCAAGTCACAGTGAGTTTTTTTAGGACAATTCTGAAACTCACCAAAATTATGACATGTTGTACATTATCGATGTTCACGGATTAAGATGTTTGCTTGCGCACAGATCATTCAGTTTCATTAAATATTGAAATGCCTGACAACTGCATGCTTATAAATACTCTAAGTTACTCAACCAGATCACTTGTGATTATTGAAAGACTTTGATAGTTCCTATGACATTACCGCGTGAGCAGACACCCCCAAAAGAGTAAAATAACTAAGTTCATGATTTGCGTCATCGACCCATGAAATACTCGGCTTATCTTGCTAATTCTTTCAAATTTGAAAGGAAATCAAGTATCAAAAAGATCTCCATTCTTGCTTAATTTCTCTCAAGTAATGTACATCGAGGACTTGCCGCCTTCTCACTTCGAGCTTATAGAGATTTGCAGGAATATGAAGCACTCTTTAGGAAAGTTGTCACAAAAAATTTTTATCAGGGAGTGGGCATTTTAATCGTTATGGTAAGATTCAAAAGATTAGTCCAACATTTTTAGATAGGAATGAAGTGAAAATTACCCTCAATACATCCCAATTGATGTGTGTTCAGTTGTCAAATGAAAGATTTTTAGAGCATTTTTTGCTTTATTAGTTTCACTTTTTGAAAGAAATTAATTAGGATTTTGTGGTTATGTTTATATTTGGAAATTATAAGTTGGAATGGTTGAAAATTTCTGTAATATTCCTATGAACATCAAAAAAGTAAATAATTTTTTTTTAAATGCCATTATTGATCATCATTAAAATCTACAAACTGTATAATCAACCCCCTAATAAACAACATTATTATTAAATATACTTTTCCATATTTGCTTGAAAAGAAAGAGAAATTTTGTGTTATTTTCACTTTTTCACCACAACTCAACACTGTCAGTTTTAAGAGACTGTAGAAAATATTGAATTTTACATTTAAATTCTATGGTAAATAAGCCAAATGTGTCTATCCACTATTTGCAACCAACAGCATGAGATGATAGAATTTCTCTTTTAAAACCAAAGGGGCTGTAAAAGTATTCAATAATTCTTGCTGTGTTTTTCGCTAGACATTACATAATGTTATGAGATTCTATTCAAATATTTCAGAAATAATTCAATTCTAAACTATGTCTTGCTCATTCATCAAATTAAAGATATGATTGAAAGAGACACACATGACAAGCATTGTATATAAAGCACAATGCAAATGGACTTATGTAATAACTTCCTTCTACCCGCAAGGCTGATTGAGTCATTTTGATCTGAAAACAAATGTTTCCTCGAATATCCTATAGGGAATCTATCCATTCTAGTCTAATATTTCTACCTGAATGAGGTTTCTTTTGTTGACTGCATGTAAATGACATGTTTTATACCGAGAGGGCAAGAGGTTCTTGAACTAGAAAGTTTAGACTGATAAAATTAGGCCCAGTCTACTTTGATTAGGTCCAAATATTTATATATAAAGTAAAAGTGAAAATAGTTGAATTATGCATAGTTGTTCTTGATACCTCTTGGAAAAATTGAAAATATCTTTAACCAAAGATATCATCTTTTGCTTTGTTAAAAGAGAAGTTTAGCCTTTTAAGAAAAAAGGTACTTTGCCTTCAGACGGTGCTGCATATATGATAATAATAGCGGAAAGTAGCAAAAATCTTCATTTAGAGATACGAATATGAATACAAGTACATATTTATGAAGCGCAGAAACTATATATACACTGTATATTCTACTCCACTACAAGAGCTCCTTTATATGCTTTAAGCTCAGTACATGCAATACAAGTCACTCAGTGTTTGCTTTTATTAAGAATCTTCATATCCTACATGTAGACCTTTATGATGGATATTTTGTCACAGAAGTAGCACTAGAAGCTTTGCTCATGATAATGGGTCCCCATGTATATTCATCATTATCAGGTATGCGGCACAGCACCTCGACCTATCCATTCAGTGCAAGGAAAGCACTCATGTACACTGCATGTCCTGGATTCCAGGCTATCGATCTGCAATCCTCAGATTTTTTAATCCCTATATTTCAGCCAATAATCATGAGGCATTGTGCCAAACAGAGAGCAAGGTTTCGACAAAATAATTATTGAGAGTAAATATGTCTGGAGGTCAAGCTGAATTTCACTAACCAGGTATATAACCTCATTATCCTTTTTGAGGATAAATCTTTCATTAGGATAATAACACGATAAAAACTACTTTAAAAAATAAACTCAAGGGCGATTTCAAACAAGGCCTATTGTAGTGCCCATAGAAATCAGGTTCGGATTATGTAATACGCGATTGTAATATTTGCACATTTCTAAAGGTGACAGACAGGGCTATTGAAATTGTCTTGAGTTTGTTTTTCGAAAGTAGTTTTTATCTTGTTATATATTAATTCAGCAAGGATAGGGGATGTGGGAAGGGGTGGGTGGGGGGGGGGGGGGGTTGTAATATTCGCACATTTCTAAAGGTGACAGACAGGGCTATTGAAATTGTCTTGAGTTTGTTTTCGAAAGTAGTTTTTATCTTGTTATATATTAATTCAGCAAGGATAGGGGATGTGGGAAGGGGTGGGTGGGGGGGCAGACTGAATTACAGAGAACCAAAATACAAGAAGGAAGATTAGACAGGACCCTTGGAAGAGCAATACTCTGTATTGAAATTGCAACCTTGTATGGAAAAGACTGATATAAATCAAAAATTAATAATCTGCAAATCAAGACTGTCAGAAACTGACAGATCACATCTGCACATAGGCCTATATGCCTACCGTTACCATACAGGTGTCTAAATGAATGCAGAGTACACATCTATCAAAACATGAATTTAGGCTATATGAAATAAATGTGATATTATGACCCACAATTTTCAGTCCCTATGATTTGTACATCTTCACAAAATATGTATGAATTCATACAGAGTTTCTATTTCAATAAACAGGATCTTGCTTAGACACCTGTCATCGCTTGCTAGTCATCCTGCAAGCACTTGCCTGGGATGGAAATATCATGCACCCAGGATTTTTGTTGTTTTCAACAAATTCTTTCAGGACGAGTATACTTCATCGTGTTTCATTTCAGGCTCGAGGGGAAACTACACTTCCTTATTTTCATTAAGATTAAGGGGCACTCTCCAATCCCATCCTCAATTTTACAACTTCTCAAATCAGATTTATTGATGGGGGAAATGATACTTTATGACCATGTCTGCTTCTAAGACATAAACTTAATATTTTCATCAGTTAACTGGGTATTTATAGGTACAGATATATGTGTAGACCCCCCCCCCCCATCTTTCCATGTTCTTATCTGTCTGTACATTGTAGGTGTTATGGAATAGGCTTTCTCCCCTCCCCCTTTTTTGTTACAAGAACATTGGAATTTCCCATTTAGAACCCTGAGCTGATGAATAATTCATTGCTTAATATGTTTGTGACCACTATTTTTTTTTAAATCTTCTTCACAATGACATTATAAGTACTTTTTGTAAAGATGTTTTTGTTGTTGTTATTGATGGGGGGGCATCCCCTCTTCACACAATCTTAAATGGCTACCTCCCGCTAGACCAATCACCCACAACATGTACCTCTTTCCATAGAACTAGTTTTTGTTTTATTTTCTTATAGTACAGTACTAGTATTACTGTACATGTACATGAACGCATTTGTACATAGTTTATAGTGCAGTATAAATGATCTATTTACTATTCAGTTACTATCTAATTACTTTTTACTATTATATCATTATTATCATCATTGATATTAGTAATTATTATTATTATTATTATTATTATTATTATTATTATTATTATTACATGTATTATTACAACATTATTTCCTACGTTAGGGGTAATCCTATCAATGCGGTTTATTCCGTCACAATAGAAATTCGATGTTGCAGGGAAAGAAACCGTGCGTTAAGGGGAATGATAACAATAGGCTGAGATAAAAGGATTCCCCTTAAGGCTGGAAAAAGAGTAATTATTGTTATTGTTAATATTATTATTAATATTATTATTATAATTATCATTATTACTATTATAATCATTATTATTTTATTTACATTACTGACATTGTTGGTCTCGTAGGCTGTCGTCTACTGGGATGCTCAAATTCAAAATGTTCCCGATCCTCTCCCCTAATGACGCACATAGAGACTGTACGTGCTTTTCAGTCTGTCTGAAATTTCCAGAGCTGTTACTTCTAGATTCCTCCATCCACTTGATATCAAGCAAGCTTATCAAATCCCTTCCTATACAGGTACCTAAATTATCAAGTGATTTGAGAGCAAAAAAAGGGTCACATGGCTTGAAAATGTGCACTCCTACATTTTCTCCTTAATCTAATTTACCTCATAACATCAGCCCTGTTCCTGAGCTCAGCCTCAACACACCTTTTCTTTCTGTCACCGACTATTATCCTATTTGCATCTTGAAGTGCGTCCCTGTTGCCCAGAGTCAGGGAAATTTATCAGATGTTTCGCAATCAGGGAATTTCCCTCTTAAACGATTCAAAACTTTCTGGAGCAGGGGTACAATTATTTTTCTGAGTTTTAGGAAAGGAATCTTGTGAATCTCCTTCTGAAATCTATTTGGATATCCGTCCTAAAGAGCAATCAGCTTTATAAAGAACAGAGAGTGCAAAGGTAAAATATGATTAAAGCTTTACACTTGAATGCCTTCCGATTGGATTACGCCAAAACTTCTGTATGTAAACTTAAATCTGTAGGCCTTCCTCTTGCATTTAAATCACCAAAATTGTAATTCTTAATATTCATTCTGTACCTTCGCTATAGTCACAGGTAGACATTAAATACCCCTTCTCTGTGCTATCATTAAAACTATCATAGTAAAAAAAAAAAATTTCCTGTGAGACTTCTTCATTAGTATTCTTCACCAATCCCCTTACCTTGTTCCTTAGCACAGAGAAGGGGTATTTAATGTCCGCCTGTGACTATAGCAGATAACTCCTTAGTTTAGCCATATTTATTTTTAATGTACAGTGACAACCCTTTTACTTCCCTCCCTGTTCTCCCCCTTTTTTCATCGAGGGCTGTGAAACCCACCATCACTTTACTACATAATCGTTTTCCTTTCAAATCAACTTGACGTGACCCCCTTGCAGTGACCTTCTTATCTCACCCTTTACTTTCTCCCCCAGGCTTAGAAGTCTATACGCCCACTTTTCCTCGGGCCCCCAAATCAACATGCTTCAGAAACTAAAGCTGAAACTCAATGATTTCTATTGCTTTGTAAGTCCTTGTGTTAGTGTTTTGACTAGACAAGTCTACTCTCCTTTTTTCCTGGGCCCCATGTCACAATGCCCCAGAAACTAAAACTGAAACTCAATTACAATTGCGCTGCTGGTGTTGGTGTTTGCGTTTTGAGTTGACAGGTCTACTTTCCAGACTTCCTGGGCCCCCATATTGCAATGCCGCAGAAACTAAAACTGAATTCATTTGCAGCTTTTATAGTGTTATTGTTTTTGACGTGATAAGTTGGGGGCTCCATATACCTATTCTTCAGTCACTTTACTGAATCTCAATAATTGCAACTATATTTTTCATGTTAGTGTTTGGACATGCATAGTAAAATTCCTTATCTTTTTTTCTATACCATATCTAATTCAATGACAGCATTAAAATCAAACTCCAGACTTAACTCTTACTGTGCCAAGGGGTTTGCCTTCTTCAAAATTTTACCAAAATGTGATCAATGCTTATTTTTCAAATGTCTGCACTTCATTAACCACCTATTATTTCCCAAAATATTGTGTACAAAACTTGTAGAAAATTTATTACCATTTCTTATGGTACCAAATATTATTACTGTACCTAACTTCATGCATAAGAATTATTGAAAATTACATTTGAGTTTCATTTTTGTCCATTATTTTTGCTTTCTCAATTTGTTTACTATTGTTTAATGTTGAAATAAGGTAATACCTTTTTTTAGAATATGCGATTTTATCTAAAGATTTCTATGGTAGCATATAATTATCATATATTTAGAATGCTTCCTTTATGCTCAAAAATTTGATATACATTGCCCACCATATACCTTTCCTGTGGCCGAGCAACTGGTGAATGAAAATGACAAGTCTATCTGTCACATATACGTGACATTGGCACTGAAAGAGTTAATTGTCTTCTGAAAGGCAGAAAGGCTATAACTCATATTCTTTGAAATAACGCTAACGCCTCTCTGGCTCTCAGCAGACGACATGTTACCCAACACTAGAGGACACCTAACTCTGCAATGATAGTGACTTGCATATAACATCTACAAGCTTTTAATTAAGAGTGACTATAACTACTACAATAACTACAACAACAACCACAACAACAATAACAGCATGTAAATCAGCAACAGCTCATCAATTGGTGGCCATGATCCAGAATATAACAGACTGAATGATATGCATGTCAACCTTCATTTATCACTAAGAACTGAAACTTGATTTTGACATCAGACTGTTTGAAACTTTATATTCTGTACTAGCTGCATTTTGGTTGTAGACATATTCACTTCATTGGAATGAGAAACTGATCGATTAGTAGTCAGAAAATCAGGATATCATGTACAAGAAAATTACACTTTACAGTGCAAGCTATGTTATTTTGTCACTCTACACTGCACTCAATTAATTCGTACATGTAGTTTCACCTTTAATATAGACTTTTTACGCTTGCAAAATTTTGCTTAGTCCCGTACTATCGGTGGGGCTAAACAAGGATTTAACCCCACTGATAGTGTGGGACTATTAAGCTTAGCCAACTTTCTGTTCACAAATTGCATTTTACCAAAGCGGGCTAACTTTACCAGAGTACGGGATTATTTTAGCCTGGGAAAAAGCAGGGTTATCCCTGCAGCCAAGGCATTTGTATTTAATCAGCTGCTGCAAAATGATATTGTTTTTTTTGTTGGTTGTTGTTGTTGCTGTTTTTGTTGTTTGTTTTTGTTTTTGTTTGTTGTTGTGTTATTGTTGTTTTTTTTTTTTTTTTTTTTTTTTTGTTGTTGTTGTTGTTTTTTTTCTTGGGGGGGGGGGGTCAAATAGGTCAAATTTTCAAATGCCACCAAGTCAAGCATTTCTGAGTGATGGACTACATGTATGTGGTGTCAGAGATTTAGACAAGTGCTTTAATTGAAAAATCCCAATTCAAAGGAACAACATGGAAAAAACAGAAAGATCCATGACTTTGATTTATCTCCGTCATGGGGACTGCATGCATGACTTCATTTCCCTTCAAAAACTTTGTTTCAACCTTTGCCTAGTAAACCACATCCATTTTTTATAAATCATAGCAGAACGACGTATTTCATGACATCAGTAGCAGTCAAACATTCTGCTCTATTCCCTAACCAAATTATCATGACTCAGAATGTGCAAAGAAGTTAGAGAGATACATGTGTGTGGAGAGGAAATAGAAAGATCCTTAGATTTGGAGTAAACTGATTGTGGTTTTCCAATCTGGTGTTTGCAAACTTTGTAGAAATTATTATAAATTTGATTTCCCTCTCTCGGTTATTTTTACTCCATGAAGCTAATTCTAAAGTGCAAAAAGGGCAGGGCAAGTTGAATATTTTGAAAGAGCAATGTCCTAAAAATAGGGGGTTTGAATTTTTCCTTTTTCAAATTTATGGCTTGTTTGGAAATGTTCCGTGGGTCAATTTTCCTACAAAAATGTTTCTTGCCAGAGGCCCTGATATTGGCAACTACTGGTATTCACTTCATCTTCAGGTTTTGTATGATAGCATCTTATAATATACATACGTTATTGCTACATGTACATGTGTGGGAAGCCCCTGACAAGCAATCAGGTCATCAAGAAAAACTCTTGTAAATTTGTATTAATTATGCCTAAAATCTTAATAATGATAATAATATTCAGTTCTTGTATAGTGCACATCACTTTTAATATGATATAATGTCTCTATGTGCTTTCAAAGGACTTTGGATATTTTACCCAGGCCATAGCTTAACATGTCTATCCTTGTCTATTTTAAAAAATGATGCTTCTATTTTATAGTTTTATCATATGATTATGGAGCATGTCTCATCCGTAACTTTTGACATTTTGGTGCTCAATACTAGAAAAAGAGTTAAATTCTGCCCCAAGCAGTCATCGTTAAAGGTATATATCTCTGGTTCTGTGGAGATTTAGTCTATAATGAAGCACAAGAACCCTATCATGTCAAAGTGCTTCTGACAAGGAGATTTATATGGATAACCCAGGAGCTTGGAAGTCGGGACTTCTACCATGTCTCTGTTTAATCCAACATGACTGCTCACTTAAGCCTAGATTGGTGATAGAATGCATGTTCACTGTCAGTTCTACAAGCTCAAGTCATTATGGGAGCTACAGTATTGGAATTTGTCATGCAGTAGCTTGGATGCAAGACTTAACAAATTGTATAAGGAGCAGGAAAATAGGGATATGGTGAATATATAATTTGCATATGACTGTTCTGACAGAAGGACATACATGGCAGGTAGAATATCAAGATGACCACAAAGAATACAAATTAACAATAATCAAATTCACCACAGTATGTGTATTTTTGCTGCATTGAAGTCCTGTTTTATTTTTTGATTTTTTTTTTTAATAATGAAATGAAACATACATGTACATATCTGTGTAGATTTTCCTCAACGCATGTTTTGTAAACAAAATTAATGCAGTAATAAACTTAATTGAACGTGTGCTTTTTCAGATGTGTAAGCCAAGAATTTAACAAGCATTCATCAGAACTACATGTATTGCATGAGGGATGAATACTGGTACCTTCAGTGTATATTTGACCATTACAAAGTTTACTGAAGAAAATACTTAAGATTTTGAAAAGGAGACCCCATCAAGTTATAAACTTTGTTTTATTAGAAGCATGGTATTGAAGTTGTCATCCTGCCGTTTCAAGCATGTATTACAAGACTTCCTTATTAAGTTTACTGGATGTAAAGGCTTCATTTAAGTAGAGATCTACACAAGATCTGAAACAACTCTTAAGAAATGAAGATCAAAGTGGCTCCCAAAAGTTGAAACCGTTAAAATACATTTACAAAGAAATGATCAGAATGTCTTTCAGATGTAGGATGCAAGAAGCTGGTCAAACTTTTTGAGTATTGGTAATACTTTCTAAATTTATTCTTGGCTCAGTCAAGCAGAGATCTACATGAGATCTGAACTGATTCAGGCAAACACCAGGATCAAAATTATGTCAAAACTTCCAAAAGGATAGAAATAGTTTGATCCAAAACTCTTCAGAGTGCAAAGTACTGGTCAATCTTGTTGGAAGCATTTTCCTAATTTCACAATCCAATTACGGCAAATGCGTATATACATGTATCATGTACTAGGACTTGGTTCCAGGAACCATTACGTGCGTCAAAAAAAAATTCTCACGTAACCCCTAAATTAAAGAAAATATCGTGCTTCCTGGATAAACTCAGTGAGTTTGATCCCCCTCTCTTACCCCTACTAGGGTTCTTCTCAGTACTTTACATGCGAGTCGTGCAATCATGCCTTGTGACTTCCTGATCCCAGTCGCTCATGAGAGCATCAAGTTACCATGGTAACGTCAAAGACTAAGTCCTCGCAGGCATTAGTCAGAGCATATCTGGTGAAGTAAACAAGTGCATTGGTTGGGGGAATATTTGTTTGTGTTGGCAGTTTCCTTTGGCATTTCTTGGTTTGAGGAATTTTTTTCATGGGTTTGCATGATGCAAAGATGAGAGATGCAGTAATTGTAGTGTTGATTTACAGGTACTTTGGTAGGATAGTGGTAACAAGCTGTAAATGTCAAAGTTTTGGCTAAAAGGTATGTGCTTGTAGAAAAGCCTACCATTTTGATTCATACAGCTTCCAATTTAAATTGAACATACATATTGAAACAAGAAAATTTAGAACTTGTAAAATTGTAGGTTTGTTTCTTAGAAATTGGCAAGTAGCGTTTCCTGTGCATGTCAAAAATAAATTTTAAGAAAAATAAAATATGCGTATAAAGTAAATAAATATATTGCAGTCATGCAATGTCATGATTGTAATAGAAATATGCATGTACATGTACATGTATTTTTGTAAAGATATGAGTCAGGTTTTTGATTATTATGTAGAATTTTTTGATGAGATAGTTTTAGGCATGCACTCTCCAAAAGGACTCAAAATGCAATAATTTCAAAATATACAATTAATTGTGTTTGATTGATTACAACTTTATGACCTTATTCTGCATCAAATTTTCATAAAATTTTCTGACAAATTAGCTTTTGTTATTATTCTGCTTTTATTAAACCAAATTATTATCATTATCAGGATGCACTTCCCCATAACATCTACACTATACAGTTAAAAGTCTGGTTGTGTGCTTATTGCTTCGAGCTGTTCATACATGTACATGTATATACTGTTGGTTCTTCTGACTAATTGGTCATTAATACAGCCTGACCAATCTTCCGTCTCTTCTAGTTGTCCAATTTTCATGTCTGTTATTTGTGTTTTTATATGAATTTCAAGTAGACTCACTTCCGTTAACATCACAGATGAAAAAACAGTTAAATTTGCTAGAGAGAAACAATGACATCATTTCTCTCTTTTAAAATTTTAGTGTGAGCAGATCTGAATTAGTTCAAGCAACTTTTTAAACGAGAGCAATTCAGGTTACACTGAACCGATAATTTCAAAACCAAGCCTGTCGGAATTACTCATTTTCTTGGGATGAGGATATTGGTCAGATTTACGCATATTTCAAGGATTAATTATTCAGGTCATTATTATTAAAAGACAAACCACATCCACAACAGAAGTAAAATCTACTAGGATTATAATCTAAATTAGACATTGACAAGGTCTGGATAACCTTTAGCTCTTCCAGTGCCATGGCAGTTTAAACTGCTGATGTTTGGCTGCTGTATGTAATACTTATGTATGAAGAAAAGGTGTTCTTCCGTTTTTAAATGAAACCTGTGTTCATGAATTGTGAAGTTAGAGAAGGAATAATATTGTATCAAGATGATAATGGCAAAAGGTTCTATATAATTGATACATGTCTCACAAAATTTTATGTGTGATACTTGTTTGCAGAATTATTAAGTGGTAGTTTGGTAAAATAGAGAAAATTCACTTTGTTTGTTATGTGTGTATAAGATGAAGAAAATAATGGCATTAAGTTTCTATGAATTTCATTTTTGAGGAGTATTTTACTATAATAATAATGATAATGATAAGAATGATAACTTTACATGTGACATTAAGGTGAATCCTTTTATCTCAGCCTATTGTTCAGATTCAGCTTTCGCCTTAACGTCGAATTTCTATTGTGACGGAATAAACCGCATCGTTAGGATTCACCTTAAGTCGCAGATAAGCGTATTATAATAATAATAATCATCATCATCATCATAATGATAATGGTAATAATAATAATTGATAATAATATACCCTTCTTTTGTTTGTTATCATTAAAAGTATACCATTAACCCACTGATTCCAATTTGATTTTGGGTTAACAAACATTTTCCTTAGACCACTGCCAGAGTTATCCCAGGCCTAGTATAATCATATCTGATAAATCTACATTCAATTCATGTCTTAAATACAGCATTCTTGAGCATTACGTGCAGGGTGCAGCAAGTATGTTTACGAGTATTAAAGCTCGTAAACTCCCTGCCAGATTTTGGCTCAATAGTCTAGTCGGGAAGTCCTACTAACCGGTCTCTATGGTATAGTACGGGATTCAGTTCCTGCTCGGGATTTCATCACAGCAGCAGAGTTAGTCACTGCAGCGGTTTCAAGGAATCTTGATAGTTACCCATTAGCAGCATAATTGGTGTAATGCTATTATGTTGTTTTGATTTTTTTGTCCCTTTTGTTTTATGAGTGAATCATGACTTGTATGTGTTCTTTGGTCCGACTGTCCCGCGCCTTTACAAACCCAGGATTAGATTGGATTGGAATGGATTGGATCAATTCAAGATATAAAGAATAAATGCTAGATCTGCATGGGAAGTGCAATATTGAGTAATTTAGTATTTTGAATAAAAGATGTTATTTTAGGACACTCTGATCTTGTTGGGGTCACAGGCAAAGTGCAGTATGCAGTATTAGATATGATGTATTGCACATCTGAACAATATGGGGTCATTTTAAGGCTATTTTCAGGATTAGAAGCAAGGGGAGCTTACTTTTTTTACTTGATAAGGAATTACTTATTAAAATATTGGGTTCATTCTGAATGTTAGGTGGTCATATTTCCTCTGAGCCTTTTTTGATATTGAACCCTATTTTATGAATAAATGCCGACATATAAACCATGATTTATTTCTTGGCATTAGATGATTTCTCTGTATTGTGTGTTTGCTGAAGGGATTTGATGACGAAAAGTTTTGTGACTTCCTTACAAAGTGCAACATCTTGGGGAAAACCTTGTCCACAATATCTCAGAATTGGGTGAGACTTCAGACTTAAACTTTATTCTCCATAATATGTAGCAGCTGTAGACGCAACAACTATACCAAGAAGAAGGTGATATGTAGCCTTTTCTTGAAAATGGCAATTAATTGCAGAAGGCCTATTGAAAAAAGGTATGCAAAATTCCTTTGTCGTCTAAATACAAATAGTCATAGCCTTTCTATTCAGCAGCAACAAAATAATATTCAATAACAACAGAAATAGAAATAATTGAATCCATTTAATATTATAAGCAAAATGAAATGTGTCATTCTTTATTATGAATATGGCTTAATTGACCTACCGTTGATTATAGAATTAGATAAGGGAAAAAAATATCCTTGTTCAAAGGCAGCTCCTCTTCCTTCCTCTATACCCAAACTATTTCCTGTATTTGGGTCATTGCAGACAAATCTGAAATGCTAAAACTTGATATGCAATGGCAGTGTATTCTAATTTTGCATTTTGATGCCTTTGCAAGCAATCCTCCTCTTTTTGACACTTATGTGATTTTCTTAATAATGTCAACATTATGATTACACAATTATACTTGTAGAATGTCAGAAATTCTCTCAAATTTAAATTAGGAGCATTGTATGCATTACATGTTTGGCAAGTCCAGGCTAATAGTTACCAACCATATCCGATCACTGTATCAGACTGATATCTCTCCGAGAACTTGGATCAGACAAATTATCAAGTAAAAATGATATTTTCATGTCATTTCAGGTTCACATGTCCATAATACAATACATAATACTTATATACCTTGCACTTCCCCATGTAGCATCAGCTAGAACACTTCTCTCTGGTACTATTAATGATTTAGAGTCATTTTTGATAACAATACCTACATGTATATAATAATAAAAATAATAATAATAATATGTCTTGTTTACCCAGGGTAGCCTCATCAGTATTATATACTGTTCTCCCTGTGGGCGGGCCCTACAATCATATTATTACCCCGGCTTTAGCCGAGCGACCATGATAAGGTGCTCAAGCATTCAAGGAATTTCTTCCTACCGGGTACCCATTTACTTCACCTGGGTGGAGTGTGGCAAATGTAGATTAATGTCTTGCCAAAGGACGTTAGTGCTGTGGCAGGGATTCGAACCCCGTACCTTGTGATCTGCAGTTCGGTGACTTATCCACTAGACCACAACACAACACAACTTATCCACTAGACCACAGCAGCTCTATCCCTCTACACAACACCTAAGGCATCAAAAGTAATTTCATTGTTTTGGCATATTTTGTATTTAATACGGGTAGTCATTTTACAGCGGGACACTAGTCACACGTGTGAATACAGAATGCAGTTATGTCAAATGTAAGTGAATGAATTAAGAGGCCAGATTATCACGCTCTCCTAATACCCTCTTCCAATCATAAGGCCCCTCTTCCTGTCTCTCTGTTTAATCCCCTCTCTCTCTCTCATCGATGTCCAGGTCTTATTCACATGAACCGGAAATGAACATGGAGATCTCTTTTTACGAGATTGATATCGATCCAAGAATAGATTTGTCCTGTTGCTTTAAGTTGTTAGGGGCACCCCCTTTTCCTGATTCATGTTTCCTCTTAAAACAAAGTGGTGGATAGCGGTGCCTCCTTTATCTTGATATGGCCATCCACATGTATCTGCGTTATTTTCCCCAAAATCCATTGTCCAGCTAGTCCCAATCAACCATATAGGCACATCTGCAGTACAGATTCTGTTTCTTTTCAAATTCAATTGTATGGAATATGGTCTGCCAGAAATGCACAGTCTATATCCCTCATATTAAAGTTCCAAAAGATTCAAATCACAGAACATATCAGAATTTTAGATGTGCATCTAATCTCTTGGAATGTGCTGCCCTTATCTCTGCTAGCATTCGCATTACAATTTCAAGAAGAAGAGGCATTGAAATTCAGAAATTTCATTTCTGATACAGGAATACTTCTCAATTTGTTTGTTTGTTTTTTTTTACAGTTTTTAAATTCTCTGTCCATTCTCTGCTAGTTCTAGAATGCTATGATATAGAAAAAGATATTTTATGTTAGAATGTAACTGCAGAGTGGCTGATTGAATTATGCAGGTAATTGAACAGCTTTCAAATTGCCACCCATATATGTTGCTCATCTATAGATCAGAATGTAGGTCACACCGCATCTTTCACCATCAGGAAACGTGTTGAAATGATCTCAGCATCTCAACTTCCCAGACAGCCGGATGCAGGCCTGCTTGAAAAAATAATTTTTCCCCTTGACCATTCATCATAAAATTCTTTGACCAAACTAAAGCAGTCAACACTATTTCTGAAAATTAACAACAATTTTGCTAATGCTTTGAAATTGTTTGCATGTCCTTTCGTAATAATCTTAATGGGATAAGTCAAGATCATGCAAATATTCCACAAAATACATTGTTGTGAACCCAGGTACCTCTTCTTCTTTGCCATATTTTGATGTTAATTTAAAACTAAGATAACAATATCTGTTTTTCTTGTCATTGTCAATAATACATTGTTTTTCATGATCTTGAGGCACCAATCATTTTATTTTCAGTTTATTGTATAAAGTCCCCCAAACTTGGCAGACAGTGCTTTTTGTGCTTTAGCAGTTGCTCATGTTTCCAAAAATATCTTATCCATTGTCTTATTCATGATCAGCTGCAGTCCGTTGTTGTAAAATATATTTTTTGTATCATTTGATTCTTGAATACTTTTTCCATCTTTATATGAAATGAACAAAAGTGTGTTTGTAATTGATCAAAGAAGAAATGTGTTTCAAATTTGATTAGATATTGTTTATTAAGTAAGGAGACAGAAGAAAGTAAATAAAAGAATGAAATGACTGAAATCTTAAGAAGAAAGAAGCTTCTATAGAAAGTGGAGTATTGAGAGAGAGAGAAAGCAGGGAAATACAGTTAAAAGGAAGAGTGTCGTAAAGGAGAGAGAGAGAGAGATAAAAGATATTAACATGTTTTAGGGAAATATCGTAGTACATGTAGCTTTATTTATCTAATATTGTTAGACATAATTTCAATATAACTGAAATATTCTCTAATTAGGTAAAGTGAATTAAAGCCTTTAGCAAACTATTGGTACACGTAGGTAAATAATGGGTTGAGTTCCTTCTTGTTCATATTGTTTTCAAATTCAAGCAATAGAGCTTTTCAGAATCGTCATTCTTTACAAGATCTCCACACTTTGTATGTGAGGCTTGAACAGAGGGAAAGGGTTCCTTTAACACATGCTTCAAATTTGGCTGTCTGAAAGAACTGACAATTTTTGATTTGCCCTCTGTCCGGCTGGCCTGCCCGGCATGTTGAGGTCTAAGGCTGTATGCTGGATCTGTCACCACAACAATCTGACACTGGTGTGTTAGCTTTGTCACCAAACCACAGTTTTGTTCTTGATATGTTTTCTAGAATTATTCTCATCATGATGATGTTGAGCAAATTGTGTTTTAAAACATCATCCAGTAAACATTACATCCACCATTTCTGTTTTATGTTGCAATATTTGCATTTTTTGTTTGTTTGAAGGAGAATACTTCTACTTCTTTTTATTTGTCACTCAATTTTAATCTTTAATTTAACTTACAAGTATAGCCATATACTTTATGTGTGCAGTAATTGCCATTGACCCTTTTTTGCATATATATTTGTTGTTTAATTCCCTCATATGTTCATTTTTCAAGTCATTTGATCTTTTGGTCACTCATATACCCCTCCTTTCATTATTCATTCATTGTATTCATTAATTTGTGCATTCATCCACGCATTCATTCATTCATTCATTCATTCATTCACTCGCTTACATTAATTCATTCACTCGCTTACATTAATTAATTCATCCACTTGTTCATTCATTCACTCACTTACATACATATATTCATTCATTAACTCATTCATCCACTCATTCATCCACTCATTCATTCACTCACTTATATCGTATATTCATTTATTCATCCACTCATCCATTCTTTTAATGTCTTCATTCCTGCATTCATCTGTGTATTCATTCATTCCTGCATTCATCTGTGTATTCATTCATTCATTCATCCATTTATTATCTGAAAAACATTGCTTGTAATTGGCATCTTCCAATGTCGCACTTTACATTCAAAGAACATAATGTATAAAAGAATGTAAAACCATAAATAATAACAGATAAATAATACATTACATTTCACTTTTCATAAATTTATTCAAGTTCATTCTTGCCTATAAATTTACCTTTTATCAAAACTGCAGTTTCATCAAAAACATGCATATAGTACTGATTGGTGGAAAAGCACATTACTTTCAACGACAATGGAATATTTTTAAACACACTGTGCCTTATGGTGGTCATTATATACATAATTAACAAATTGATAACATATGATTAAGAGTCATTTTTCAATGAACCGCTTCACAAATACATGTACATTCTGTGGATACCTCTACTGCAGTGGTCATATTGATGACCAAAGCAATTGCTTTAGGTTAGGTAACAAAGCAACAATAGCAGGAATATTAAGTTAGACTTAATAAATGACAAATTAAAATACCTTAAAGATTGAAATATCTTGGATAACATGCAAGTTCAGGGTCAATTATACAAGGAATGCACTAAATAAAAGTAATTCAACAAAATTTGCTATTATTAAAATATATATATATTGCTTCCATTTGTTAATCAATTTTATATATCATCAGCTTTAAAATTTGACTCAAAGAAATATATAACTTTCAGATTTCCTGCATCATACCTCAGACAGTACATATGCATTAACAAAATATTTTGACTGATGATGCAAATATTACAACAACAACAAATATTTTAAGTTAATCTTTGTGGCATATTATTTTTTCCTCCCCCCCCCCCAAAAAAAAAAAAAAAATAAAAAATAAAGATAGAACTTTAGTATCATTAAATTTGGTCACAAAAATGAAATGAAGTTCATGTAGATGATAGATAGATACAATGAAAACTAAGATTTCATATTTGAAGGAATGCAATTAAATTGAGAATTAATAGAAACATATTTTATTAGACTGTATGAAATTCATACTAAATATTGAATTGTTACTTGGTATTTCCTGATTATAATCATGAAAAAATATTTCTTTTTGAGAAAGTGTTGGATGAAATTCCAAGATTTATTTGCAAACTTGTTTTCAAACTCTCTCTGAAAGATGACACATCTAATTTTCAGTTCCCCTCTGTGGTTTCTTCAAGAAGAAAATCAAAGTGAAAATGGAAGATGTCGTTTAGTCATAATCATGATCTAAGTCACCAATGCCATATTGATTCTTGCCAAGATGAATTCCAGGTGAAAAAACCGCTAAAGCTCAGTGTCCAGGAGTAACATAAGTATGATAATGAATAAAGATAGGTCAACGTTTCAGTTTGATGTCTACCCCATCAAATCCATTTGGTCATAACATTGCTTGCTAGAAGTGACATTACAATAGCAGTTGTAAAATCCCAATTTCAAACATATCTCTACTTACGTAATCTTTATTGGATCAAAATAATTCAGTAATTGCTTTATTTTTTCTATGACAAAATAATGACACCCTCTGCCCTACTCTGAAATGCCTGAAACTCCATCAATTTATTAATCATGATTATTTTACCATTTTTAGTCCAACAATGTTCCTTCAGTCAATTCCTTCATATCCTTTAAACATGAAGTTTGTCTCTCATGATTCATAGGATATTGCACATGTACAGTTCTAGTTCCTCAAAACAGTATAAACCAGCTGTCATTACATCATCAAATAAAAAAGAGCACTGTGAAAATAATACACATACTCCCAAGGAAGTCACTAGATAATTTTGATATGAGGGGAGGAGAATCACATTTTCAGACAGATTAACTTTCCAAAATTTAACCCCTCCCCTCCCCCACTTGAAAAAAAGAATTTGATATCAGTCAGATTTTCGGAATTACAGAAATTATTTTTTTGAGTCCTCAGATTTTTAAATGTACAAAAACGGTTTTTGGAAAAACTTTCCACCAGCGCCTTAAAGAATTCCGAAAATGAAAGTATTTTTAACAGTGTTTATGAATTATCAATTTGTAGAGAGGACATATCAACCCCCCCCCCCGCCCTGCCACGTCATGCCCGTAAATGATCCCTTCTTAATACAGAGTAATAAACAGAAAATCATGGATTAGGATTTCTTAGAAATATATGTTGCTTGTTTGAAAACATTGCTTCAGAAGTATCAAAACTGACAAAACTCTTGCAACTGCTTTCAAAAATGATCAGACCATGATGCGAAAATGAACATACATGTGTTAAAAATGGAGAGAAAAAAAAGAATAATCACATCAATTTATGGGAAACTCTGTTCGTAATTACCCTTGGCAGTATTTTTGAGAGAAAAGATAATATAAAACCAGATCTCGTCAATTGCTCTGATTTTTAGCTGATTTGGATCTTTCAACAATCACCAATTTCCTGTTTGTACGATGCGTGCTCTCCCGATAGGCACAGGGGTCCCTAAAGCACATGTATGAGCTTGTACATGTTTGTGATCACTTGCTTGTAGGTACTGACTTTATCTGAAGACTACATTTGCAGTATAGGACTGTACTGTGTGACCATTATGAACTCATTTAGAGTTGGCACAAGTTATATTCAATTGTTAGAAACTGTTAAACTTGCAGCCTTGCTTGCAAACTTTCTTGCAAACTTTCCAAGATATTTTTTTCTTCACTGTAACCTGATTTCATACATTGCTTCACATTTATAATCAAATAGATTGATGAAAAATAACATTATTTGTGCCTCAAAATTCCATTTCAAAACTATACAAATTTTTTTTATTTACAGAGTAAATTGTTCAAATAGAAAACCTGGAAAAATGTTGAATTCACATTGTCCAAATTTTCTGTAAATTTACTGCGTTTAGAATATAAAGCAATTATATACGGAAACAAGAATTTTGTGTTTCACATTCTGTGCTGCATATATACAAAAAAAAATGATTAGAAAGTTAGGGCAAGATGAAATTTTAATTTCCTCAGATGGACAAACTCTAGTCCATTTAATCTAAGAATACATTGGTTGTTCTTGTAACTTTGACAATGATAAGTTGCAATTATTATTATGGTTTTTTTCTTCCTTTTATCACATAATCATGACAAAAAATATAAAACCATGTGTTCATATCTTTTTTTCTCTCCTTGTGTCATAATTTCCCTTTACAATAATACTTATATTAGAAGTAAACTTGACAAGCAAATCATATTTAAAGTAGTTATTTTTGAAATAGTGAATAAATCTTATATTACATTAATAAATATGAATCCAACAATAGCAATACAAAAGCAGTGGAAACATGCAATGTGTTTTAAGGTTATCCTTTTACATGTAGTCTCTCATGTGCAGTATTACCAGCTAGGCTATCCATCCGTTATGCTATATTTTCATAAATATGGGAATCATCTTGCTTCTGCTTTTGCTTTAACTTGGTATAGACAGAATCTTTGCTCTGTATTTCACTCTTATCCAACCCCTGATAGTCATGACTCGTCATCGCTTTCTTGCCTTCCTTTCGTGGCAGAGTTGGAGCACGATCTTCAAGTGGTTCAATGATCGGCATCTCATCGTCCAGGAGCGGGGCACTTGTTCTGATTGCTTGGTAGTATTGATGGTTACTAGGTTCCACGCTCTTTAGGAGGGTGCTTTCGGTGGTGCAGGTGCTGTAAGCACTTCCCCTTCCACTATCAGCGCAAGTTTCTGTGTCCTGGTACATGCACTCATACTCATCTGTATCCTCGCTTGGAAGTTTATGTAGCGCAGGTTTGTTCATGTTTATGTAATCATTCTTGATGCCAGTGGAGACGGTGTAAGGGGATATGTCTTCAGTACTGCACAGTTTCTGACTGTCACCAAGTTTTGCAACACCTGTATTCAGGTAAGGGAAATCGTCACTCAAGCTACACTGTTTTGATTTCATGTAAGGTGTTTCGGCATACTGGTAGATGTTACCAGCGTCATCGTCTGTATCGTATGGGATGAGCTCTGGGTGTACAGGTGGTCTGTTGTCAATGTTTGGAGGAGGAGGATGTCTTTGGAATCCCCGGTTGGCCTTCTTGGTTTTTCCCTTCATGAACCAGAGGAGGACATTGACAAGAATCACCAGTGAGAAAGCACCAGCAACCAGAGCTGTGATGAGTGTAGTATTGTAGTGATTCCCTGATTTATTCTTGAACATGGTGTCTGTGTGGTCATTCTGGATGATCATCATTGCATCGGCTGTCCCATTGCCCAGGATGGATGTCACAAGGCATTGAATATGTTCACTGCCATCCATTTGTGTCACGTTTCTTACGTGCAGCTCCCCTGCATGACTGTCAACCAGGAACCGATCGTTAACATCACGGGGGTCAATCTTTTTACCGTGATAATACCATGTGCGTTTGAAACCAATGCCCGGTATGCTCATGTTAACAGAACAGGTGAATGTCGCGTAGCTGTCTTCAGGTATATCCTTGATGTGATATAGAGAATTGATCACCACTCCCATCGTTGCTTGGATGGTGCACGATTGATCCAAACTCACTTTATTGTACATAACTTCACAGACGTATTCATGGGTGTCATTTGGGATGACCTTACTACCATTCATTATGTATTTAGCAAACATCATCCCATTACTCACATTGGTCTTTGTCTCCAGAGTTTGGTAGCCATTCCTCCATCTCAATGACATACCTTCCTTCATCGTCTTCTCAGACCGACAGACGAAGGCGAGTGACTTGTCTCCAGCCTCTGTCGTTGTTATCTTTTTACTGCAAATTGGATATTCAGGCTTTGGGCGTTTGACAACCACCACTTCGGACATCACTTGTTCGTAGTGGTAGTAACCCTCATACCAAATAAAAATACAGGCATAGTTCCCAGCTTCTTTGACGCTGATATCATTGATGTTCAGCGTGTATGTACACTGAATGGAGTCATTGAGATACTGCTGCTCAAGGGAAGCAGTGTATTGAGGCTTCCTTGGAGCAGTGTTGTTCATCACCATCACGTTGTTGCCATGGTACCAGAAGAGATAGCTCCCATCACAGGTTAAACGATGGTTGATGTTGTAATGACACTGGAGCTGGACAGTCTCTGAAGGTTGGGCTAGTACCTTTGCTGGAGAAGTACTCAAGATTCCAGCCTGAGTGACTGTGATCAGCACACAGAAGACAAGAAAGATGGTAACAAAAGATTCCTTGCTATTCATTTTGATGAGCTTTATGATTCACAGTCAGAAAGTTAGAGAAATGTCACAATGAAGATGTGTACTTCAATCTGTTGAAACTTAATGCTTTTCACATTATCTCAGCACGTTCATCAACCCAGCAATCTTCTCTTCACTCTATTTGCAATCCTTTTATATAGAGCACAGTTGAATGTTCAAAAGATTATGTAGTATCCAAAACGTTGAAGTTTACTTGTCTGCCGAATGGTAACTAGGGTTAAGCATTGCAGTTCTGGATTCAATTTATATCAGTCATTAGCACGACATATTATCAGACAGTGTGTGAATCAGATGTGTCCAGATTGAATGCGAGTGATACATCTGCAGGAATTGATAATTGCCCTTCCTTTCACAAGACTGATTCCCCAGTTCCTTATCTGGAATGATATCGACGAACAGGCAGTGTGTTTAAGTCATCGACCTCCCACAAATGGAAATGAGCGCACTGATAAAGAGGAATCGTGTGTGGTGGCAGATAGATACAGACTGAAGCAAGGGGGTCCTTCTGCCTCACTTTTATACCCCTAATCACCTGTTGACTATGGCCTTCCTGTGCGTAGTGAGACAATGACAACGCAACTGAGAATTCTGGCCAGTGACTGGACTGAGTCAGGAAATTTGAGTGTTGCTGTTTGTCTCGGTCTCACTCTTGTGACTGTAGTGTGGGGAATGGACAGGAAGTTTGATTCGGCAAATGTGAACCCACACTCGATGTCGTAGACATTGGTGCTACAACTCTTAGTGAATGTCGAAGCAGTTGCGAGTGACACACTTGTTTGTAAAACTTTGATGCATTCCCCCTCATGTTATATTTGCTTTGTAGCGCCCTCTCTGTCTAATGTGGACAACCTCTGCACTTGTACAAAATTTTGTAGAAAGAAGTTGTGATGGGTTTTGCAAGCTGCTTTTAAAGTGTTCATGGGAAGAACTTTCTCAAGTTGATAATGGTAGGGAATGACTATTTGATGGTGTGATTTGTACATATGTATGTACATTTAATATTTTTCTTCAGTTTCCTCTACTTTTGTAGTGATAGTTAATTATAATTATGATGTTTTAAAGTAAATTATATGTAATTTGTTATATCACATTAGACTACAGGATATTCATATATCTCATAATTAAGAAATTCTTAAAGCAAAACAAAAACCGGTATGTCCACTGATCAAAAATGCAGGAATGTGTGAGGAAAGTGGCAAAAGAAATGGAGAGAGAAAGAAAGAGAGAGTGAGAGATGGAGAAGGGGAAAGAAAGAGAGATGTACAGTATTTACTTCAGATAGAAAGTAAAAGGAAAGAGACATGCATTGCATGCAGTAAAAAAAATATACATTACCTTCTGGGGAAAATGGGGAAAATGGGGAAAAGTTCAGAACCACTTGCAAGAAAATGCTAGTATAGGAATAAAGGAAAAAGTAAAGGAAATTGGGAGAGACTTTACAAAATGGATGATGGATGAAATCAGGAAACAAGCGAAGGACATGATTGTTTTGTTTTTCTACACCCAGATTGGATTAATCATCAGCTGTAATGACTCCATCATGGTCTTATGAATGATGTATGTTGTGTTTTGAAGAAGAAGATGAATAAGCTGTCTGTGGCATAGGTGCATATGTGAACACAATGTTAGTATATATTTTAAATGGAAAAGCTTTAAGTTTAATAGGCCAGTTTCAATTCCCAGATTAAGCTGTCCACCAATTTAGAGAGCACCAAATTAATATTTATCTTTTACATATAATTCTGTATGAAATACTCTAACAAAATGAATATCAAAAGTTTTATCTTGTTTTTCATTACATGTATGTGACTAAATGAATTGTGTAATATATATAAAATGGAAGGATTGACACTGTGGTGCTCTGTAAGTCAGTGGACTAGGTTAAACCATTTTTAATTCTGTCCACCTTTTTTAATCTTTGCAATTTTAATTACCCGCATGACCATGACCAAAATAGAGAGTTGCCTATAAATATACTTCCTGAACTTTAATCGTGGAGTTATTCACATGTTGTTCTTTTAGGATATACCCCAGTAACCCGTTATGTCGATATTGGTGTAAACCTTCACTTCTTCCGGTTTCAGACGTCATATTAAGGGAAATGATGTCTCTATCATCTTCTTCATCTGTATCATATTTTAGCCACTCATTATAGAAAACAAGAAAGTAATAAGTCCCATGATGACTTTGCACATTTGAAGGTATGCTGAGCTGTTTGTTGTGGTCGTTGGAATCATTGAATCCTTGTCTTGGTTGTTTGGTTGTCACAGATGCAGACCATTTGGCACCTAATGGCATTACCCCATTCACATTGAAAATTTAAGGTGTGCTGCTGTTTATAGTGTTCATAAGAATGTTTGAATCTGTGACTTAATTAGTGCAGTCACAGGCTACTTAGCACCTGATGGAATCACACCCATTCACATTAGAAAATGTGCTGCTGTCTATTGTGCATGGTCATAAGAATAATTGAGTCAGGGTTTTAATTGATGCATGGCACATGCAGGCCATTTGGCATATGGTCTTAGTTGCCCAATTCACATTGAACATTGTGGAGCCCGCAGGAGCCATCCTTTTGGCGTCAGTTTTCCTAGACATATGTAATCTTATAGTCGTTGAAGGTCTTTATGTAGGAGTGTTGTGGTTCATCGTTCATCCAATTGACATTCAAGAGGGAGGTTGAGGGTTGGAACCCCCGCCAATCACTATTGATTGGCAATAGTGATTGGCAAGACATCAAACTACATTTGCCACTCTCGACTCTGGTGCATATAGTGGGTACCTGTAGGATGACTTTTCTTGAAATTGAATGCTAGAATTCTTTGCAAAAGCAGCTGTATTAATACTGCAGAGCTAATGATTCTAGAGCACTTTATATCAACAAAAACTGACGATATGTCATGAAAAACTTTTTTAAAGCCTACCTGAACAATAATTGAGCTTTAAAGCAAGGCTATTTGGCAGGGGACAATTTATGAGAATGGAGGGGGCAGGGGTGGGGCCAGATGTAGAATAACCTATGAAGCCTACAATTTTATGGTACAATACATCACTCAGAATACTTGGACAGAGAACCTGGACCCGGGCATCGATCAGTAGGAAGTGGACAGGAAGAATGATGGAAACTTAAACAAATTAACTGATGAAATGGAGACAATTGTCAATAATGGGCAACGCATGTTTGGAAAGGAAAAAGCCACGAGCGCAAATTAAAATGTAGAATGCTCATTAAGATTAGACCTTCTTCAAAATATTTGAAGGAAGTGGTTGCTTTGTATAAAGGACAGTTTATTTTTATTTTTACTACAGTCAAGTTATGTAACAAAACATCCTTAGTTGCCAATGGAGCTGTTATGACCATTAGAAATTTCCTCTCCTGGGTCAGTCATGCTGTGCAGACATGAGCGATTTCTGTACTCTTTGTGTTATTTTGTTTTGTTTTGATAGGCTCGGGATGTAAAAAGGTAATGAAGACTTGTCTAAAGTATTCCATTTTTACCTGTACTAGTGACCTACATGTAAGAACTGGATGTTTGCACGTTTGTTTTGTTGACAATGACCAATCAATTGCATAAAGATATACATTCATTGTGAAGACTAACTAGAGATAAGTGTATGGTTTTCAGAGATATATTTTCAAAATGATGTTATGTTAAGGTGACGTCATAATAATAATATAATAGCAGTTTCTTATGAAGCGCTTTACCAGAAACAACTGACCAAAGCGCTTTCATTCCGGTCATTGGATTCAAGTACTATTCAGTATACACAGTGCTCAAATTCCACTCCCTGGGGAGCCTTCCAGCTAGTCGCCTTTTTTACGATTGCACACATGCTACTCCAATCACACTGACCTTCACATTCTACCTGGTACCCATTTAGCACCTGGGTGGAGAGTTGCAAATAAAGATAAATGTCTTGCCAAAGGACACAAGTGCTGTGCCGGGGTTAGAACCCACACCTTAACATCTCTAGTCAAGTGTTCAAACCACTCGACTATGACACCTCTGCGTCATACTGCCTGGAGGGTATTTTTCCAGTCTGTAAATAACATAATATCCTAAACAGAGCGTCCAATACATATATGTGGTATATCATTTTTCAAATTATATAATATGATGATGATTTTATTTATTGTTATAAACCTCAAATTGCTTCCATTTCTTAATCGTCAAAGTTTACTTGTAAACTATATTACCAGTATATAACAACACTGACTAGTATTAATTAATGAATAAAAAGATTCATCCTTTGATAAAATGACAGAGTGATATACTTCAAATGATATTTGGTACAGTTAAATATGAAAATCATTCTCAAAAGTACAGTAATCAAAATGATTCTTGCTGCTTCTTTTTTCTGATGCAGAATGATCCCAAGTTGGAAAAGACTCTACAGGCACATCAACAAACTCTTAGGACGCTCCACTCATACCAAAGGGGTGTCCCATTTCACTGGAGAGCAAAGAGAACTCATCCAGCTGTTGTGTTATGTACAGAGAAAGCTACACCTCCATGGCTACAGTGTTGCTCTCCACCTCCACAGCAAATGGACTCAGCTCTCCAATACAGCATATCTGAAAGGTATAACTGTAGCTCCTCACCACCTAATAAATTGTTTTGAACCTTACTTTGCATTTTAAAGCACAAAGTGGTACAAAGGATGATTGGTTTGGCCTGAAGAAAAGCTGCCTGATTTTTTATTAAATAGGATAATTTACTAAAAGCAAGATACTAAATGTTAGCTCTTACATTCAAAAGCATTGATCAGCCAGATTTTATTCTAACCTATGTGGACATGGCTCTTGTTTGAACCTTTGTAGGTTTACAAATCAAGTGCAAAATGTTTTTATATCTATAAAAAAAAGAGAAGACAACAACTTACAAAATAAGGTGATGTACAGAAGATGTTAAGATGCATCCTCTAACTAACCACATTTCTAATATTGTAATGTATGACAGATGGAAAAAGTGAAATGCCATTTGCAAATAATGCAGGCCTTATTCCTCAAAATTACATGAGTTGGAGACACAGGTTTGCTTCAGAACTATTCAGATGAAATGAGAGAAGGTCTTTTGCAGTTCAAAATTGTTCAAAGCTGTACCTCTTTTGGATTAACAGTCAACAGTCAACAATCATTAAGATCTAGAGATAGACTTTCTGCTTGATGTCTTTCACGTTTCTTAACAGTGGAGTTCGAAGTTGATTTCTGATCTTAGAATAAGACAAAAACTTTTACAGGAAGGTGGAGATATCTTGAACCATGTGGAGGGAATCAGGTTTCAGAAAATTAATCTTGAACAACAGACAATACATTGTAATTCTTTGAGGAAGATAGTTTTCCTTACACTCTCCAAGCAATACTTTGCATCCTTATGATATACTCGAATCCTTGTTGGGTATAAGATTTCCTGATTTCTAGTCCTAATTGTGACTTCCATCCTCATGGATCAAGATGATTAGATTCTGTAAGAGCCAATGCAGCGATGAAATAGATGCTTATTAAGATGGGTTATTAGATTATAAAGATTCCATGCTGGAATATTGTCTTTTCTTGAAGTTGCATTATTTAGTAAGTTTTTGATAATTAATATTAAAAAATTTTTTTAAGGGACTATGAATTTGAGATAGCAGGTATGGCTCTGTGTGATTTTACATCTTTTATAGATTCAGTCCATCGTATCCAAAAATCCCTATAACAAAGAGAATAAAAAGTTATCTTTATGATTACCTGCTGATGATGTGTATTAATGTTAACCCAGCCCTTCTCTTTTTTACCTATATACTCCACTTCAGAAGGGAAAAGATTTGCGTCCATGAAATTTTTTTTGGCATTCCTCGATTTGAATGAAAAAAATGTAATAAGTCTTTTTAAGGGGGAATGAGGGAGGCAGGGAGCCAGGGAGAGATAGAGGTCTGACCAGTGTAGATCAAGAGATATTGGAGATTTATTAAACTTACGTGCAGATTGTAGGTAAATAAATGAAACTTAGAAAAAGTAAGTTTATTGGAGACCTGACCAATTGATCAGGATTTTTACGTTGTTCATGTTTATTTGCTAATCAAACTCAACTCTAGGATGTGAATGCTACATCAAGAATCTTCCCGCCAAGGCAGTTCGGTTGTGGCACCTCGCCATCGCTGACCCTCGACCCCAACGGTCCCGTAAGAAAGGACCATCTCAGCAGCCATCTCTAGAAGCTTCTACCTCCAGCACCCATCCCCCCATCTCATCCTCCAGACATCTTCCGGAAGACACCAGGCCGCGGGATGAGAACACCGCTTCGCGAGATGGAGAGGCAGGGGAAGCATCACTTCGGGATCAGATCGTGGAAGCCTCACTGCTCGGGATACTCTACACCCACCTTTTGGAAGGTGACCTCCAGAGGGCGCTAGAGCTTGCAGATTTGCTCATCACATGCCAGAATGTAGGGAGTGTGACCGCCCCTGAGAGGAGAGGTAGGAGGTTGCCAGACCTTCCACGTAAAGATATGCAGGTATATATATATATCTTTCAGCTACTTCTTTTCTATTCCAGCAACAGCAAGCCTCTTTTTCATCTCTGTATACAAATATTTGTCACATCAGAGAAGTTAAAAGTGCTTCATGTACAGTGTACCTTTAACCCATCGACTACAGGAACCGGGTGGTTCCTGTATTAAGCCTACGAGATTTAAAGAATTCAGTAGTCAACAGGTTAAATAACCCATTTCTGGTGTGAATGAATGGTGAGAATGTGAAAACATGAAAACAATGTATGGGATGTACTATGATTTCCTACTGGAAGAGGTTTGAAAAGGTTTTATGGTTTATTTTACCTGACTCCTCAGAAAGAATGTGTATGATTATAAGTAAGCAACCTGGGGAGCGACGACTTCACTGAGCCATCGCGCCTACTGTATTTGAAAATGTAGATTCAGGATATAATACATTGTATAAAGATGTTGCTCAAAGTGTTTGTTCGGTGAGTTGACCAGAGCTGGGAAAGACTTCATGAAAGCAATTTATGTTCTTATAGGCCTGTAATATTATTGACAAAAATACGGTTTATTTGTCACATGTGCATGTTGAGTGTGACAAAAAGTTTTCTTGGCAATTTGTTTGTTTGAGGTTCTTGCTCATGGCCACCATTAGTCACTTTCCATTGGGATTATTCTCGCTCACTCCTGCTCTCTCTTTCTCTCTCTATCTGTTTGTCTGTCTTTGTCATTCTCATTTCTTCTTACCTCTCTGTTAACCTCTTTCAATCTGCTTATATCTCTTTTCCTGTCTGTCTCTATCATCTCATTCTCCTCTGTCCACTTTTTCTTACTATTCTCTCTCGGTCTCTCTCTCTCCTTGTCTGTCTCTGTCTTCTCTGTCTCTCTCTGTCTCTCTCTCTCTCTTTCCTATCACGGTCTTTTCTGCCTCCCACTTTTTCTTACTCTCTATGTACCATTCTCTCTCTCTCTTTCTCTCTCTCTCTTTCTTTTTCTCTGTCTTTCTATTTCTCTCCACCCTCTTTCCACCCACTTATCCTCTCTTAATTTGCTTTCTCTCCCACTCATTTTTTTCCACTCCCTGCACTCTATTTTACCCCTTCTGTCTCACTATGTCTCTTTCTCTTTCTCCTCTCACTCCTACTCACTCTCTCTCTCTCTTACAGAGAAGCCATGTCATTGTTTTTGAGGCAGCAAGAGAAAGTTTGTACAACAGATGATGTTTTTCACTCATGGTTTGATTGAAGTATTCCCTGAAAAACAACATATAATGACTTCACATTTTCTGAATCACTTGCTATCCTTTTTCGGCCAGTGAACTTTGTAATTTTCCATAGTTCCTGTAATTGCTGCAAATTTCAAACACAAAACTGGTTTCATTTTGTTTGTTTAATGTTCTTTCGGTTTTATGATGCATACATTCATCTATCATAAATTATTGGAAAAATCAGTGCAGAAAATGACATCTACAGAATACATGATATTACCCCAAATTTACTGTCTGGGTCTTTATACAAACTAAAGTAGTGTTGTATGTAAAAAAAAATTAAAAAATAATGGATTTTATAATCTGTTTGTCATTTATTTTGAAGAAGAGCAAATTATATCCCAGTAGTTGTTTATGAAAGTTGTTTATTTGTTACAATGCTGTATACCTGTAGCTTTTATCATGAGACATCTGTATGAAAATTTTCTAATTATTCAGTAACTCAATATCGAAGTGACCTAATATTTATATTTTTTTAAGTAACAGGATTTTACTCAATTAGTAATGGAATGCCCAACAATACTATGATTATGCTGTATATGTTATAATACAAAACAAATGTTGGGAATGGTGCCAGGACTACACTTTATCATTAGACCTGTACTAGCTTCATGCATCAGGATGAAAGTAGCCAAATCTAAAAGTATTTATTGATAAATTTTTTTCAAGAAGAGTTAGTGCCATAGGTTTTTTTCCCCTCTCAAACCCCTTCTGTTTGTCACTCTGCTGCCTCATTCACTAAATAGTAAAACCACTACCCACCCCCAACCCGAATAGACTCAGGGATAGACTGGACCCATATTATGTCACTGAGTTGGATTTTTTTCTTTGAACTACCCATATAGAGATCACAGATTCTAAAGAGATAGGAAGGGAATGCTTACTAAAAGACAAATTGAAACAAAAAGAAGTGTACAGAGATCTAGGACCAAGAGTCCAATCACCAAATTTCCTAGAATCACAAGCATATCATATGGTGAGAGTTAAAAGGGCGTTAACTGCTCAGGGTTTCATGATATGACTTAACACTCTTCTGGCTGTGAGCAGATCTACGGTATACCCACAGTTACACCCACACCACAATCTTGTACCAACATACCACATTACCATACCAACAAATCATGTGTCAATAGCTACGTTCATACAGGACTTGTAGTTTCGAAACTTTAAGTTAATGAAACAACTGCTCACTAAAAACAATGATGAGGGTTCACATGGGCCCGAAAAACAACAACGCTCGTTGTTCTGAGACTACAAGTCGAGCATTAGTCATTTGCCATGTCTGAGCAGAGAGGTCTTCGTTAACAACAAGATTGCAAAACTTATAGTTTATTCCGTCCATACGGCCCGTAACTACGTGGTTTCGGCCTTAACTAACCACAAGCTGTTCTGGAACTATAAGTAAACTTAAAGTTACAAAACTACAAGTCCATTCATATGGTCGGAAACTACAAGATAACTGCAAGATCACTTAAAGTTTTGAAACTGCAAGCAAAACTTAAAGTTTAACTCCCTTCGTGTTAACCTGACTAATAATTCCTAGGCTAGAAAATTGATGTCCCATTACCACACATTACATGCAAATAATCACATGTTAATATGTCATATATACCATAACTTCACATGTCCACACATTAATCATCAGCTTTCTATGCCTGTTCTCCAACATCCTTTTAAAATTCTGTTATTAAAGATGATTTCCAGATGGCATCTTTTCAGGATATTTATGTGACAGTGAATTTCCCTTTCTTTCTCTTTTTCTCATTTTAACCTTGCTCATAGTTGTGATTTGATCTTTACCATCTTCTATTGATTGCAGCAATCCTTAATTTGTTTTGATGATTATTTTTATTCTTTTGCTTTTTTATCATCTTACTCTATATCTTTTCTTTTTCAATTTCATTGCATTCAGTATTAAACTTGTGTAATACTCCCTTTTCAAATGTTGCCTAATGCTTGTTAGACATGTATGACATGATAATTCATTTTTTCACTTTCAGAGAAAAATTACATGAAGATCGGTGCAGATCCGAATGTCTGTTGCATTAGTACATGTCATCAAGCTTATAGCTAATTAAGAAAGATTTTAGGGTTGAATTTGGCATTATCTGTTAGCCTTTAGAGCAAGTAAACAAGTTTTTCATTTCATTGGGGGATTAACAGAGACGCTAATACCCTGTAATCTGATACATGCTCTACTCTAAACCTCAGCTCATTCTAGTTTTGATGATTGTACATATTTTGAAGAGCCTCTGGGAATTAGAGTAATTACAGATTTATTTCATTCAAAACATGCCCTTGGATGTGAGTTTTTGTGGGGATAATGATTTCCTTTGCCAAAGAGTAGTTTCTGAAATTAAAAGGATTTAAACACAGTGATTCATTGGGGGCGATTGATCCTGTTTTTTTCTTCTTCTAGGGTTCACTGTAACTTGTATTGGTTTGTTGACCTTTAATGAGATTATTGCCTTTGTTGGTTTTTGGGGTTTTTTTTTGTATTCTAGAAAACCTCACAGTAAGATGGCTAATTGTAGTATATAGGTTTAAACAAGGAGTTATCATAACTCCTTGGTTTAAAGGGATACTCACCCGCAGACTGTGGACGTTTTTATGTCGCGAGAGGGCACCGTGATCGTTACCTGATCATGCCGTTTCCCCGCGGGGCTCAAACTTCAGCAGACTGGTCGCCGCACAACATGCATGCTCCGCCTGAGCTCGAGCACTCGTGCGAGATTCGGTCGGCTTCGTGCAGTCGAAATGTAATCCCACTTAGGGTGAATGGGGCTTACGCTTTCTCCATCCCGACTTTCTCCATGGCGGTCTGGTGGCGTATCCCTTTAAAGAAAGCATTCGTGTCAACAGTATGAGGCCAGTATTCTGTCAATATAATTATGTGGTCTGAAGGTAAATGTAGTAGCACTTATTTTAACCCAAAATTCTAGAATGTGAACAATAGTGTTGATGGAATTATCCCAAAATGTAGCTCTTGAAAAGAAACATAACAAACATGGTGTGTATGAGGGATGGGGGTCATGGTCTCCTTATTTATAAACTTTAAAGCAATTTGCAATGGACAGTAACATATTGCCCTTTTTATTATAGATAACAAGAAGGTCACTGATTACATAGTACATCTGGTCATGTACATGTACTGTACATGTACTAGACTGATTTTTTTTTTCTAGGGAAAGGTTTTGAAACACATTGGAGACACATTGGTGGCAATTTGTAATCAGAGTCTGAGTACGATCTATGCTTTGAAGCTGTAAAGAACTGCCCTGAATGAGAAAAGTTCCTTGCAACCAAACAAAATTCTTAACAGATTATAATGCAAGATCACCAAATATGGTAGCCAACTCCAAGTTTACTGAAAAAATAGCCACAAAAAATGGAACTTTAATGTTTTTCCTTGTGGCAATGCACTAAGCAATAGAGATAGCATGAAATTTTAGAAAGGAAGGGTGTTAGCATGGAAAGTTTACAGATTATCAAGGACTTCTGTTCTGCACCAATGAATGTAGCCTTTCCTGTACGTGTAGGTCAGTCTACTTTAACAAATGCCACTTGAGAACCGTAATCATGCACCAGATTTTGAATGCATGCCTAAACTTTTTATAAGCAGCCTCTCCTAAAAGCAAGTCGGTAAAGAGATATGTGTCATATGTATATCAGTAGATTGCATGTTACCAAGTTACACCTATATACTAAGAAAACAAAGTGAAATTGAAGAAAGGGTATAAATTGGACTGCTGAAGAAGCTATTATTAGTGACTTCTGTTCAAATGAGCTCGACAAAAATTAACACTTTTCTCCCTTTAACTTATTTTTCATTGTAATTATTGCTTTAAACTGTCAGAGGAAACACATTATCTTTTATTACTACTAAATTCATTAATTAGGTGAAATGTGAAGGACATGATATTTATGAAAACATTATAAATGCATACTGGTACATTGCCATATATGGTCAAACATTCACAGTTGTAATGACATGCCTGGAATAACCGCTTGATGAAGTCATAGACAAGGCTAAAAAAATTCTACAACTGCTCATTTGCTGATTAGCATTCTAGGTGCTATTCAATATCAAATGTACCAATGATGTACAATTTTACCTAATACTATAGTTTGCTGAAAAGTGTTGTATAGCAGAAATATAATGGAGGTATTGGCTTAATGAATTATTCAGATAAATGTAGGCTAGCCTACCAGAAAAGCCTGATCAGTTTGTTTTATATTTATTTTAATAAGCAAGTATGTTGTATAAAAATTGAGGGTTTCATTCTAGTAACAAAAGAAAGATTTAGATACGGTGAAATAAAGCAAATATTGTATTTACCGAGTTGTTATTGTATATTATTATATGAATATTTTCTTATCTTTAAATACATGTATGTGTTTAATAGGATAGCATGCTCATTTAGATAATTGTTTCTTTCACCAGATTGCCAAGAGAATGACACCTCAATCAAAGCACGTACATAGAGAATTACTTTGGATCTATAAAAGGGTGTGGGGAAAGTTGATTAGTTAATCTGGTGATTAAAATATTAATCCATATGTATTGAATAACACCATAGTAGTCAAAATCTGTTAATCATTAATTTGGCCTCTGACTTTTGTCTACTAACTTCCAGGGAGATTATAGGTAAATACAAAAACTACAAAATGAAATGCCATATCATATAACTTACCTTTTTAGAACTACCAAATTAGTTCTGTAGTTTTGGATTTCACAAACATGGCTATAAAATCCTGCAACATGCATGTAAGTATATACTGTACATGCAGTAGTCATTGAAAGTTCAACAAAAAGGGTGAACTTATTTAATAGTCGAAATAACGGACTTATTACATGTAGATGTGCTACATATATCAGTTAATGCTGCTTTCATGTTTAATATTATTATGTCTGTTTGCTTTTTGTTGTTGTTTTTGTGTTTTTTTAGTGGGGCTATTCATAACTTACCATGGTGTCAGCTTGCAGTGCATTATCAAAGTGATTACATACATGTAGTTTGTTTGTTTAGATATTTTTGTTGAATACATTGAAGGGAATTATGTACAGTGGACTGATATATAAAGCAGAGTGCTTGTGAGTGAGAGGTGAAAGTGATGGAGAGAGAATTGTACTTCATTTTCCTTAAAAGTTTTTAGGATTTTATTCCCCAACTACACACAAAAAAGTTCCTGATGAATAGAAGGCAAAAGTTGTTAGATATTGAATCTTGAATATTCCAATGAAATGGTCATCTTTCTATCTTTCATTTTGTATTGTGTTTGTTTAATTTAACTTAGAAGCTGCCCCCTGCGTCATCGACTTCAACTCCTGTCTATGTGCCTTACCTCGCCAACTCTTGCCAGCAGAGTGCAGTACAGAGCCTGGCTCGCTTCATGGCCCTCTATTTCACCAATCGGCCACTCTACGTCTTCCCACCATGCTCGGCGACTCCTCTTCCTCCGCTTCATATCCAATCAAAGACAGGTTTGTAAATAATCTTTGAAACACTAAGATAAATATTGACTGTTTATTACTTTGTTGATTCCACTTTCCTGTGTGCTTACTTCAGTTCAGTGCAGTTTTTACTTTACTATACCTTACCATTTTTGTCTGTTGTTCACATAATTTCAGAATAAATACATGAATTTCAATATAAGATGATTCGAATAGGGTGTGAGACAGACATGGATAGTGAAAAAGATGCAAAGAACAGTTTCTAGGATTATTCCCCAATTGCTCTTCGATATTAGATACAAAGTGGAGGATAGAAACTTAAATGATATAGAGGCAGAGAGTGTGAGAAATAGGAGAAATTGAGAGAGGGGAAAGAAAGAGAGAGAGAGAAATAAAGAAAAAGAAAAAAGGAAAGAAAGAAAGAGAAATGTAAAAGAGGATGTAGGTGATTATTCGAGAAGTGCTAGTGAACTCTGAGTACTCTCAAGATGTCTTTGAGAAGGATGAGACACCTGCCTTTTAACCTGGTTAAAGGTAGTCTTGAATTTGGTAATGAACAAAAGTACCATCCTCACAGATTGCTTCATGAAAATAAAATAATAAACAAGACTATGAGAATCATTCCGGTACATCTATGTTCAAAAGATTTCATTAAAAAATATAATTAGCTACATGTTTGTACATGTAAGTATGTGTAATGAACATGTAGAAGTCAGGTCAACTAGGCTAATTGATTGATGTAATAGATAAAGTCCCATTTACATTGTATGTGTATTAGTGAAAGTGATTGTGATTATCTAAAACTTTTTTTTATTCACAATATGTAACAGTTATGTTTACAGCACATTTATTGCGTTATTCAGAAGGACCAGTTTCCTCTAAAATGCATTTTGATTGCCTGAACTCTAAATATCATCCTTTAACAAACCAAGTCTTCTGACACATAGAAGCAATATCATGCTGATCCTGTACCCTAGACAAGGGTAAAAACACTTGGAATCCTTCAACCCACATACTTGAATCAGACAGGTGTCAAAAGGTTTACTGAAAAACACTTTTTTGGCAGAACGGTGCATCTTACCAGGTCCTGACAAATGTCTCCAAATGAGAGTGCAGCGCAGAGCAAAAACACGCTTTAATGAGTTGTTTGTGCACACCGCAGACAACAGCAAACCCCCACCTGTTGGGACTTAATCCCATGTTCGGTTTATGACGAAACTAGGTTGCCATGGAAACGGAAGATTGTAGATTAGTGAGGTACATTGAAGCGGATTAATTCTCCCAGTTCATTATGATAGATGAGAGAATAAATCCTGTCACGTGTTCAAAGTCATTGATTTTTGTCATTGAATGCATATTAGGTTGACACAGGGGCCTTGGCAAATCATAATCAAATTGTGGAAAAAAGAATGCCAGGACATGTACATGTATATTAAAATGACAAATTTTTTTTAAATGAACATTCAAGTATCAAACCACTCAATATAATAAATGTTGTCATATCAAGTTGTGATCGACATTCAGAGCATAGGAAATGATTATTGTTTATCAAATGGCAAGCCATTAACTAATCTAGATTCTGCAGTTCAATCAGATTATAAAACTAGAACAGGATGAAGCATATCTGGGTATGATCATATAGATATTGCTTTAGTTGTTAACGCTCATACAGCTCAGGTAAAGGCCTCACCTTGCCCAAATGAGTTGAATGTTGTGATTTCTAGGGGAAAATGTGGCAATGCCGTTGCCGGGGGATACATTCGCATTGCGCGGCAATGGACATAATCATTTCTAATTTCTTTTGAAGTCAGTCTTGTGACACACACACAAAAAAAAATGTCTGAAATTGTGCATCATACAGTACAATATGAATTTAAAAATCTAGATAGAATAAATTTAGGTGAGTGCAATACATAAAGAGCATTTATACATATTGTGAATAAAACTGATTTGTATTACATGTGCATGTTATTGACTAATATCTCTTTTTTTTCTTAAATAAGGGTGAAAAAGGGTTAATGCCACATTGTAGTTGATAGTTGCAACTTGGTGAAATGGGAACAATTTGTGGCAGGATTTGTAATTACACAACACTAAGACTATTTCTAGAAAGTAGTTTTGAAGCACATTGATGAAAGATTTGGTACAAAATGGTCCCACTTAAGTCAGTGTTACATGTTAGAGAGTGAATAGAGTTTCAGACTGTTTTCTGAATACAGCTTTTCTGACTTGAAAATCAGCCAAATATTAGGGGGAAAAGCTTAGATTCATCTGTCCAACTAGCACTCAGGAAATTTGGAATTCACTCTGATAATTACTGCCCTCATTGTCCAGCTAATTTGCAGAACAGCTGATTCCTTTTCCTGAATGGAGGTAAATGAACGTTGATTAGGGACAGAAACGGAAATGATGACAGAAAACATTTGTTTACATATATTGTGCCATCTGTGTTGCCTCTTCAGAATAATGAAACATATATGAATGTGTTAGTTGAATTTACAAGTACCTTGAGTTCTAAGTTAACACTTGTCAGTGTATTGAGGATGATGTTTTCAAAATGCATTTTGTAAAATTGCCAATTTATTTCCGGTCATTATTTTGATTATGTTTGAAACAACATTATTTGGTTCTGCACTTTTGAAGTGAGACTTGCTGAAAATATTGTTCATGTTTATTTGTAAGTACGAAATGTTTGCATTTTACTGCGAAAGTATTATCATTACTGTGAAATATTCAATATTCTGTAATTTTATTTCCACTTTTCTGATGGATTGAAAAAATGTTGAGAGAATATTGAAGAAAGAAAAAGATATTTTAATATGTATGTATTTTAGTAACTTATAACCTTGGAACAAGTTAGTTTACTTACATGTATCAGGTACATGTGTTTCAGAAATTATTGAATGAAATCAACCATTACAGGAAAATGGCCAGAAAACTACAAAATATCCAGAACAATAGAGACCCAGGCCTGTATTCTCAAAAGTGGCCTACAGTGAGCCTTGCTTAACTTAGGCCTCTGATTTATTGAAGGCCATTTGTCAACCCTAAGTCCCGTATAAAATTGTGATATTTATGTAAAGAAAATAAAGAAACAAAATTGTTTTTCTGGCATGTAATGAGCATCAGAAACCTCTAGCGAGGTGTTGTATTTGCATTTAGTTCCGGAACTGGAGGGAGTCCCACTATGGTGATTTTGTAGGATTAAAAGTGGGTGACATTTGACTCTCCATAATTCAATGGCCTAAATCTACACACTTTAATAGGCGGGAGCTTAAAGTTAGGAACCTTTTGAGAATATGGGCCCTGACTTTAGCTTGCCATAGCTATACATATTTCAAGACATTGGATATTGCTTTGTAACATCTGTAGCTCTCTGTTGTTGTTCATAGGAGCTGATGAAAGGCAGATCCAGATAACCCATGAGGTAATCACCAGCAATGTCCGGCTGCAGGACCTATCTGACAAGTGGACGGTCAACATGACCCTGAACCTGTTACTGGTGGCAGGGCTAGTACCAGAGGCTGTCTGGCTAGCCCATGAGCTGGGCGACTGGAAGAGTTCTTTCACCTTGTCCGCAGTCTATTCCTCACAGATTCAGAACAGACTCAGAGCCAAAGATTCAAGGTAACAGAAATGCTGTCATACACTTTGCAACCAAAGGCATGTATTCTAGCATTGCCATCATTTAGGATATCATTGCTACCTGTTCATGTATATCCTGAGAGTCCCTGTGTGCTTGAGTGAGAGGTAGAGATACTTGGACATGTAAAAATGGTGTGTGCCAAGGTCAGAGTTTGATGAGCACATCTCTTTCTTGGTGTTTCTAAAGGCAACCCTCATACATTCTTATAAAATCAGGCCCAGAGTCATCGAACAGCATTAAAACCAGTCAAAGGCTCTGTCCATCTTCCAGGATAAATCTGTCTGCTGCCCTTTGTCCATTCTCTTATCCCCATGTTCTTCTCACTGTATATCAGTGGGATATCTTGAGAGCCATGTAGGGGGCCAGGGATTCAAGTCAATCTTGGCACCAGTATGCCTCACTATGAAGGGGAAATTAACTCAGTAGATTGGGTTTTTCCAAATTCTTTGGGATATCAGTACTTTATGCTACATTGTAATAACTGGCACTACTAATGTTTATGTCTTTGATGAATTCATTCTTATTTCAGCACCCTTGATGAATCCCTTGTACTACCACCAAACCTCTCACCCACCAATCTCCTAAGGGAGGGGCTCAACTCAGTTCTCCAGACCCCGATCCTAGACCCTCAGGCTTCCCCCGCAACCGGGAAGAAGGTCAAGAGAGCCGGCTCCTTTTCAGGGAGCCAGAGACGAGGGTCTTATGGATCACTCCTGGATTCTCCAGCTATGCCCATCAGGAAGAGCTCATCAGTGTGTAAGTACAGACAGAATATAAGTGAAATAAAAGGTCCATGTAGGTAATAATCAGGTCAGAGCACAATTGGCCCAACGAGAGCATAGAATGAATGAACACTGTATGCCCCTCTGTTGCTTTTTTGCTGTTTTTCATGTAGAGTTGTAGCATGTAGTAAAATCAATGTGTGAAATCGAGAGACCAAAATTACATATGAGGATAAATGCCAGGAGTAGTCATTGTTTTTTGTTTTTGTATGGAAGGGTTCAAAATGATCTCAGATCAGCTCTAAGGTTGGTTTGCGGTGCATCCAATGTAGTTGAGATTGTAATCACTGCTGCAAAACCAGCACACTGAATTACTTATGGGGGCAATTGCAGTCTTACCTGTGGATTGTTGAAGGCGAAGTGTAAGTTGATTTGGCAAAAACCCATTGGAAATCAATGGAAATGAAACTGTCACTAATGAGCTTATAAATCTATACCTTCAGGCTCTCTTGTAGAAGAGGATAAACTGGCCCAGGTGATGTTGAGCCAGACGTTGACAGACATCCTGACAGCAGCCACCCTTAGCAGGCAGGACCCGACCCATTGGCTCCTGGAGAGTATGATGGAGGAATGTCTTATTCTAGCTAAGGGCTTCACGTCCTTGGTACCTGAAGAATTCTACTTACCAGCCCCACCGTACTACTGCCCACAACCAGAGTACATTCCAAATGTAAGTTCCTATAATTTCTTGTATTCATGTCATCCTTTTTAGCTTTTTATTTTTAAAGGTAATTGGAAGTGTTAATGTTATACTGCTAGTTGTGGCAAAGTTTGTATAGCCGTCCCGTTTCTCTTTTCCATTGGATAAATTTTCTGTTTTGTTTTGTTCTTCTGTATGTTTTGTCTTGGCTTTGTACAATCAATTTTCCTATGTTTATTATATGTTCTTTATTTTAACCCATTTGTATCATACCTTTTCTTTGTATGGATAAAAGTACATGTACATGCACATGTATATGATGTACATGTATATCCATTAATTTTTCTTGTAATTGTCCATAACATCAATGATTTTGTCTACTCAGACTCAGAATTGTTTTAACTCTTTGCAAAATTAAATGAATGAACATCTCTCTGGCTCTCAGCAAACTATCTTGAAGTAGATTTAGCACTGCTCTTATATATCCTTCTGTTTGTCCCATTGTCCTTTTGCTCTGATCCTCCAGAGGTCCTTGAAGAGGTTGACCGTAGATGAGAGATTAATGACTTGGTCTAGCTGATCCTCCTTGTCCTTGACTCTCTATCCCTATAGCAGAGAAAATCATTTTCCTTTTCTACTTTTGTATAGATTTGTGCAGGATTGTTTTTTCATGCATTCTGTATGTATCATTGGCTTCCTTGGGGTGGACAAAGTTATTTGGGCGAGGAGATGCGGTATAAATGTTTTTCTTGTAAACTGTTATAGGTGGTTTGGTTTTCCCATGGGTTCGCATATGAATCTTCTCGAGCTAAGTCCCTGTGAGCTTCACTGTCCATTGAAACACTATTTCAAAGCACCATTGCTCTTAAATGTCCCTCTGTTTGTTGATTAATTCTCCATCTGCTAGGACTCTGATCCTCCAGAGGTCCTTGAAGAGGATGACCATAGACGAGAGATCAATGACTTGGTCCAGCTGATCCTACTAGTTTTCAATGCCTCTCACTGCAGCCTGCCGTGTGCCAGGTGGTATGTGGAACAGCTCAGAGAGGTACAGGAGAAGGAGAAAACTTGGAAGGTCAGTTCATTTACTTAATTGATCATTAACCCAGGGCAGACTAATGCAGAGAGCATTTTACATTCAAACACTCTTGAAATGTATGTTTAGTGAAACTAGAAATTTACACCCATGTACAGTACTAGAAATATCAACACATTGCCAGGCTTTGATATTAGGCAGATTCTAGATTGTCAGTGTCTTGAAAAATTCAAGAATTTATTTTCTGCAATGTTTTTACTGGAAACCTATGCAGAAAGTAACTCCTTGAGAACTTACATGTATATATCCTAAACATTTCATGAGGATGTAGAAAAAAAGGCTTGAAGGAAAATAACCACAAGAGTAGCCTAAGAGAAAACTTTAAACGATTGATATGCAACTTTTACATCTTTGATATGTATTTTTCTTTCAAAATTGTCCTTTTAGCCAAAGGAATCTTCTGTGGAGATGCCAGCGCAGCTCCAAGCCCACATGTCGTACCCAGTAGACATTCTGTCTGGTATGGATGATCCCAACAACAACCTAGACAGCAGCGGAAAGGGGTCCGTACTCAAGTGCTTCAGAGATCTGTGTTGTCTCCTCTGGATGCTGTATGTGAGAGACAAGCTGTCTCTGGCTGTTCGCAAGTACCAGACCAGCAAGGAAAGGTCAACCCATGTTCAGGTAAGCTCCACAAGTTTCTCTTTTTTTTTCGTCATTGTTTCTAAGCAAAACATTGCAACATTCTAAGCACTTCACAATTTTATTGTAGTTTGCATTGCTTCTATTATCAGACAGCAGTGGCATTACTTTTATCATTATTTTGATGTTCATATGGAAGAGCAGTGTATCATACATGTATGTAATGTGATACACATCATAATATCTCTATAAAGTATATCTATAAAGTAAATGTACATTAGGGATGAACAAATTTTCCTCATGGTTTCATTAAGTGTTTCATTGTTAATGTTGATCAAAGTTTTAATAATTGATATTTCATTTCACTGACTCAACTCAAGAAATTTGTTTGCCTGGCATGTAAAAGATTTGATTTTATCTTTCTTCAATTTTCATATAGCAAACTGCTGATCTCAAGGAGAGTGAGAAGACCCAGAAACAACTGAAACCTGTGCTTGACTGGGCTGAGTGCCTCTACCCTTTCTCTAGATTTCTTAAGCTGGAGAATGAAGTCAATGACATCCTCCTTACAGCCATTGCAGAGCTCCCTCTAACGAAAGAGACTATTTCAATATTAGGAAGGCATTTCTATGACATCCGTGACCTTCCACCTTTCCTGGAGGACAAATTTGGCCGATTGAGGGAGAAGCTGAGACGTAAGAAGGTCCCAATTGATCAGAGGCAGAAGAAAAAGAAGGAAGGGAGGGAGGTGACAGATGGTGAAACAACTCCTGTGGTCTTTGAGACATTGATGACATACTACAAGAGGCAGAGCAAGAAGAGGATGCTCGATCGGAACAACCGCAAAGCTTCCTTCAGAAGTTTGGATGACAGTGTGTTTGAGGCAGATGATGTCAAAGAACCAAGAAGTCGAAGCGCATCAAAAGAAGATGATTCTGTATTTGACTCAACAGCAGGAAGTCGTGCAACCCCTCAGAAGAAAGATGGAAATCGTCTGAATTCTGAAGAAGCAAGGTTGTTCCAAGTGGGTTCCAGGGAATTTGAAGGTAGCTCGGCATACCTTCACTTCCTAGAGACTTTCTTTTTGGTAACGTTTGGAAGACAAGTCCAGGAAGATGCGTTCATGTCCCAGACAGAACTTCCCTTGATTAAGTCTTTCCATAAGCAGGTCCTTGATTCAGAAATAAAAACGAATGCAGGTAGATCCCAGCAGAAGCCCAGTTTGCAAGTTATCAAACCTTCTGATCTGCAATTTGGGCAGGGTCTTGATGTTGCCATGGATCAAGATGACAGTAAATCGGTCCCTTCCAAAGTTCGTGGCCCAGGGCTGTTCAAGAAGTTACTTAGTGGACCTCTAGAAAAGGAGGAAGTCCTGGAAATACCTCGGCTGCCTCTTCAGCGTAGTAACAGTCAAACAAGCTTGCCGGGTTCTGGCTTGGATAGTCCCAGAGGACCAAGGGAAAGACGATCATCAAAAATTAGGAACACTATCCATCTGAAAAGAAAGAAAGAGGACACCTGTTTCACAGGCATCACTGTTGAGGAGGGATTTAAGCCAATCAGATTGAACTTTGGTAAAGACTTCCAGCAGCTTGGAAAGCTTGTGGATTGGTTGAGCAAGTGGTCAGGAAGGCAACCTTCTAAGGGATTCCAGAAGGTGGACAACCCTGCAGTAGAGTCCAAGGCAGTCATACAGGTGAAACTGCCCCAGCAGCTGATCCTAGTCAGTGTGTGGCTCCTGCAGCAGGTGTATGCTCCAGATACGTTACAAGTTGAAGAAATACATCATGTGCATGCATCTCCAAGGCATGAAGTTGGTCATGACAAGGTGCATTTCACCTTCGCAAGCAAACGCACAGCAAAGAAGGATTCTGCATTGTCTGGGAGACATAGGCATTCTGGTAGGAGGAAGAGAGTTTCATCAGTCAGCCGGCAAGATAAGACTAAGCCAAGTGGACGTGAGAAGGCTTCCATAGAGGATGACCACCTTCCAGGAGAGGACATTACACCAGTAGACCTGACAAGACCAATCAGTGTCGGGAATATACCTGCTATTGTAATTGAGAAGTCGGGTTCTTCTGACAATCTTGTAGACTCGGGTGCTGTCATTGTAACTGCAAATGCAAATGACAATCATCCATTATTGGAGAGACCACCCAATGAAGTGGGAGGTGAATCAATGGAAGAAGTTGGAAGTACTAGTGGGAACTTGTTAGTTACCGAAACTAAAGAAGCTCAAAAGAAGCGTAGACAGCTGCCAAAAATTAGTGAAGAAAAGCGCAGGAATTCACCAAACATCAGTCAGTTACTTAAAGGAAAGATACCAATATCTGTCGCAAAGAAATCTAAATCAAGGGTCAAATCAACAGATGCAGAGAGAGGAAAGGCATCAAAAAAACTAACTCTGAAAAAGAGAAGCAGTAGTGACCCCAGAAGGACGGAGGATGTCACAGAATATGAAATGACTGATTTTGGTTATGAGAGGAACAAAGCAGCCCATATACCTAATGCTTCTGATGATGTTCCTCAAACACCTACAGACCAAGGTGCCCTAGGCTATGTAGACACTGAATATGCCATTAGCAAACCACAGGTTGATGCAAGGAGTAACTTGCATAGAATCAGTGATGATACTTTGCGCTCTAGTCCCCATCCTGATTTGGCTGGTAACCACTGCATAACAACTGAGTCAGTAGATGCAGTCAATGTGAGGAGACCTTCTGTAGAGATCATCAGGCGGAGTTCCAGTGGAGGCGGTATCCTCAGCTCCGAAGGCCACTTCTATGAGAGCTCTTCCAGCACCAGCTCTCCAGACGTGAGTTCTCTGGAGGATTCCGATGATGATGATGTTGGTATCCATGGACTCCATCCTGGGATGAGGACAGATGAAGTGGTGAAATCTGTGATGAAGTAAGTAGACACATCCTCCAATATCTTCAGCTTCACATCCACATCCCCAGCATCCTGTACGAGTCTGCATGAATCCAACCCAAGCTCCAAATCCATAGAGCTCATGTGCCTTACGAATGTTGTCTACCAGCGACACTCGTTGCTACTGCACCTCCTTTCACTCCCAGCATTCCTGTGATCACTATATACCATTGTTGTAGATGTACCAAGCATGCTAGTTCTTTGTTTAGGTTTGTAGAAATGGGCGATTCCAAGTGGAGTGTCTATGTTCAAAGTTTGGTGTTAGTATACTTCATAGAATTTTGCGTTCTGTGCGGCATGCCCAAATTAAAAATGAATGAATGCAAATATCTTCTCTTTTTTTACGCCAGCATTATGTGTTGGAATGAAAATTGTGCAAAGTTAAGCCATTAATACATGTAGCTGAACCCCCATCCCAAATGCCTTTGATTTAAACCCATTGGAAATGCCACTTTGTTCAAAATAAGACTCAGATTTTTTTTAAGGAAGCGATTGATACGAGCACATGATCTGTCGTATAATTACAAAAGGAGGACCACATGTTCCAGCAGCACCTAAACTTAAGAATCAAGAAAACATCTGTATGTTGCAGAATCACTCTGAATAAACATTTCTTTCATGATTTCCTTGAATACTGTCTAAGTGAAACTGGTCTCTTCTGTGTGAATAAACACATAGAACAGACGGTAAAGCAAACTTGCAGTGTACATTGTATATGTATGTTAAAGATACATGTAGACTGTTGGACTGTGTAATTTGGGATGGTAAATGCTTAGGATGTAAGCTACATGTAGTAGAATCATGGATCCACATGTACCTCTCATTACACACAAAATTACTCTTTTGAAGACAGTATGTAGTAGTGTTGGTGTATGCTACCACTTGCCAATCCCTCCACCCTTCTAAGAGTGAAGTTCATCTTCAATCATTTGTTGAAAATGACTTTTGTCAATTTATGTCAAAGGGCATATGAATGAACAAATCGTCTTTAATTTGAAGAGAAAATTGTAATTTCTATTCCAGAAAACCTTTATGTAGAAGCTGGATATGATTAGCTATCCAGTATCAACCAAATAAGAGGGAACTTAAACTGTAATCTCTCTCTTCCTAGATTTTTTTTTGTAGCTTCAAAAATATTCATGCATATTCAGTGTAATAACCTTCATGATGCATTTCATGTATGTAGTAATTTCAACCGGTATAATTTCATAATTCATTACATACAACGTATATTTATTTCAATGTTTTTCCTGTGGTACTCCATGCAACAGTCAAATGTTTTTGTTTTGTTTGTTTTATTTATATTTGTCCATTCTGGCAGACACCTATGGCCAAAGGTTCTGCTAAAAGAAATAGATCAATTTCATGACAAAGAGTGAGAAAAAATAAATGTGAAATTGGCATACGATTTATACCCATGTGTGCTGCAAAGCAATTTATTGGCCAGATCAGACACATGTAAATTTAGGTTTCAAATTTTACTTATACAGTTGACTATGCATAAGTCAAATCTGTTGGGACCCCCCAAAATAGTTGGACTTATGCAAAATTTGACTTGTAAATGTATTAAATAACACATGTTTTGCATAGTTTGGTAAAAAAAAAATGGATTCGACTAAAGTAAGTTTGACTTATGCGACATTGAGTTATACAAGGTTGTTATACAAAGTTAACTGTACATTATTTATGTGTCACCCTGTACCTGCTGAAATTCAAAATTGCTAGATTAAAAAGACAGAAAGAAATGTGTAGATTTTTTTCCCCAGGTGAATGAGAAAAAACAACAACACACCAACATATTCGGTTGAGTCTCAATTGTGTAGGCTCCAATTCTCCCTGCCTCCCAATATGCAAACAGGTCTTGTTCAGATTTAATCTACATGTAAAGTAGCTCTTGAAGATGCTGGAATTTAGTAATCATTTTTATTTTTCAGGGATTGGGCAATATAAAATACATGTACATTGTATGACTAGGATATATTTCTCCTTATCCTCCTCCTCCCTTGTAATGAAAGAATTTATAGTTTACCTCAATTACATGTATTTCCTTAAATCAATGTTTATATTCCTATGTACAGTACATTTTACTTTCAAAAATACAATTTATGTAGAATAATATACTGACATAGTTATTGCAGTTTATGGACTTGTGATCAGGGATACTTCCATTATTGAACTGCTAAATAGAAAAGAAAAAGTGTGGTTGGACTGAAATTCTGAGAAAGTACTTGAACTGATTCAGTAAAGAAAGAATTACATGTAGTGTTTGATGTGCTAAACTTCACATTTCCAACAAATTATCATAAAACATAATCATATTCATTTATTCACGGAAAATAACTTGTGTGCATAGCTCATTCTATGTATACCTTGTGTTGTGACACTGACAATGTAGAGGTGTCGTGGTCTAGTGGATACGTCACCGGACTGTGGATCACATGGTTTGCGGCGCTTATGTCCTTTGGCAAGACATTCATCTACATTTGCCACTCTCCACCCAAGTGAAGTAAATGGGTACCCGGTAGGAAGAAATTCCTTGCATGCCTTAGTGCTTATCATGGCAGCTCGGCTAAAGCCGGGGTAATAATTTTGTATTAAGCGCAGTAGAGTATATTTGTGTAGTAGCTGCGCTATATAACTAGACATATTATTATTGTTATTATTATACCGGAGCTTCATATCTTCGTCCTTTGTAGGTGAGAGCCAGTTATTGTAGTTCATGCTGTACCTGTAGTTGGTCATAATTATAGCCTTATTTGATCAGTTACGTAAAGATGTATGATTAGAAACATTTCTGTTTAAAAGCAAAAAGCATTTCGTAGCTTGTATACATTATAACAAAGTATAAGCCATTTATTATTACATTTCATGATATGATTAAACAGTACGTTAGTAGAAATTATGTAAGCGTAATATACAGTACAACTCTGTGGTGCCATCCATTATGCTAAAGCTATGTCCATGTGCAGCTCTTATGTAAGTAGTCTATATGTAAGACAACTTTGCAATTGGGTTTCAAGCAAAATCATAGCATTGTGCTGCCATATATTTGGAAGTGTCTTAGAAGAAAAAAAAATTAAATCATTTACAGTTAGTTTCATAGGAACATTTATTTTCATTATATGTCTTGTGTGCAGCTAATGATCAAATAATTTTTGTTAGAATAGTATATTACTTTTACTCACGTTATGTATTTTTACTCACGTTATGTATTTTTACTATTTTTTGTGGGTGAGTAAGCAAATTTCAAACAGTGCCTTTTCCATTGGAGGATATGCAACATTACTTTTCATCACAATATATGTTTTTGATTGATAGATTAGTTTTATATTTTCCTGTTTGAATATATATTATTTTGTTTTCATTGATGCTAGCTGCATTGAATGGATGAATGCGTGCAATATAAATGTACATGACCATGAAAAGATAAACATAAGGTCAGCATTTCAAAGCAGTTAATATTCTTCTTTTTTCTCCCCTTTTTTTTTCAATTTAGAATTTCAGCAATTAACCTAGCGTATTTCATACTGAGATCTTGTAGAGTAGTTATGAAATGAATATACTGAACCTTATGGTAAATAATGGCATTTCCTGAAATTATTTATTTGAGGTATTTAGTAGTCAAACGAAGTGAAAATATTTTTTGTTAGTTTTGCATAAGTGCTACGGGTTATCCAAAAGAATGGATAAGAGATTTTATCAACCATTTTAAGGTAACAACTATACTTTCTTGGATGGCCAAAAAAAAAAGATTTGTTTCTGAATAATTATTATTTTGTCTTAATGAAAATATGTTTCAAAAACAGTCAAAAACCTGATAACAGTAACTGAAAATGCAGTAAATCTATCTAAAATTCACAGGCAGTACATGATATACCAAAAAAAATAACAAATATTTTTTTGTATCTGAAATAACTTTGGAAGTTTGGTATAGCCCTGTACATTACATGTATGATATAGCTACATTTACATGTATATTGTAGATTATCGTAGAAATGGTAGAAATTGCCTCCTTTAGAAATATAATTGAGTAATTTGAATGTCAAATTCCAGACTGTTGTAAACAACTCTTGCAGGCATTGGCGGATCCAGGGGGGGGGGGGCACTTCCAGCCCCCCCCCCCCCCCCTTTGGAAGAAAAGTATGATTTTGACCATAGACGATCCGCCATTTTCTCGACTGTGCCCCCCCCCCCCCCTTTTAGAATGAAGTTTTTGTCAGATAATTATGGAGGGAAACTGGACCCCCTCCCACTGAGCAAATTTTGGAGGTCTGGCAAAAAAAATTGTTGTTGTTGCCCCCCCCCCCCCCCCTGAGAAACTTCTTGAGAAGCTGGCAAGACCAAAAAATACGGGTCTACCTTTTCCAAAAGTTGACAAACCTGCATTTGTGTGCCCCCCCCCCCCCCCCCCCCCCATACTAAATCCTGGATCCGCCCTGCCTGCAGGTACAATCAAACCAAAAGCATTGCTGATTGAATTGTACAAACATTACAATACATACATGTAGCTTCTTAACCCTATGACAACTGCATTCTCTTATCCCCATAGGCTTAGGGGTCAGTCGGTACCCATGGGTAATGGGTTAATTGTGATTCAGTCGTGATTTGTGTTGGCAATAATACACATAGTATTACATTTTGTCCAAAAGCACTTTTATTGGTATGTTTACTGCCTTATTAAAAGATACATTCAAGGTATTGGGTAAATTATATTTTGCAGCATCGGTTTTGTTACTAGATCATGGATTATACTTAAATTGCTATGCTTTTGAAGCCCTTGATTTGTGTTCATTAGCCAGGTCGAATGCCAGTAGAATATACACATGTAGCTAGTCAGAGAATTATGTGAAAAGTCATACTTATGTGCTTTGGCAAAGTCAACTGCAATAACAGGATTATTTGTACAAAGTCATCCATTTAAATAGCAAAAAATGTAAAAAGTTAAAAGAAGTCAATTTTAAGTTGTACTACATTAGATAGAAGTAAATACATGTATATGACAAGTAAACACAATTTTCAATTTTTAATAATTTTGATGTTAATACATGACTTGATCAACTCTTTAAGCCCAACATACGGTGCATGTAATATCCTTCATTTGCTCATGAAAGATTTCAAATTGAATAAGGGGATAGGAGGGAAATATTGTCCAATTTCTGGTTTAACTACTGCATAGTATTTATTTTCATTGCAATATTGTAATCATAATTACACCAACTTCAAAAACTTGAATGTGCTTTTTAAGGTGAATAAAAAAAAATAAGTTGTAATGTATTTCAAGTGTTTTGTAGTCATTGCACTAAATATTTATATCAGCATTATTTGTTTTTTTCATTATCCTTTTCTCCCTCTCCTTTTCCTTCTCCTCCTACTTTTCTTTGTCTTCCTCATCTTCATCCTCCTTCTCCTCCCTCTTCATTCCTTGCTTTCAATATATCCTTGTATTTGCCAACTATTTTACTCTTCTGTTTTTGTGTCAGCACTCGTAGGTTATTTTCATTGTCCTTCATCTTCCCTCCTCCCCCTTTCCTTCTCCTTCCCCTCCTCCTCCTTTATTCTTTTTTTTTTTTTTTTTGGGGGGGGGGGGATCTCCTCCTCTGTCACCTATTTTACTCTCCTTTTTGTGTCAGCACTCTTAGGTTATTTTCATTGTCCTTCACCTCCCCCCCCCCCTTCCCCCCCCCCCCCCCCCCCCCCTCCCCCTCCCCTCCCCCCCCCTTCCCCTCCTCCTCCTCCTCTTCTTCCTCCTCTTCTTCCTCCTCTTCTTCCTCCTGTATTCTTTGTTTTCAGGATCTCCTCCTCTTTGTCACCTGCTTTACTCTCCTTTTTATCTGAATGTCATCAATCATCCTCAAAGCACATTGTCACTTTTTGTGAAAATGCCTTACAGAAACCATCTGATATTTTGAAGTGAAAAAATATTGTTTGAAATGTACATAACTATCATAAAATGCTTGAAAAAGAAAGATCCCCCCCTCTTCTCCATCTCTCTCTCTCTCTCTTTCCTCCTCTTCTTCCTCTCCTCAATGTATTTTTTTCATTTTCCCCCTCTGAAGTACTTGGTGAGGAAATAGACAGCATTGACACATGGCAAATGGTCACTGGCGTGTGTTAAAAGAGAATTAGTGTCAAACTTAAAACAGCTAGAATTATCAGCAAAGTCCATTTTTAAAGTAATATTTCATGCAATGTGTGTGTGGGGGCGGTCATGTGTCAATTTTCATTTTACCCTTAGTTTTCCTTTCCCACAACCAGCTCATTGCCCCCCCCCCCCCCCCCCACCCTCCCCATTCTTTCTACCTTGCTAAACCATTGGTACTTATGCACTAACATGTAAATGGCCTTGTCAGTAGTCATCATAGTTAGTCAGTACCCAATATTCCTCATGTCCTGAGCTTATGTCTAATTGCATGTTCTTAATTGCATGTTTGATACGCATGGGTGACAATGAGTGATGGAAATGTGGTTACTAGTGATACCATATTCATGTTCATATGTATACCCGACTGCTGAGAAAGAAATAGGCTTGTAAATTCTAGAATACAAGATTAATAATAATGGGGGGGGGGGGGGGGGGGGGGGGGAGGTCTATGGCAGCTAAAGGATATTGTAAAAGGGAGGTCCAATTCACCCAAATTCTGAAAAGCAAACTGAAGAGGGTATCCCCTGTATCCCCCACTCCCCCCCCCCCCCTTAGAATGGGGTCCACTCGAGGTCCTTATGGATGGAGGTCCTTATGAATAGCGAGGTAATTTGTCTATGGTTTGCGCGCTATTTAGAAGGACAGCTATTCATACAAAACCGCTATTCATTTAGTCACACATTATGGATAGCGTCAGAGCTTTCGCGCTTCGCTGGAAGGGGAAACTCCCCCTCCCTGCACCACTGCTCCCCCCCCCCCCCCCCCCCCCCCCCCCCCAGTCAGGTAAAAGAGAAAGAAAGCCGGGGGAAGGGAGAAAGACGAGGGAAAGAGGGGAAATTAATGAAAGAGAGAAAGAGCGAAAGGAAGAGGACTTTATCATGCAGGAAACTTGTCATTTTATTTGAATTGATCTTGCTGTTTATAGATGTTGAAAGATTATTTTTTTGACTGGGGGTTGTGTTTGTCATTAAATTACTTGTAAAGCTACATGTTATATGAAAATATAGGCCCCAATTTATAATACAGGGCCGTACATCTTAAATATTTTTCTATTAATTTCAGAAGAATGTATATGAAATGGAAATAATGTTCGAAGAGTGAAAGGAAGAGGGATAGAAAAAGAAAGAGAGAGAGAGGGGAAGAGAGAGAGGGGGGGGGGGGTATTTCATATTTTCGAGAAACCAAGAAGCCGGGCCAAGAAAAGATCAAGAATGGAGAGCAGAAAAGTTTGAGCAAAGAGTTTGAGAAAATTGCACGCCCTCTCCAGTCTAAAACATTATAACTTATTTGACAACCACAGTAAACAATGAATTACTCGGAACGTTGAACCGAGTGAAATGGTTCGCACTTCACAGTACCAGAATCTTCTATGGACGAGTAAGTTAATTGTTAAAATTTGTAAAATACGAACAAAAATGATGATATTGTACTTCTGGTTGTATATATTACAGAATAAGTAAGATAATATTTTAATTTAAACTGGCTCCGGTCCCACCAGTTATAATTTGTGTATTGTTTACATGTTAGTATGTTACAGGGCCGGGTCAGTTGTTTTTGTTTCGTTTTATTCTGTTTTTACCGTGGGAAGGACTTTATCATGCATTCTTTCAGCATGTTTAGGAGTATGATGGGGTGACCATATTTCGCGCACATTCAAATTTTTATTAGAAATGTGGGCATTCTCGTGATCCAAGCCACCGGTAGCTTATTTCCACCGGACACTTTTTGGCGTTCAAAACATGTCCTACTCCTATTAAATGAAATGAAACTCCCTCTATCGATGGCACGAGGGTAGCGCTAGCGTGCGCAGTTATGCTTGCTATATCTCGCAAGCTTATTGGAGGGAGGGTCTTCAAGAGGCGGGGCCTGAAAATCCGTGCCTCCTTGGAATGAAAGCCCATTGGTGGATATCAGCTAAGATGCGCAAAGTTCTCACAAATTCTCTGTAATTTATTGCGTTCTGTATATATACACACGTCTATATCTGGTCTTCATCGAAGCCACCCCTGTGTACAAGTCTATGGAGAGGGTTTCATACACTTCTACACAGGGGTGGCTTCGATGGCGACCAGATATAGACATAGAGAGTGACAATATTAGGTTGTGAGCACTTCGGCTGTCTATATCTGGTCTTCATCGAAGCCACCCCTGTGTACAAGTCAATGGAGAGGTTTTCATTCACTTGTACACAGGGGTGGCTTCGATGGCGACCAGATATAGAGAGTGACAATATTAGGTTGTGAGCACTTCGGCTGTCTATATCTGGTCTTCATCGAAGCCACCCCTGTGTACAAGTCTATGGAGAGGGTTTCATTCACTTGTACACAGGGGTGGCTTCGATGGCGACCAGATATAGAGAGTGACAATATTAGGTTGTGAGCACTTCGGCTGTCTATATCTGGTCTTCATCGAAGCCACCCCTGTGTACAAGTCTATGGAGAGGGTTTCATTCACTTGTACACAGGGGTGGCTTCGATGGCGACCAGATATAGAGAGTGACAATATTAGGTTGTGAGCACTTCGGCTGTCTATATCTGGTCTTCATCAAAGCCACCCCTGTGTACAAGTCTATGGAGAGGGTTTCATTCACTTGTACACAGGGGTGGCTTCGATGGCGACCAGATATAGAGAGTGACAATATTAGGTTGTGAGCACTTCGGCTGTCTATATCTGGTCTTCATCGAAGCCACCCCTGTGTACAAGTCAATGGAGAGGTTTTCATTCACTTGTACACAGGGGTGGCTTCGATGGCGACTAAATATAGTGTCTTTAACGCTATTTTTTCAGCAATATTTAATTGTTATATTATTCTTAACAACTGATTGATATTTGTTAACATTTTGTTTCATTTTTAGGAATAGGTAACTGTCTGAAAGTGGCAGAGTGGTCTTGAAGAGGAGGGAAATGAGGGGTAGATGGAATTAACAGGTTAATTACCTTCATTTCACATTAGTAGCTGTGGACAGTTCGAACAGTCTTCATTTCATATAATTAGCAGTGGACAGTTCGCACAGTCCACACAAGTTTCTCTGAAACAAGTATTATGGCCAGTATTATATAACAGAAATTTAATGACAGTTAAAATAACCATTCTGAACAATTATACCACCTAGGGTAATTGTCTGAATGATGGTTTTTATCTCGAAGAGAAATATGGGTAGATAAATACGTTAATTACCTTCATTTCGATTCAAATGTGGTGCTGCATAACCTTGCAGTCATGACGGAATAAAGTCTACTATTATACCCGGCCCCAACCCCTATAGCCTAGGGCCTGGCTAGCGCCTCGATCGATCGAGCAGTGCTTGCTGCTTAATCGCAGTTAAGTACCTACAAAGTCCCAAGCAAGTCACGCACAACGATCTCACAGAAGCAAAACTCCAGTCCTATTGGCGGAGACTCAGGCATGCGCAAACTATTCGCCAATCACCGGAATCCCCGAGCGCGGCGCCTCCCATGTAAGTGATCAATCTGCCATCTCATTGGCGGAAACTAGGCATGTACAAACCTAGTGCTAATGGGACGTACGTATGTAATTGAAATCTGTCAATCAGCATAGTATATTTCAATTCTCTGAAAGTCACGAATGTTAGTTACTAAGTGAAATTTACCGCAGTGGCATGCAGCACGGTCAATTACACATTGCAAGCTTGATGATTGATGAAGCAACTAGCGCATCCATTCATGAGGTTGAGTACATGCAGGCGTACTCGGCTTCATGAAACATGGCAATGATAGATTCCGCCAACCGATTTGGTAATAAATTAGACCAATCAATAAATCCATCACTTTCAACAAAGTTGTCAAACTTTGGAATAAAACACTTTATTTTATAAATCCCGTCTTGAATTAAAAATAAATGATTATACTGTTATCCAAAATGCGCAAAGGCGCTGTGTCATTTATTTTACGATGCAATACGCCACATGACGGATTAAATCGATGCAATTGTATATAAGAGCATGACCTAACTGGAATTCTACCCTGTAGGGTCATTTATTGCTTTATTTCGTTAAACACACTCATATACCTTGTCAACATTTTAATCATTATCACTGGATACTAAACTCCACTTCAAGTTTTCACGGCCAGAGTAAATTAATGGTGAGTCTCCATAATCAATTCAAATTTTCGCTTTTTATCACATTTTGATTTATTTCGTATACAATTATGACTGTTCTTAGCAATTTCAGATCACAGTGACTGTGGTTGTGATTACGTACTATCAAACTCGCACGCTAGCTTATTCTGCTTGATATTATTTCAATTTAGTTTCTTTTGACCTTCGCATACCAATAAGTGGGTTCTATATTAGCTACCAAAGTGTGGACTGTGCGAACTGTCCACTGCTAATAGTGTGAAATGTAGACTGTTCGAACTGTCCACAGCTACTAATGTGAAATAAAGGTAATTAACCTGTTAATTCCATCTACCCCTCATTTCCCTCCTCTTCAAGACCACTCTGCCACTTTCAGACAGTTACCTATTCCTAAAAATGAAACAAATGTTAACAAATATCAACCAGTTGTTAAGAATATTATAACACTTAAATATTGCTGAAAAAATAGCGTTAAAGACACTATATTTAGTCGCCATCGAAGCCACCCCTGTGTACAAGTGTATGAAACCCTCTCCATAGACTTGTACACAGGGGTGGCTTCGATGAAGACCAGATTATAGACAGCCGAAGTGCTCACCTCCTAATATTATATCACTCTATATTTGGTCGCCATCGAAGCCACCCCTGTGTACAAGTCTATAGAGGGCATCATACACTTGTACACAGGGGTGGCTTCGATGGCGACCAAATATAGAGTGAATGATTATCATAATGGTTCTGATTCTGTTATTTTATTTAGTAATTTTATTGAGTGGATTATATGAAAAAGGAAGTAAGGCTGGAAGTAATTGATTGTACTGGTGTTGGAAAAGAAAGTTCTTTATGACTGTCGTGTGAAATCATGTCTTACTAGGAAATTATTGTATCAATAGGAAATTACGTGTTGAAGATAGGTCACCGCTTTCGGTTCGTCTGTGTAGGAGTTTCGCATCGAGAACAAAAGACTTCTTTTGAAAATCACTGAAGCCGCAATTTCTTTTAATGTGTCTGTGAATGTTGGCAGGTATTGGATAAGGTCCCCAGTGGCTTCGAGCACGATATGGCCCAAATGTGATATTCGATACTTGATTTTTCATATTCTACAATAATTTATAAAGTTTTATACCAAATGGAAAACAAAATTCTCGACTAAAACTTGATTCAACAAGAACATTAATCGACGAAGAATTTCGGAAATATCGCGATCTCAAAACCCAGTGTCGGATCGCAAAACACTGAAGAAAAAAAAAGGGCATAAAAACCACGAGACCTAAGTTCGCGCACGTAAATTAACATCTAAGTTATCCAACGTAGTGGTCCAGCAAAGGGAAGATAATTGCATCATTTGTAAGACAAAATATCATACAATCATTTGGTATCACGTTTTACCTACAACTTTGATGACATCTTCTATCAAAATGAGGATTTTTGGACCGTTGTCGGTAACTTCATATTTTTCGGAAACTGACGCAAAAAGTAGCAAAATTGCCGATATTTTGTCAATATCTTCATAATTTCTCACCCAACTTAGAAGAAAATATAGTCCATATGTAATTTTAGCTTCCTCTATCTAATAGCGCTATCAGATTTTCGAAATCTTTTGTAGTTTTTTAGATATTGCCCTGTGCGCGAACTTAGGTCATGCGCGAAATATGGTCACACCACCATACATGAACTATTCAAACTAGTAACAGCTTGTAAATGGCTTTGTTTTCGATGCTCTCGTCTAGACTATAATAATCGGCGGGGGGGGGGGGGGGGGGGGGGGGGTGGGCGGCGGCACTCATAGCTACATTCCTATACTTCGTGTGTATAATGTAGGCAGTCATACACCTCAACTTTTTAAAGCACCACTGCACAAAAGTCACCAACATTCACTCAAAATCTGCATTTAATTTACAAAAACCGACCCCAAAATATTCAAGAAATAGGCCTACAATAAATTCAACTCGCCGATGTTGGAAAATATATTTCCAAAAATGAAATCCGTAATTTACTCTCGATTCTCGCGAAACGAGCTATCGCCTTGTATCGGAGTCATTGTGTACATTTCCTGGTCGCCGCGGGCGCTGACATCTCCCCAAAAGAGTTTTGTCCTTAAAAATTCGGTCCCTATATGGCGTACACGGAAAAGTCCTGATTTTCTATGTGCGCGATCGTAAAGATCGATGTGCGCTTGCGATCCCGAGTTTTTCGTGGACAAAAATTTTATTGGCCGATTTTAGTCTAAGACATCGGCAGTATGTAAACAACACGCGATTGCGAAACAAATCGGCGGGGATTTCTCCGGTTTTGGACAAGATTTTGACTTTGGATTTTGCTGAAAATATCAAAAGTTCTTCCTAACGGCCATTTGAGGTAGGAGTGAGATTTTTAAGGGGTGAATTTGAAAGCAAGTATTTAAAATATTTATCTTATTTTTCCCCCCATACCTTTACTACACGCGACAGAAAATACCAACTATTTTTGCATGTTGTATTCGTGGTGTGGGCGGCGGCTCTGCTCGGCTTTTCCGTAGCTGCGGATTCTTCCGTCGGCGTCCATTCCGGGCTTGATTCAACCCTTGCCTCGGGTCCTCTCTATCCGCAGCCCCTCCCCCGGTCCGTGGCCCATGTTAATTCAGCGGCAGCGCTCCAGGTACAGAATCTACAAAGTCAGAATCTGCTTTAAATTTAGTTTGGTTGAATTTTTTTTAAACGGAACAAGGAAAGATGAAAACTTCAAATTCAATAGTATGAAGTTAAAGGGATACTCAACCGCAGATTGTGGATGTTTCAATGCCGCGAGAGGGCACCGTGATCGTTACCTGATCATGCCGTTGCCCCGCGGGGCGCAAACCTCGGATAGACCGGTCGCCGCACAAACATGCACGCTCCGCCTGAGCTCGAGCTCTCGTGCGAGAGCACATCCATGGGGGTACTATGCTTCTTGAGAAAGTGATGGAGAAGAGAGAGGAGGAGGAGAAAAAAAGGTAATGTTTGAAGGAGAAAGAAGCAGTAGAAGGAGAAGGAGGAGGACACAATTCCAAATTCCAAAATATCACAGAGAATTTGTTTTGGGTCATAATCAAATTAAATTTAAGTTTTACCCAAGTCATAAAATGTGAAGCTATTTTAATGTTTTTGCATTTTATAGCTGACATAACCTTTTTTCTTCTTGATTGTGATATCTTTTTCTTTAGAAATACCATGGAAGAAGATGAGGAGGATAGGAGATCACCTTTGAACTTACTGTCTGATGTTGACAAGACATCTCAGGCATCCACAGTGGGAGGTGGGAAAAAGAAGAATGGAGATATCCAGAAGCTTGTCAGATCTGAAGTTAAAAGAATAATGGAGGTGAGATCTCTACATAAGTCTTGATTGCTCATTAGACATGGATATTTCTGTATTGATTAACGATGTTAAAAAATGAAGTTTAAGATTCTTGGTGAAAATATAGAAGAATTGTAGGACATAGAAGGGGTTGTTTGTTTGTTTGTTTGTTTGTTTTGTTTTTGTTTTGTTGGGTTTTTGTTGTTGTTGTTTTTGTGTTGTTGTTTTTTTTTGGGGGGGGGTAATAAGACAGTTCTTAAAATACCCCTTCTACAAAAGATAGAGCTGGATACATTACTGGTTGATTTTCAGGTTGATTGTTCATTCATAAAGGAAACGTGTCATTGTATTTTAATTGATCTTGATGTTTATAGATGTTCAAAGATTATTTTTTTGACTGGGGGTTGTGTTTGTCATTAAATTACTTATAAAGCTACATGTTATATGAAAGTATAGTCCCAAATTTATAATACAGGGGTGTACATTTTAAATATTTCTCTATTAATTTCAGAAGAATATATATGAAATGGAATTAATGTTCTGTTGTAAAATATATTTTGTTGATTTTCATTTGAAGGCGCAACACCAGTCCATGATGAACATGTTAGATACAGCAGGGACACTGATACTGAACAATCTAGAGCAGACCGCTGATGGAGAACAGCATCACAATACCAATGGTTCCTTATCTTCCAGTGAACTTCAAAGCCATCGGAACAAACCTGATCATGTCTCGCAGGGTGATTCTGAACCTGAAAGGATAGCAGGACCTTCAAATGTGACAGAAGCAAAGAGGGGTCGTGGTCTTGAAGGGGACAGTTTTAAAGGCAAGTGCACAAGGACAAATGATAGTGAAGTCCAGGTAGAAATGGGTGCTAATGCAATACCGCATGAGAGTCATTTTAATGGAGTACCACCCTTGAAGCTTGAGGACCTTGCAAGTTCAAGAGAGATGGGATATCACCATGAAAGAGCTCAGCAGTCTGCTAGGCACATCCCAGGAATGATTAGAGGTTTTCCTCTTTTAACCGTACCAAAAGACAGTGGTGGAGGTGGACAGCAAGACATGGGCATGGTTGGTGGTAGTGAGTATGACTTGATACCAACTAGGGAAAGGGACAGTGCAAGGACAGTCCTTCCCGGAAGGGAAGATATAGTGCTGTTGAGAGTGTTACCAGAGAGGACAGGTGCTTCTTTGCCACCAAGGAGGGGTCCAGTTGAACCCCCTTTGTACAAACAATCTTTTACTTATGATGTTCGAACACCACATGGCCCACCAAACTATGCCACTTCAGGAACACAACCACAACCACAAAAGATTGGTGGGATGCCTTTGCTCAGGATACTTCCAGAGAAAGACTTCAATTTGCCCATCCCTCATCCCTCTAACGTCCCCTACTCACAAATGGCTCAACCCAAGATGGTACAACATTTTGGCCAGAACCATGCCCCTCCATATCCAGTTGGTCAGTATGGCGCACCCTGGAACACTCCACGTGAGGCATGGGGGAAGCCACCTGCTGGAGGGACACATCAGGCTTACCCTCTGCAAGGAAAAATTGACATTCCACTTTTGAGAATAGAACATTCTATACCATTTCCAAAAGCACCTCAGCCAACGCATCAAGTTCCTGTCAACAGCCTAGTGCAGTCAGAGTACCATCCTAAAACAGAAAGAACTAGAATCAGTCTTCCTCTCCTACGTCTGAAAGATTCCGCACCACATCCTCCACTACAACCAAACCTACAAAGGCCTCTTCCACTTGTTTCCCAAGAGGAGATCCTTGCCTACCAGCAGGAGAAAAGGAGAAAAGAGCTTGAGAAGGAGCAGGAATTTAGGAAGCAAAATGGAGGACCCATGCAACTCCTGCACCTGGAGCCCGAACCAACTGTTGATGTTCTTGCAACAACATCCAGGTAATGTGCTTTATCCCTTTTCATCATATGCATCACTTTCCTTATTTAGTAGAATTTTCAACGTTGTCCCCCTTATTCTATTTCGTAATTCTGTGCCGACTTTATTGTATTCTTTTATAACACCTTGCCAGGTTTTACAACTCACATTCATACTTTAATTATCATAAGCTTGATACACATACACGTAGCATTGTTTCACAGTAGTCTCGTTATTCACTCTTCTGCCAGTTCTCTGGAATTTATGTGATTTTTTTTCTTCTAATTCTTGCTTCACAATTCATGTTCTTCACAGGCAGAGAAGAAGAGAGAGATTGGAAAGCAAAGAAAATGATCCCAGGACAGAACTTGATCAGGGACCAAAGGGTGCAAAGATTAGAAAATCAAGTGCCCAAACCAAAGACCCTAATCAAAGAAAAGGCAGAATGTTGTCAAGGGCTGATGATTTGATTGTAGAGGAAGCTTTTTCTTCCGATGAGGAGGAACCGAAGGAGAAAGAGCATCCCAGAGTTCCTCCAAGAGGAAGGGTTGTCATGGTGATGCCCAAAGAGGACCAGACTGCATCTTCCAGGCAGAGAGCAGAAGATGATGAGGATGATGATATGCAAGCAGAGTCTGATAACAAGGTGAGATGAAAAGGTTATTTAGGTGATACTTTTACCCTAATTTCATAGACATTTTTAACAATTCATGTACTGGCTTTGAATTTTAGAAATGATGGCAAACTTTGTTTTTTAGCAGCTTTGCCTGTGCCACCTACATCACATAGGTTGAATGCTTTAAAAATAGGATTTCATTGCTTGAACATCACTTTTCCTTGCCTTCATTGAGAGACCATCCCTGAAAAAGTATTAATTTGAATTTGCTCATCAAAGAGTGGATGTGTGGTTTTGAAAACTTTTTCGTTTGAATTTTCATTGTCCTCTGTGTAGATGGAGTCTGACCTTCCACATGGTACAAAGAGACCTTTTGTTACAATGCATGATGTAGAGACTCAAGTTTCAGCTTTAGGAGCTGGTTATGCCATAAAACCAGGTAAGCTTTCCCATTGTATCAAGGTTATCTTCCCTAAATGTACTGTTATTCAGAAGCCCATTTTGCAAATGCATTAGGATTGGCTGGGATAATACAAGTTTTGCACTTGGGCTAGATGGAGTGAAATTGACCAACTTAACCCTTACTGTACTGGGGGGGCCCTCTGAGGCCCCCCCCCCAACCCTAGACAAATTTCGCCGCACAAATTTGAACCGCTCCATTTATCGCTACGCTACTTTCTGACTTTTTTCTTTCAAGTCTTGCACATCTTTTTGACCTCAAGTTTTCAAAAATCGGTCCTACCGTTACTGAGTCACATGACTTCTTGTGACCTCATGTCAGCCCAAAAACGGAGATTTTCTGAGTTTTGTGTACAAAACGAATGGGAAACTGCATTTCCTCGTGTTTCTCCTTTATCACCTATAATTTTTTCTGTAAGCTGTAATTATCTATTATTCTAACTGAATATTGGTTCATATAACACTCTGAAACAGCTGATTTAACAAAACAATAAAAAAGTTAAAAGTTGGAAAACAAAGAAATAAATTAGAAATTCGTAAAAAACAATAGAATACATATGAATTGAAATCATTTTCCAAAAATGTTCTTATGTAATGATGTTTTTAAGGGTTAAATTACAACATTAAATTAAAAAACAAAGATTAAAAACAAATAGCGATGGATTTGTATTCTTTACGCGATTTTCAAGGTCCATGCAATATTATGCGTTGATCGGTCATGTCATAGCCGAGATCCCCCCCCCCCCCCCAGTAAGAGAGGTGCTTGAAATAGCCCAGTACAGTAAGGGTTAAGAGGGATCATGAGACCAAAGCCAATGGTTTGACAAATTGTGAATTACTTCTTGTAGTAATTTTAAGGGGTTAAATTTTGAGGGGTTAAATTTTGAGGGGTTAATGAGGTTTCAACTTACAGATAGACCCTCAGACTCAGATTCCTGGATAGGAATTTATTCTACATGATCTTGCAGCTTCCGGGGGAGTGGAAAGTAAGCATCGACATATTTTTTACCATTATGAGTACCCATGTTGGGCAAATTTGCTCTTGGTAATTTATTTTTATCTGCTGAATTTTCCCACGTGCACTGGGAAGATTCCCTGGATATACTTAGTAGTTGTGTTAAACTTGCCTTTTTTTCAGGATCTCACGATGAAGCTCTCAAAGACCCTGATGCTCACCCTCTCTTACCTACCTCTGCCCAAATCCACTACGAAACTGTCATGAAGCTCCAACAGCCCCCTCAGGTGGTCAAAACAAGAGAGGCCAACACACAGATGAAGGATGTGAGGGAAGCGGGCACATCGATGGAAGGCAGAGAGGGTTTAGATATAATACAGGAAAGACTTGCCAGAGGAAGGACTGACAGATCAAGAGAAGGAGGTACTGATTTTGTTTCATACATGTACATGCATATTATGATTATGTTACATTGCACTCTTGATGTCTTGTTTTTTAGGACCACTTTCTTACGGTAGCTTAGCGAAACGCAATCAAGCAAAAAGACCCGGGAAAGACGCAAAGAGCAAAATTGCTAGTTTTGTCTGTGCTTTTAAAATTAGAATCAGACATATCGGATGAAAGTTTTCATATTATTTTGCTTAAAAGTGTTCAAAGAGGTAAATACTAATTCTACATCCTATTATTTTGGTTCGGCCTGTATAAAATAAAATTTTTAGTTTGAATAATTTTGTCTTATCCGTCTCTCCCGCGGTTTTACCCACCACAATGTGTCACTAATCTACCTAACTCTAATATGTTGACTGGACTCTACTTGTATGCATTACAATTCTGGATATCCAGCGATATCAGCTATCGATAGCAAAGATTTCTTTCCAAGTACCCCGGTGTGTTGGGATGGGTACTTCCGGTACTGGCACTATACTGTTATGGTACTGTTTGGCATGGCGTTCGTAACTTGTTTATATCGGCTTTATGCGTGCTATACGGATACAAATTGCAGTGTGAAAGGTCATATTTCACATTTTGGGATATTGTTAACGATTTAATAATAACTTTACGTCGATTTGACTTTATTTCATTGGATTTTAAAGAGTTTGAAATCACCGCAAAAGCAGCAATCCCCCATTTCTATCGAGATATGGATTGGCCGTACGCCGCCTGCATTGGGGTAGCAAAAGTCCGACTTCCCGTAGCGAAAGCGAGCGTTGCATTTCATGCAGGATTCTGGGTCATGGACAATAAAGATGCATCAACATTGGATGTAAATTTATATTAAAATTCCATTTAAATGAGTTACATCACGATTCCATATTCAGTTTTTACAAAATGTAATGATTGGATTTTTGAAATGTTTTTGATCTGAAACTCCTAAAATTATGAGAAATAAGGAAATTTGGAGCACCCTCGGATGATTTGACTGTGTTTTTGTCAGAGCAGTGCATTATGTATGTGGCAGTGGTGCGTAGCATTTCTTTGGATACAAATAGCTTGAAATTTCCTTTTTTCTCAAATTTAAGGCAATATATCACATGAAACATATACAAAATCGAATGATGGCACTTTAAAGAAACTGAATATGGAGGAATCATGATGTAATTCATTTAAATAGAATTTTAGTATAAATTTATATCCAATGTTGATGCATCTTTATTGTCCATGCCATGACTCAGAATCCCGCATGAAACGCAACGCTCGCTACGGGAAGTCGGACTTCTGCTACCCCAATGCAGGCGGCGTACGGCTAATCCATATCTCGATAGAAATGGGGGATTGCTGCTTTTGCTGTAATTTCAAACTCTTCAAAATCCACCGAAATAAAGTCAAATCGACGTAACATTGTTATTAAATCGTTAACAATATCCTAAAACATGAAATATCACCTCACACACTGCGATTTGTATCCGTATTGTGAAATTTCCGACGAATTTCCGGATGACGGTCAAAATAAAGAGGAAAGTTGGTGAAACTACCTCGACTCTGGGGGCTAATAAAAAAGAAACTATCGCATAAGACTTGTAAAACCAATGAACAATTTGAAGAGTGGATGATAAACAATAATAATAATGTATGTTGATACCTGGAAAACCAATGAAAAATCACCATGGCAACAAATAATAAACCATGATTTTATGAATCGATTATATGACAAACAAGGTTATTTTGAGGCCAATTTTGCTGCATTTTACTGACATAAAATACGTACACATGTGTAGCGTCTGCGTTTCTAACACAGAACTCCTAAGCTGTTACCGGAAGTGAACATCCCAGCAAAAATACCACGGATGTTGATATCGATAGCTGATATCGCTGCATATCGGCTATATGCGATAAGGAGAATTACGTCATAAGAATTCATATGTTTTTATATTGATGAAAGTAATATTGTAAAGCCTCTCCGTAGAAATGAATGTATATACTAAATAATATACAAATGTTTTGTCAGTAAATTCAATTCATTTGAATTTATTTGTTATGATTTAGCCAAGCCGACACTTGATGAGGTAGAGGAGCAGTATACCAGAGCAGCGACAGGCCTCAATAAAGCAGGAAACATCATCGCACCAGACATATTCTTTGGTCTGCGATTCCGAACTGGTGAAGAGCAAGTATCCAGTGCAGCTGGGTCCGATGTAAGAGATCAAGTCATGTAACTTCATAATTATTGTTAATGGTAGAGATCACCTTTGTATGCAGGTGGTGTATTTTACTTTAGTGCAATGTCAAATCATCATTAGTTCTTTGCTTCTCAAATATGAAAACCCTTCTTCTTGCCAAACATTTAGACCAGGGGCCCTCGACATAAATATTAAGAATAGTACTTGATTGCTATGCCATTGTATATGCAATTGATCACAAAATATCAGTCGTACGATTGATTGATTGATTGATCATATGATCAGTGCTAAGCTATGTGTTACAGGACCCAGGTGATTTTTCCTTCGATCTGTGAAGGAGCTCAAATAATGAACAGATTCTTAGCTCATTTTGATGTAAAAGATATAATTTTACAAGACTTTTCTCTTTTTCTTTTTGCCTGTTTTAAAGTTGCCCTTGAAAACTCTACAAATCCATGGAAATGATCTCTTGCATTAATGCTAAAACTTTGATTGTTTTATAAAGCTTTTATGTTTGATGATTGATTGGTAGACTGGTCAGCCAGGTTCGTCAGGGAGAGATTTCATCCATGTAGCTGATATCAATGCAGAAGACGTGTTCAGGGATATACCTCAACATACTGACTCCAAGGACTACAGAGGGAGGAGAAGAAGAGGTAAGATAGTGGAAGTGGTGGTGGTGCTGATGATGATAATTAGGACGACGGTGATGATGATGATGACGATGATGGTGAAAGCGATGTTGTTAGTAATGATAGCGATGATGGTAGCGATGATGATAACGATGGTGATAGCGATGGTGATAGCGATGATGATAGCGATGATGATAGCGATGATGATAGCGATGATGTTAGTGATGATGATGAGGATGGTGAAGGTGATGATTATATTTCATGCTGACTCCAAGGACTACAGAACAAGGAGAAGGTGACGTGAGATGATGAAAGTGATGGTGATGGTAGTGGTGGTGATATTGATACAACAACATGCAGACTCCAGAGGAAGGAAAAGGAAGTGATGATGATTCATTTGAATGCACCACTATTTATTCCCTGTATCATATAAAAATGTATCTTTTGTAAAGTTTTGTAAGTGATATGACATAAAACACTGATCTGAAAGTGGTGATGTCATTGCTATTAAAATCATAGTCATAGCATGCATATTGGTACAGTTTTGGTGTTGCAAAAGTAGCCTCGGCCAAAGAATGACAGGCTTGAACAAATGACCTGCAAATGAGCTTGTATGAATGGACAAATGTGACATCAGCATCCAAAATGAGCTCTGGAAACATACCACAGTAGTCCTGCCAAATCATTAAATTGCACACAATAGAAGACATTAGTTTCCAACCGTGGTTATGATAGCGCTAGCAACGACTGAAATGAGGAATTTTAAGCAATCATATTCAAGTTTATTTAAAACACATGTTATATTAAATCCAAATTCCAGAGGATGAAGACTTCCAGCATCCCGAGAGAGATGGTTCATCCGGAAGATCACCTGGAGAGAAGGATGCCAAGAGGAGAAGAGAAGATGGTGATGAGGATGAGGAGGACCAAGCAACGATAGCTGAGCTCCACTATAAGTCTCTCTTCCACCGTAATGCGGCCCCTACCGATGGTCTTGCTCTGCTGGAGGATGATGACGAGATGGATGGGGCAGAAAGGAGGAAGAGGATTGGAGATGAGGTGACGAGAAAGCTACTTGAGGCAAAGCTGGATAAAGCAGAGTGAGTGTAAACCCTGTTGAAAGAATCTACATCACATAAAGTGATGTGCTGAGACGAACAAACTGATTTTGTTTTATCTAGATTACATTTTATTCATCAAAAAAGACTTACAAAATCCATTTGAGTATGTGATTGTCTAATTCTAGAGCAGTCATGTGAAACATTTTTTTTTTAAAGTCAACTTGCATGTAGGTTTTGAAGGCAAATGCAGTTGACCTCATAATGACACTTTTTACTGATCAAGCATTTACTTAACAGTGTATTCCACAAGCCAGAGATATTAACATATCTCTATGTAAATCTCTATATGTGTTTATATCTTCACACTCTTGGCATACAATGTATGTGTATCATAAAATACTTTAAAATGATTAAGGATTAAAATCTGAATGTATTTTTAAAATTCTATTACTCCAGGAGAGGAATGAAATTTGCGTCTGAAATCAGCTCATCCCGTAACCAATCTAAGGGTCGCATCCAGCATCAGTTAGCCCAGATGAATGAGAGGTTAGGAGCTATCAGTGAGGTGTCACAGTCCATGCAGAGAGATTTCAGTAATACCAGACTGGTAAGGTTCCTTTCGTCCAGAGTGACGTCTTGTCAGGTAGCTAAGCGCAAATATACAGTCCCGCCCGCGGGAAACGTCACGCGTCCGTCCAAAATTAGCGTCCTCATTGCGGGGAGCACTGCGTCTAAATGCGTTCGGGCATACTAGGGGAAACGGACTAGTCTAAATGCCCTAGTACGGCCGGACGAGGGTTTGTGTGCAAGCGTGATGTTTGAGATGAGCCGCGAGAACGGCACGGGTCCGACATCTTTTTGATTTATGTTTCATCTTTGTTTTCTCTTGTTTATATTCCATTTTATAATTCTGCAATGTCCCTTCTCTTTCAAGACGTTAAAGAGAAGGTGTTGCCGATGTTACCAAAACATCCTAATGATTTATGTTTCATCTTTATTTTCTCATTTGTCTCATTTCTCCGATGTCTTTGACACACAAAAAACAACTTTCGAGCTTCTAATTTTGTAGTGAAAATTTACAGAAAATTCCGCTGCCCACATATTGTATTTTGCGTCTTATAGTTCTAATTCATTTGGTCAGTTTATTTTTTGAGCCTATATTCTGTACTTGTGATGTACATGTTTTTGTACTTTTGTATAATCGACCGTTTTATCCAATAAAAACATTAAAAAAAAAAAAAAAAATTCATTTGGTCAGTAGATTCTCTGTAATTTATGCGCCGAACCAATTTTCTATTCGATATAAACATTTTGCGTTGTATACTTCATCCATTTGATGTTTTATTTGGGTTGTATATTATCCCTGAGCTAAGCGCCAAATCAATTTTCGATTCGATAAATGTATTTTGCGTCTTATAGTTCTAATGTATTTGTTGTTTCATTTGGTCAGTAGATTCTCTGTAATTTATGCGCCGAACCAATTTTCTATTCGATATAAATATTTTGCGTTGTATACTTGATCCATTTGATGTTTTATTTGGGTTGAATATTATCCATTAGTTACGCGCCAAATCAATTTCCGATTCGATAAATGTATTTTGCGTCTTAGTTCTAATTTATTTGTTGTTTCATTTGGTCAGTAGATTCTCTGTAATTTATGCGCCGAACCAATTTTCTATCCGATATAAACATTTTGCGTTGTATACTTCATCCATTTCATGTTTTATTTGGGTTGAATATTATCCATTAGTTACGCGCCAAATCAATTTTCGATTCGATAAATGTATTTTGCGTCTTAGTTCTAATTTATTTGTTGTTTCATTTGGTCAGTAGATTCTTTGTAATTTATGCGCCAACCAATTTTCAAGTCGATAAATGTACTTTGCTTCTTATAGTTCTAATTTATTTGTTGTTTCATTTGGTCAGTAGATTCTTTGTAATTTATGCGCCGAACCCATTTTCTAGATTTGGGTTCATAATTCCGAAAATGATGTGGGGTTCATAATTCCGGGAATGAAAAAAATGTTTATATTTCTGAAGGTTCTTAAATTATTCCTAAAAGTCACAAAGTCATAGGGCTCTATATTTTCGTAATTACGAATCCTACATGTAGCCTACATCGTTTTCGAAATATACGTAAAGAACCTTCTGAATAACGAATCTTCACAAAAATGCGTCACATATTTGGAATTGTGAACCCCCTCGCTATGGAAAATTAATTACAAACCTGATGAGTTATAAAACGAATTTTCTGAAATACTATTACACCTACTATAAAATTCATGCCGTCATTTCAAGCCGCGACCATGCACTATGTTGCTTAAGAATCATTGGAGATAAAAGTAAGAGAAAACTTCTTGTCATTTCAATTTTACAATGTAACTAACTAATACTATGATAAAAACGAGCGGCCTCTCTGTTGTTTTAAAGATCATCACCAGGCGCGCAGCCAGGGGGTGCGGGTGGTCGCAAACGCCAACTAAAAAAATCGTTATCTTTCTCTCAAAATTTGCTAAAACAAAGTTTTCGCGGGGGGGGGGGGGGTTGGAGGAAAGAAACCCCCCCCCCTCCCTGCACCCACCCCTGCATGTTACATGCAGTGCAGCATTGCGTCTAAACACAAGTCAGTTGAAAATCAGTCGGTGCGTCGAACCGTATTTATCTCGAATTTGCTATTAAACGTCAGAGCTTTTGCGCTTCTCGCGGGAGGGGTGGCGGGTGGGACCCCCGCCACCCCCGTAACATACAATGCAGTATTGCCCCATAGTATTTGTTATTCTTGTTCTTTGAAAGGGGCGGATTCTATAGTACCTCCGTAACATGCATGCAGACATGGGGAAAAGAAAAGAAATTTAGCTTTTAGAAACCCGCAGATACACATTTTTAAAATAGATAGAGCAGGGTAAAATAATATCCACATTAGCCATTTTTGTTCCCATCACTTTTAATCCAGTAAAAAGGAAAGAGTATACAAGCTTCAAAACGAAGAATTTTCGACATTATGATACATGTACGTGATTTAGAAGGAGAGAAAGAATAATAGTCAGGGCGTTAATTTTACAAGAGGCAGTTATGATTTAAAAAAAAACTGCAGTAAATAGAGCAGAAAAACAGACTGTTTTTCTTTAGCAGAGAGAAAGTAAACTCAGCCGAGATTATCATACAAGTGCGTGATTTAGGAGAGAGAGAGAAACATCGATAATCGTGTGTTATAAGTAATAAGACATAAAGGCCCGGTCACACCACCAGAACTTTGTTTGAGCGTTCCTTGAACGGTAGGGAGAGGGGGCCGAATTTCGACAACGCTCGTCACCGCGCACAAAATGGGGAAAAAATCGAAAACACGGGCGTTGCCTTAGCGGTGCACCGCTGAAGCCGGCGTTGCTTTAGCGTTGGTTTAACGGTAGCGAGCGGTAGCGAGCGTTGGTCCCGCTCCGACACCTCCATACCAACGCCAAACCAAAGTTCATCACCGCAATGGATCGCTGCTTCAACGCCCGACACCGTTCCAGCAATCCCGTGTCCGCTCGTAAAACGCTTACAACCGCTCCACCAAAGTTTGTGCAACGTTTAATCACCGCCCGGGCAAAGCTGGCGAAGCAGCGGTGGTCCAGCGTTCAAGATTTCTGCGTTGGCCTAGCGGACCCAAGCGTCCACGAACTTGCGTCTAGCGGTGCCAAATTTTGACTGGGCGTTGTTGGAGCGGTGGTGAACTTTGCCGGAGCGGAATATTGCCCGCTCCTCACAGCTCGCAATATTTTGTGCAGCTCAAAACTTTCGGAGCGGTAGGAGGGACCATCAGCGGTGGCCGAGCGTATACGGCGTTGCCTTAACGGGGGCCAACTTCTGTTAAACGGTGGTGAACGGTTACGAGCGGTGATGAATTTTTTTCACCGCTCCAGGAACGCTCCAGCAAAGTTCTGGCGGTGTGACCGGGCCTTAACATTTTTATTCGTGCGCGGTGGATGTGGAAGGAAAAAGGCACGCTGACGAAAAGAGGTCACATACCATTCACACGACCAGAATGATTGACATGTTTACAATAGCGCGCAAAATGTCAGTTTCACCACCAAAGGGCGGTGGCTTTGCGGAGCAAAAAGAACGCAAGTACAAGTAATTTATGCATTTTGTTTCTCGTCACGTCTGAATGTGATAATAGGGAGCTTACGAAACGGGACGGGAGATTAACAGGACGGGAGAATCTTGTTTTCAAATCATTACGTAGAAGTGGACGGAAACGCACTGCACAGTGTTCACGCCCTTAATCGTCAGTTATACAACAACAATACGGCTTCCCGTCCCCTCTGTAGACCGGACGTTATTTCGCAAGAGAACCGTCCTGAAATTAAACAGGACGGAGAGATACTCGAACTGGCGCAGGCGCACACCGATTTTTCGCCCGTCTTCAAAGGCTCCCGTCCTGAAATCGTAAGCTCGTTATTGTGGGCGTGAACACTGCAATGCGTCGCCGTCTACTTTTTCGTAACTTGATAGAAAAACAGACAGGAGAGTGCGAGGACCGTCACGGTGGTTAACTCTCCCCGTCTTGTTGCTCTCCCGTCCCGTTTCGTAAGCTCCCTAATGATTTGAAAACAAGACTCTCCCGTCCCGTTTCGTAAGCTCCCTACTGTACATTACGAGACGGATGAACATGCACACAAAATCTTGATTTTCAAAACCACTTTCGAGAGTGGGGGGGGGGGGGGAGTTTGATTTGGAAATGTTTATATGGCAAGTTTTGTTCAAGTACGAAACAAATAATAAGCCTATCAGATACAAAGTCATGTACATCATTAAAGCTCTTTGTTTCTTTGGTTACTCCAAATGCCGCTTAGCCAGGATTTAATTTCATGGCGGGGGTTGAGCGCACGAAGCGTTCTCCTCAAAGGGGCGGGAGGGGCTCTGACGCTTTCAACGGCTCGTAGCACTTCGGCGCCCGGACTGCTTTCCAATTGTTTGGACGCAAGACTGCACTGTACATTTATTTAACTGGGATGGGAGCGGGGAAAGCCCTGACGTTTTACCAAATTTGAGAGAAAGATAATAATGGCTCGTAGCAAGCATTTTTTTAGGCGGAAAGTTATAGTTGAACGCCCTGACTGCTTTTTAATTATTTGGACGCAATACTGCACTGTATGTCACAAATTTTGAGAGAAAGATAACGGTAGTAGCCCCCTTTTAGGCTTTTTTCTTTCACTTCCGCCCGTTTTGCGTTCTCCTTTTTTTAAATTTCTTTTTTTAGTTGACGTTTAGTGGGGAGGCCGCCCCACCACCACTCCCTAGTCACGCGCGTGAAAAAGGGTTTCGCATATTCGAATATTGATAACAGAACCCTCGTCGCTTTCTGTAAGATGTCCGGTACTACTCAACAAAAAAGAAAGGTCATAAAGTAGTAAAAAGAAACAGGGTTAGTAATTCCGAAAAGTTATGTAGGGCTCTATTAAATCTTCGGAATAACGAACCGTAGGAGTAACGAACCTTCTGCATTATGACGTATGGAGGACAGTCTGGACACCCCCCCCCCCCCCCCTCATAAAATTCTAGCAACGGGCTTGAGTGAGATACAATGTAGGCCCCTATATGATAACAGAGAAAAAATGTACGACGATCTAACGAATACACATGAAGCACTGTTGTGATCAAAGTTTACGTTCTTCAATAATTTATGACAGCATTAAAAACATTCATTGTTAATTGCGAAGGTCATTACTCCGACATTTTGTAATTCCGAAAATGAAAATGGGTTCATATTTCCGAAAATGAAGTGGTGTTCATAATTCCGGGAATGAAAAAAAAAGGTATATATTTCGGAAGGTGCGTAATTTATTCCTATAAGTCACATAAAGTACATATAGGGCTCTATTCCATTTTCGTAATTACGAATCCTACATCATTTTCGAAAATACGTAACGAACCTTCTGAATAACGAATCTTCTTGTCATTTCAACTTCACTATGTGACTCTCTAAAACTATAGAATAAAAACGAGCGACATCTCTGTTGTTTTACACCATCACCAGGCACGCCAACTAAAAAAAAAAACAGAGAGAGAGAGAGAGAGCGAAACGCGGGGAAAGTGAGAAAAAAAAGCCTACAAATCTTCTCTCAAAAATTTGATAAAACGTCGAAGTTTTCGCGCTTCGCGCGGGAAGGGAGGGGGAAGAAACTCCCCTGTGACACACAGTGCAGTATTCTCCGGAATTCTCGTTCAAAATTTGCTAAAACGTCAAAGTTTTCGCGCAACACGCTGCACTGCATGTTATACATGCAGTGCAGCATTGCGTCTGAATAATTGAACAGCAGTCAGGGCGTCGAACCATACTTTCCGCCTAAAAAAGGTGCTACGAGCCGTTATCTTTATCGCAAATTTGCTATTAAACGTCAGAGCTTTTGCGCTTCGCGCGGGTGGGGGGGGGGGGGGGGGGGGGGTAGGGGACTGCCCCTTACATACAGCGCAGTATTGTCCCAGAGTAATTTGCGTCCAAATAAGTGAAAAGCCGTCAGGGCGTCGAATTTGAGAGAAAGATAAGAGCTCGTTGCAAACAATTTTTAGGCGGAAAGTTTTAGTGCGACACCCTGACTGCTTTTAAATAAGTTGAACGCAACATTTTATTTATGTAACAGATTTGGGTGCGGGGAAAAAAAAAAAGTTTTTTGACGTTTTAGCAAATTTTGATTAAAAGGTAGCGGCTCGTAGATCTTCCCCAGGAAATATTCGGGGGTGGGAGACACCCCAACCCGTGGATCGCCGCCCCTAATGCTGGTTAGAATCATAGGCCTCTCACTCCCCCCCCCCCCCCCCCCAAATTCGGCCAATGCATCAAATCATATTTGGTTGACAAGTTGTAATTTTTCATATATATATATATAGGCCTATATATAAAAAATGTAGTTTTGCTTCGGACTTGCAAAGTTATAGACAAAATAAGAATGAAAAGTCCGTATACGATGAAAAGATTCGAATAGGCCTTCATCAGGAAATGATGAAAATTTATTAGATAAGTACACAAAAGAGCGTGAAGCGCAAAAAAAAAAAAAAAAAAAGAGATCTCTACCATGGTTGCGCTGGTATCCATGGAGCTTTTGCGTTGTTTTTTTTTTTGCGCTTCACTTCACCTAATACCGGCCAGTCATAATACCTACCATGTACCATTAAGCGTATCATGGCATCTAGCGCGCGTCTTGCAAATCAACCCATGGGACTACGCGTAGAATGCCTAGCAACGTTGAGAACAGCCAAAATAGAGCAAGATGAGGAATAAAAACGTAATTATCAATTTTTTGTTAATTTTTCATATTTTCATTAAAATAATCTCTTTTCATAAATTGCCATGATTGACTATGTGCAGGGGTCGGTAATTAAAATGCGCAAAATGAGATGACTCTATTGCAACGTCATTTTCGTCATTTCTACAAGAACGCGCAAGTATTATCGCTCGTTAGTTACCTGGATCTTGTTCCCCAGTATTTGGGTAGTCTGATGGATTTTCATTACGTTTCATGAAGAATCTTTGCCGTAGCCGTTGGAAACATCGTTAAGAGGTCGGTATTAGGTAAAGGCATCATACCTATCTAATAAATTTTCATCATTTCCTGATGAAGGCCTATGGCCGAAAATTCGATTTTTTTTTTCATCGTATACGGACTTTTCATTCCTATTTTGTCTAGGCCTATATATATATATATATACCAAGGTAAAAAAAAAATGTCTTTATTTTATATTCTATGTTTGAGTCAGGATAATTAGGAGTAATAAGACATGACATTTTTATTCGGTATTTGTGCGGAAGATGTGGAAAGAATAAGGCGCGTTGGCGAAAAGAGGACACGACACCATTAACTTGACCAGAATGATTGACATGTTTACAATAGCGCGCAAAATGTCGGTTTCACCATAAAAGGGCGGTGACTGTGCAGAGCGAAAAGAACATGGCAAGTAATTTATGCATTTTGTTTCTCGTCACCTCTGAATGTGATACTGTACATTACGAGACGGATGGGCAAGTTTGTATGGCAAGTTTGTATGACAAGTTTGTATGGCAAGTTTTGTTCCAAGCACGAAACAAAACAGAAAATACAAATAATATCAAGCCTATCAGATCATGTACAGTATTAAAGCTCTTTGTTTCTTTGGTTAATCCAAGGAGTTCTGTGATAAGTCCTTGGTTAATCCAAATGCCGGTTTCAATGTAAGCTCAGACAGGAAAAATGCAACCGCTTAGTCCGGATTTAATTTTATGGGAGGAAGCGGTTGTGAGCGCACGAACCGTGCCGGGAGGGGCTCCCGCGCGAAACTCTGACGTTTTTATAGCAAATTGGAGATAAATATAACGGCTCGTAGCACCCTTTTAGACGGAAAGTAGTTAGTTTGTCGCCGGGACTGCTTTCCACTGTATGTAAAAGTGGTGGATGCGGGAAGGGGGAGTTCCAAGGAGTTCTCGCCTTTTTCTTTAGTTGACGTTTAAGGGGGAGGCCGCCCCCACCGCCCCTCCCTGGCCACCCGCCTGAAAAAACGGGGTTTCGTATATTCAAATATTGATAATCAGAGCCCTCGTCAACAGAGAAAAAATGTACGATGATCCTAACGATTAAACATGAAGCACTGTGGTGATCAAAGTTTACGTTCTTCAATATTTTATGACAGCAGTAAAACATTCATTATTGTATTTTTCTTCTTTTACATGTATGTTCCTTTAAAAAGTGAATACCTCAATGTAATATATCACCACACACTTAAAAATATATGATTTAGTAAATTCACTTTAAAAGTGATCAATGTTTACGTTCTTCAATATTTTATGACAGCATTAAAACAATTATTCTTGTATTTTCCTTTTGTACATGTTTGTTCATTTAAAAAGTAAATACCTCACTGTAATATATCATCACACACTTAAAAATATATCATGATTTAGTAAATTCACTTTAAAAAAAAAGACGTATTTACATTTGTGGGACCCCAAGGAAGAACAGCGGCATTTTGTAAATACTGCTGAATTTGGGTCATCCTCCGTTTTTTAAGCTCATGTATACGTTGTATTTTATGAAATGTATGTGGTTTTCTTAATACGGAAATAAATACAAACAAACATACAAACAATAATCTTGCCGATTCGGATAAACTTAAATTTTAACTGGTGTTCATCCTAGAAAAAAAGAAACCACTGACAATTATTTTTGTCGAACTTGGCGCACATTTCACTATTTCAGAAATGTTATATTTTATTCATGATTCCTCATAATCTAGAGAATTTCAAGTAAACCAAACTCCAAGCAAAATGTTAGGACTTCAAATGAGCGCAACTAGTTAAATTTTAAAGAAAATAAGGGATACCCCGATCTCAAATTGCGATATCGTTTTGCCAGGCAACATATAAAAAAGGTACTAAAACAATAACTCAGCGTACGTCAGTTTATATCTATAGAATGGGGAGAAGAATCTCTGCAATCTGATTGGTCAATTCCCATGCATCATTTTTTACCGGACGCATGGCTCACTTTCACTGGATGCATGATTGGGAAAAAGATTGATTTTCACTTTTTTTTTTACCCATTCTATAAAACAGATGATGCACAGGTATTTTTCGTGGGTCGGTAGGAATTGTGTACCCTCGGTACCTCTGAATTTTGTCCGAAACCCACTCGGCTGCGCCTCGTGGGTTCACACAATTCAGAGGTACCTTGTGTACACAATTCCTACCGACCCACTCCAACATGTGCATCATTTGTATACTATTCAATATGAAGAATAGGGCGCAGACAGGACGCAGAATGCAAAAGAAGTAGATCCGCGTTCATTCAGCAACCTATCCGCATAATCTTGAAAGATTCTGTTCACCAGCTGTCTTTATCATTCCTAAACACTTCCCGGCGTTTCCGCGCTTTCGGAGAGGGCAACATTTCCGCGTCCATATTTTTGGTCGAGACCAAAATTTGGATGCGGAAATGAACTTACCGACACCTTCGACAACTTACATTAGTTCCTAATATTGTCCTCATATATATCGAATATTCATCTAGTTTTTTATGTAAATCCTTATTATTTTTATGCCTCCGCCCACCGTAGGTGGTGCCGAAGGCATTATGTTTTCGGGTCGTCCGTCCGTCCCCTTTTCGTTCTCGCGATAACTTGAAAACCGTTTGGCGGATCAGCTTGTAACTTGGCCCATGTATTCATATGGGAGGGACAATGAACTGATTAGATTTGGGGGTCTCAAGGTCAAAGGTCAAAGGTAATACATACATAAAAATGGTTCGTTCTTGTGATAACTTAGGAACCGTTTGGCGGATCAGCTTGTAACTTGGCCCACGTATGTATATGGGAGGTATGATGAACTGATTAGATTTTGGGGTTTCAAGGTCAAAGGTCATAGAGGTCATTATATACATAAAAATGGTTATTTCTCGCAATAACGTAGGAACCGTTTGGGGGATCAGCTTCTAAATTGGCCCATGTATTCATATGGGAGGGACGATGAACTGATTAGATTTTTGGAGTCTCAAGGTCAAAGGTCAAAGGTCACAGAGGTAATTATGTACATAAAAATTGTTCGTTCTCGCAATAACTGAAAAACTGTTTGACAGATTAACCTCTAACTTGGCCCATGTATGCATATGTGAGGGACATGAACTGATTAGATTTTAGGGTCTCAAGGTCAAAGTTCAAAGGTCATAGAGGTCATTATGTACATAAAATGGTTTGCGATGTATGGAGTCTAGGCCTACCTATTTTAGAAATTTCTAGGGGACAGTGGTCTATTTGCTATAAAATGTCTATTTCCTTGGTGTATTTGATGATTGTAAGTCATCAATGGTAAGTTTTTTATTTGAAAATGAAATGAAATAAATTTTCTGTCTCCTGTGCATTTTAAGTGAAAAGATTGGTAATTTTGTTGGACCAATCCTTTTTAGAGTGTACATGTATGCCATACATTTCCAATCTGGTGATGGCGGAGGCATAAATTCCGACCGCGTGCAGTCGAAGATTCATCTAGTTCATTTAATATTATAATTTATGCAAATTATATGGATAAATTTCCATTTCTATTGATAATCAAATAAAAAATGCATTGGAGATAAAATTTTAATGCAAGAAGTTCTTTCTAAACCTTAAAAACATAACATTAAAAACATAACATTAAAACAAATTTTGAAGTGATTTTATTTCTTAGGTATTTTAATTTCTTACAAATTTCTTATGTATTTCTTTGTTTTTCAGCTTTAACTTTGTTATTGTTTTTTTTTAAATTGGCTGTTTTAGAGTGTTATATGAACCAATATTCAGTTAGAATAGATGATAATTACACCTTAAAGAAGAAATTATAGGTGATCAAGTAGGTAATGTACTTTCCCATTCGTTTTGTACATGAAACTCAGAAATCTTCCGTTTTCGGGCTGACATCGGGTCATAAAAGGTCACATGATTCGGTAACCATATGACTGATTTTGGTAAACTTGGAGTAAAAATATGTCTAGTGGGGGGCCTCCCAGGCCCCCTCCCCCAGTACAGAAAGGGTTAAGTTTGCTGAATGACATGAAAATCAAGAATTACAATTTTTGTTTAATTCATGATTTTCCACAAATGCAATAATTTGGTAACTAGTAATGAGATTAAATTAATTTTGTAATTTGTTGGCATTCCTGGGATTTCAATTTGAGAATTATTTTAGGCACATCACAAATGAACTAAATTGTATCAAATGCATGCATGTACAGCTCACCAGCTCAAGATTTCATACATGTACATGTACCACACATACGTCCATTTAGGCTCTGTACAGGACCCTTCAGTCATTCATGTTAGCCTCGTAAACACATGTAGCAGGGCTGCCAAGTCTCCCTGATTTCGCAGGAGACTCCCTGAAATCGGACACTTATTAACCAGTTTAAATGCCTCCTATCGAACAATCTTCCTGATTATGGAAAAATTGTTGTCATTAGGTTGTATGCATTAATAGACATCTCCCTGATTTCTTATAAAATTTCCCTAAATCTCCCTGATTGTTGAATTTCAATATTGGCAGCTCTGATGTAGTAGTTGCTCGGAAACAAGTTTCTTGGCAGGTTTAATGACCACATTTAGTTTACATTTCCTCATTGGCTGTGTAAACATATTGATATGTTTACTTGCTCCCAATTTGAAAAAGGTGTGTAAAGCATACAATGACTTTGAATGGTTCATTATAATCATGTGATCCTCATGCAGACTTGCCACATTATTAAACTTTTGAACTCAGAGAGTTAAATCTTTTGTGTTTCAGATTTATCCTATTATAACATGTAGTAGACATTACAATACTGTACTAAAAAACCTGTATTTTAACCACATGTCACTCTGGGTATTGTTCATCTGAAAAATATAATAATGGACCTGAATCACAAGTGCAATATGTGCATTTTACATTTGATTAGGCCTAAGGAACAACACCAATATCTAATGCACAGGATATCTAAAATACAATCAAAATGTGCTACATTGAATGCGTTGTGTTATTTATTTATATTTTGACAATAAAAATTTATTGTAAGTAATGAGGGCGCAGCGTGCAGCATTTATTGCTTATTCAAAGTCCAGCTACCAAATCAAATGGGATGTAATATTTATGGCTGACAACACGAATGTTTTGTCATAAACTATGCTACACTTAGCAACACAAGGTTCATGGACTTTCATTAGCAAAAAAAAGAAAGAATCATTTTAATTTGTTGCTTTTTTTTGTACAGGTTCTACATTTTTAGGCAGTGGTCTTCACATACTACATATTGTGTAGCTATGTATGTAACATTGAAAATTTATCTTACTATCTAGACATGAAAGAGTAAGAATTAAACAATTCTTTAAAATCATGTATTTTTTTTTTTAGAAAATGATGAATAGACTCTGTCAGGACTTAATCTTGCTTTGTTTATAATCATCCCTTTATGGTCTGATTCAAATGATGAACTCTTATTGAAGATATGCTTCCTTCGCTGTTCCTCTCTTAAGCTGCTTCACACCGTTGAGAACCTATCAGAAGCCATGGCCCAGAGACCAGCCAACGCAAGACCAAGACCAGACTACTCCCTCCAAGACTACAAAGGACCCAGGACCGATAAGAGCCCCAAGACCTCACCCCTTTCATCCGATCATCGCCATGGTGATTTGGATGGTGTACAGAAAGAGGATGAGGGAAGAAAGGATGATAAGCCAGATGATGCCAATACAGAGGAGAAGAGAGAGAATGTTCAGAAGGAAGACAGGGCAGAAGAGGGAGAGGTGGAAAGGGAGGATGGTGACGATGCTGAAAGGTAATAATTTATCCTCCTATGTATCCCATCATATAATAACGTGTCATAATTTTATTATTGAGTTTTTACATTTTTAGCTCACCTGGCTCGAGTGAGCTATTGCGATGGAAATTTGTCAGTTAACTTTTTACATTTTCATCTTCTTCTCCAAAACCCATGATCGGAATTCAACCAAACTTGGTAGGAATCATCCTTAGGGGTAGGGGACCCAAAGTTGCTAAAATGGTACATGTGGCCCCCAGGGGGGCCCAGGGGAAGGCCCCCAATTGTAAAAGCTATGTAAATTTCAAACATCTTCTTCTCCAGAACCAGGCATAGCTCAGACTTGGTATTGTGTATGGAGATACCTCTATAGATGAAGAATGAATGTTGTTCATGAAATTTCTCTGAGTGGCCCTATAGGGGCCCTGTGGTGGTAACATACTGGAGGGGGGGGGGCACTGCCAGGCAAAATGTACATTCTGATCTTCTTCTCCAAAACACATGATCGGAATTCAACCAAACTTGGTAGGAATCATCCTTAGGGGTAGGGGACCCAAAGTTGCTAAAATGGTACATGTGGCCACCAGGGGGCCCAGGGAGAGGGCCCCCAATTGAGAAAGCTATGTAAATTTCAAACATCTTCTTCTCCAGAACCAGGCAAAGCTTAGACTTGGTATTGTGTATGGAGATACCTCTATAGATGAAGAATGAATGTTGTTAATGAAATTTATCTGAATGGCCCTATAGGGGCTCTGTGGGGGTAACATACTGGAGGGGGGGGGGGGGGGCGGTGCCAGGCAAAATGTACATTCTGATCTTCTCCAAAACACATGATCGGAATTCAACCAAACTTGGTTGGAATCATCCTTAGGGGTAGGGGATTCAAATAATACATGACATTGTAGACCATGGGGTGGGGGGGGGAATTATGTTAATTTCTAACATCATCTCATGTGCATCCTCCTAGTTTAAAAAAAAAAGTTAAAAAAAAAAATAGGATGCTTCATCATGCTGATGCTAATGATGATGATTCTCAGCTTTTATATGGTGCCATAGTTTCTTTAAAAACATTCAAAAGTACTTCATATAAAATCTGCTAATTCATGAGATCATAATGGTGATACATCCTTCGCTATTTGTTTTTGTCCCTGGCCAAAGGACGATGATGACCGAAGGAAACTTGACCCTGGGGATCTCTGGTATCAGTGGGGTCAGTGACATCATAGCGGAGGTCATCGCTGGGGATGATGTCGATGCAGATGAGTTTGGACTCTCAGAGCAGCAGAAGAGAGCTGCCAAGAGACGTGTTCAGACCAGGTAAGCTCATCATTTCTAATTATTGTGAAGTATACCATTGTTAAGATTATGTATCACATATTGCATAGTGAGTGTGTGTGATACAAACACTACAATTACCACTTTTGTCTTTGTTTGTAGGCATGACAGCTTCAATGAAGAGGACTTGACTGACATCCCCCTGACCAGTCTGACTGACAGACAACTCCGCCAGATCTTCTCCCCTCGGTCAGCCTCCTCCCCTGAGGAGAAGACCAAACCCTGGCCCTTTGCTGCCAAACCTGAAGGACGTTCTGCAGAGGAACGGCAGAAGATCAAGGAGTGGATGGAGAAAAAGAGAGCGCAGCAGATAGATGAATACAAGAAGAAGAGGGGAGAGAAGATAGAGAGGGAGCACAAACCGTTCAGACCCAAAGGGGATTCCTTGAAGCAGGTGCGTAATGGCGTAATGCTACAGATCTACCTATGCTGTGCTCTCTAAATGTGATTCTTTGAAGCCTGGAAACTTCTCTCTTTATGTTTTAAAATCGCACATTTGATTTCCCCAATTTTTAAAATATAATCATGTGTTATGTGTTCTGCATATCAGTGACTTTCTCTGATTTATTCATTAGATTCCAACATCAACCAGAGAAATTAAAAGAACAGAGGAAAAGAAGAAGACAAAGAAACAGTAAGTAATCAAATGTTCTTCTTAATTTCTTTGTATACATTGAACTAAACATATTGCAGTTATTGTCTTAGCACTTTTTTTAATGGAACGCATTGATGACCAGAAATTATCATTTCTAGTTATTTTCTTTAACTCACTGTTTTGTCACAGATTCATTTCAACTTTGTGATATACACTTATAGTCCTAACTATATTTCATACCAACTCAGAATGTCCTTGCCTATTTTTGTGCAGTGTAAAATCCAAAAGTTTCAGAACTTCACTTTGCTTCTCTATCTCCTTGCACTCACTTTCTCTTCTCCCTCATGGTAATTATTCATTTACTCCTTTTCATATCTCTCTTTCCATATTTTCCTCTTCTATGTGTCTCTCTCCCTTTAAACAGAGCAAAGACACAGGATCACTTTGAGGACAGATTGGCTCAGGCCAAGGACCTCATGGCAGAGATCTTTGAGGACAAGCCCAACATTCCTCAGAGACCCTTGATAGAGCAACGGAAGCACCACTCTGACAGGCTGAGAAAGCAAGCAACATCTTCAATGCGAGGTACAGCAACTCCAGCAGCTAGAAACACTCCACAACCATCAGGAAGGACTGCAGCAACACCACAGCCATCATCAAGAAAAGCTGCAACACCACAACCCAGAAGAGATACTGACTCAAGAATGACAGCAACTCGGGTGCTAGGTGATAGAAGCAATGTGGTTAAGAACGATGGAAGTGGTCAGCAAAGTAGAAGACCACTGCCCAAGGGGACATACATGTTTATTGATAGTGAAACATATCGAGGCCCTGCTATGGAAGGAAACAGACTGGTGGATGATCACGGGCATCACCAAGACAGGGGTGGCGTTGTGGATAGGCAACAATATCATCCTGCGTACAGGACTAGCACAGACCGAAGGCCACCTCGAAGATCTCTGCAAGCTAGCATGGAGCGTTCTGTCCAGTTTGTGGATCCAAGGCGATCAAGCGAGGAAGATCTGCAGCTGGTGCTGGCGGAAATGTCAGATTTAGTCACACCACGCAGTGAAGATGATGATCAGGAGAATTCCAGCAGCCATCTTGAGTCTGCAACCATGACGTATCATAAACCCAAGCCATTCACAGATGTTGTCCGGGTACAGAGACCGGAGGTTACTAGGAAGAATGAAGGGACTCCAAGGAAACCAAAGACATACACTGATATGCTGCAGGAGATGAAGGCTGAAGTGAGTTCCAGTAGAGCACCGTCATCAGTCAAGTCCAAGCAACGGCTCTATGGTATGCATTTTTCAATATATTGAAAAAAGCTATACTTTTTTTTTATATACTAATTATTGTAAACTCCCTTTTTCTATTAAAAATGGTTTTGAACTGGATCAGTTGTTTAACCCCACTGTGCAGTTTATGAACTGTTATCATGCATTCATTATCAACACTTCAATTTTAAATATTTTTGTTACTGTCTCATTATTACATGAATGGATGAGACCAATGCACAATGTATGATCTTGTTAAGTTTCAGAAAGAGAGGATAGATTTACTCTAAACACTATACTCCAGATATAGCACAGCATTCAAATTCTTAGTCTGCATTAATTCTGAAGGGTATGGACCCCTGTTTGCTGCAACTCTTAGATTAAGTTGTTTCAACCACTTCAGGTTCAACAAGATTACCAGGATGGAAAAAGAACAGGAAGCAGTATACAAAGACACCAAAGACATACACAGAGAGACTGGCAGAGATGAAGGGCGCCCGAGGCAAAGGGGATCAGGGGACGAGATTGGTCCAGAGGCCTAAACCTAGACCAAGTCAGCAGGAGAGATTAGGGACAGGTAACCAAAAATGCTTTGAAGTGGATCTCTGTCCCGTCATATTTTCTTAAAAGGGAAAATAAGTGTTTGGATATTTATTTTGGATTGACTATATTTTTCCCCCTCTTTTTTATAGTTTGATGCAATATATTGACAAATGAATTAAAACTTTCAGGGAAACTTGTCTGAGGACATCCAAAGATTAGACAAAATGGGCCTAAAGATGTCAAATTGTTACATATTGTATAAGGGGGTTGAGATATATTGCAGATTTAATTAAGTTCATCCAGTTTGCATTGTGCACAAAATGTATCAGTTCTTACCCATTAGGACTTGGTTCAACATTATGTTTTATTTTCTGTGTGAACAGTCAGAGGGGCATTAATGCTCTTGGCTCTCAGCAGAAAATGTGGTCCAGATACATGCATATAAACTACACCATTTTCATGTATGATTTTAATAGGTAATTAGAGTTCAGCAAGAGGGAATAGTCAACAATAATTCCTAGCCTCCTAACATTGAGAATTACATGTGTTATCTGCTCATCTTTCAGCTACCATGACGATAGGACCAAGCAGACGTCAGCAGGTGGAGAGGCGAGGTATCACACCGGAACCAGGACCTAGATCCTCTACACCTTACACAGCCATGCTAGCTGAGCTGGGTAACTCTGGCACCCATAGGGGCAGAGGTAGGTATCACTTATTGATATGATTACTTTTGATAGGGTTGAGTATTTGTTAAAGGTAGAAGTCTCTTCATCAGAATTACATATTTTATACATTCAAACCTGTCTATAGCGGCCACCGAAGGGAAACGGAAAAAGTGGCCGCTATAGACAGGTCGGCGGCCATTTTTATTTTTTTGCACATACACTGTTAGTGTTACACGCAACAAAGTTAGTGTACATGCATCCATATATATCACTTAGGAAAACAAGCTATAGATCAACAGATTTGACGTATAACATGTCATATGATATATAAATGCTAAAATAATATGCTTTGTTGTCAATAAATGAGAAAAACAATAGATATACGAGCAATCTGTGTAAAATGAATTTTCCCTCAAATTACCACGTACGTACCACCCGCGGTAGACTGCTTTTCTTGATTTTTATAGTCTAAAAACGATGTCTAATCATGCTTTTGCTTCCTGTCAAAAAATTACAATAATAAGTTTATCTTTTGAATAAAATCGTGCAATCAGTTTTCATTCAATAAATATTTGCCTTTTGAATGGTTTAAAAGAAGTTTTAACTGTTTTTGAGAACAGGCGATAGAACTAGAAGGTGCTCGCTTGCATTCGTCGAAAGTGCGAACGTCGACAATGGCCTGGATCGCCGGTGGACGATCCGAGTCGAGTTTTCACGCCGTTTTTCAGCAGGACAATCACTCGTACATGAAATCGTTATTATTGATCTTTAAAAAAAATAATACTTGGGTAGCATTTTAAACGAACAATACTAGTGCTTAATTCTTACTAAAAAGACTTTTAATCTCTAATTAGTCGGCAATGTGGTGAAACTATTAGATCTTCATGGCCATTGTAGAATCTATTCACGACGTTTGTGTGAGAGTGTGACTGAGCTAGGACTCGGTAAACACATCGTGCCTATGGCAAAAACTACTTTTTTGTGCATGAAGCTACGGCTCGACTCGATAACAGTGGCCGCTATACGCGGTCAGATATTGTCCGAGGGATACATAATGGGTGGCCGCTGGCCGCGTTAGGCAGGTGACCGCTATATGCAGGGTCTACAACACAGTAATTTCCTGCGGGGGATTTTTTGGTGGCCGCTATAAGCAGGTGGCCGCTATAGACAGGTGGCCGCTAAGACAGGTTTGACTGTATTTTATACAATCATGAAAAATGCTACAGACAAGGCTTGACGCTATTGGGGTCTGGTGCATACGGACCCCCAAAAGTTCACTCCCGAACCCAGAAATGTAGAGAGAGGGGCTTGCTGTACTCAAGACCCCCGTACAGGGTAAACCAGAATTCATGTATTGGAATTGTATTCTTAGGAACCAGGTGAAGGTCATTCTGATTTGAACAAACCTAGAAAACCCGTTGAAAATCCCATGTCGGTGCAGTGAATAGCACCAATACCCATATGCACCTAGAAGACTATGTGTGCTACTGAGGTTACTTGTCCAAATTTCCACCTTTTTGTTCACCGATCTCATTAGCTGTTGTTGGATTCTTTGAAAATTTGATTTTAATTTGATTTAACATCATTACCAAGTCCCTGTTTCATAAAACTTGTTATCAATAACAAGTTACAGTAACAGTTATAAGCTACTGAAATACTCGCTCGGATTGGCTGAGAGCGAATTCGTCATAGATCTGTGGACGTTGTTATTGATAATTAGTTTTATGAAACGGGGCCCAGATCATCTCACTTTCTGTCTTCTCACTTTACGTACATTCACAAAAGTTCTTCTCTTCGTGTCTTTTCAGAGCCCATCGTCAGTCCTCGACTGAACCCAGGTATGAGAGCCAAACCTAGGGCTCATGAACCTGTGCCTTACGTAGACAGACTCAAACAGAATGCAGCTGAAGCAACAGCCAGTACTCCTCCAAAGAAATACAGGACTGTTTATGGTGAGTGTGGTTTATACTTATTTCATGAAAGCCAAGTGTGAATTGTGAATCTTCTTTAAGAATGTCCATTAGGGAAAAGGCTTACAAATATTTCTTAGGTAGAATAGCAAAAGGTAGAGTGGTATGTCAAGGCAGAAATATTGCCAAATAGTAGAAAATCATTATTTTATAGAGATGAAACCACATCATTAGCAGCTCCTACTACACAAATAATTTCTTGGTACTACAAAATTTCAATATGGCACGAAAAAGAGACTGCACACCTGCGTGATAACCGTCGAAAAGCTTCGTCGTCATATCTCTTTTTCGTGCCATATTGAAACTCCTACTACAGTGGAACCTCAATAAAACAAACTCCTTTGGACCGGTGAAACTACCTCTTTATATTGAAACCTTTTTATATCAGGGCTTAAAAAAAAATAGAATAAAAAGAAGTATGACCAGTAAAATTACCTTGTTATAACAGTGTTCTTTATAAAGAGGTTCCACTCTACCTTGATGAAGCTAACCAACACCAAAACTGTCATTCAGATACGTAAAGTTACACCTTTTTGCACGTGTCTTTATGTGTCAATACAATTTGCTAAGCGACCTTACTTATATGTAAAACAAGACTCAATAATAATCATGTCGATGGCAAATGACCATATAACATTCTCAATGACATTTAAAACAATTATTCCATTAGAGTTCTTGTAATATTTTCTTGTATACATACTGATAATTTTAATTCTGGTAATCCTAACTATACAGCAAGATAATGTGATTACTCCCAAAACATTTTTTGTGTTGTGCTGTTACAGGTACAAGACCTGTACCAACAGGAACATACTACACCCACAAGGCACCACCCCTCCGCACCCCTTCCCCCAGACACCAACCATATGATATGGGTACCAGACAGCCAGGCAAGGCAGAGGATGAGACGTCCGATGTGAGCGCTCTCAGTCCATGGAGCGTATCAGATGATGTGAGGAGGTTGTTAGAGGAAGATGACAACCTGGATGAGGTAACTAGTGATCTCTTATACTTGTTTTTTAAATTTCTGCTTCAAGGGATAACATTTAGATAAACTTGAGTTTGCAGTTATTTTATGCGTTACAACCCTTTCAATATATCTTTTTGAGGGCTTAAAAAACATCCCTCCTCCCTCTAGCTAAAAAAATTCACTTCTAGTTTTAGACTTCTTGTATCGAGGCACGTTCCATGTACATGTATTTTTTTCATTTCTTTGCTCTTTTATAACAAAATGTACTTTGGCACATTTGTATGAGTCGGTTTCCTTTCTACAGAATCAATGTCAGAATTTTTAGGTGCTTTGCATTGACTAAAGTACTAAAGGATACCTACTTTTCATTGTTTTGGGAATAAATTGACTCTGATTTTTCTTTTCTTTTTTATTTCAGGGTTTGCCAACAATTAGAGAGCCCCAATATGAGATCAGCAACATTGATGACCAGGAATATGGGGACTACGCTGCCAGTGTCGACATCCATGAACTTCAAGAGATTGCATCGGTGGGCAGTGGTAGCATCATGAGTAATATTGACTGGGATGCCATTGATAAGATGATCGAGACTGTCGAGTGAATGACATTCCATTAGCAATCATTCATATTAATTTTTGTTTTCTTGTATTTATTTGTGAAAAGTACAACATAATTTGAATGTCAGTGCTTTATATGAGACAAATGTTTTAACTTGGCTTATATATTATGCATTTTTTTTCATAATTACCAGAAACATGTTTTATTTTCATGGAGCATATGAGAAATATGAGAGAGAGAGATAGGGAAGAGAGAGAGAAGAATATGGAAATTGATATAACAGGATGGGTGTGACTTATCATACAAGTATTTTACGGTACTACAGGCCCAAAGTACTACTCATTGAACTGTTATACTGTTAGCCCCACCCCTTCTTTTAAAGTGTACCAGATAGAAGACTAAACCTTAGAATGATCTGCTCCGACGTCATTGCAAATCTCATGAAAGTATGTGTATTCATTTCTTACTGCCAGTACTATGATATTACACATCCTGAAAATACAAGTACTTGTGTTACTTATTTTGAGGGATATTTTTTAAAGTGTTACATATTTATCAGTCACAAAACTTGTCTCTATGTAAACCTTTACACATTTCAGAAGTTCCTGATTATCAATCTCTGTGTTGTTCATGCGAATTTGAAACATTTTGCCAAGGGTATATAAGTGTGCCTTCTGCTTTGAAATATATTTTTCTCTTTTAATCTGAAATCCACAGTATTTTCACGCTCTAAGAAGTTAAGTATATTTTGTCTGGACTTGTTTCGCTGTAAACAGTCTCTTACAATATTTATATACATGTACAGCCCTGGAAAAAATTATTAGACCAAGCTTCTGTAATAAAGGTACTATAATATGCATTCAAACTGAAAATGATTTGTCTTTGTATTTCATTGAATGAATAACAAATTCCAGCAATTTCACCTTGCTTTTATGATATTTTATTTCCTTCTTACCACAAATATAACACTTCCAGTAACCATTCTTGGTCTAATAATTTTTTCCATGGCTGTGCTTTCTTTAACACTTTGAATTATTCAGGGCATTTCTGTAAAAAATTTCTTAGTTTCCTTCCATTCTAATGTGAAAAACAAGCTTTAGAAGACCAGAATAAGTGTTTTATCAGTGAGAGTGAGAGGTATTTTGATCGACATAAAAATTTAATTGGTAAATGTCTGTGCGTAGGTGGCTATGTACATGTATAGATCACAAGTGTACGTAAGAAGGGTCATGGAAACTCTGGCTTTTTGAAAAAAGGAAATGTAACTGACCAATTGACAATCTCTTACACCTATGTGGGATCAAGCTAGTTGGGGGTAGGCCTGCATCAAATATCATAAATCAGACTTCGATGCATACCTGCCACATTTAGGATGATCCTACAATGTAGATATGGGATAGACGAATGCTGATTGGCCAGATATGCTTCTTTTGTTTAAAAAAAAGCCAGTTTTCTGTGCAATTACATTACTCTTCAATATAAGTTCTGTCTACCGAGCAAGAAAATATTATACAGTAAACACAGAGTACAAATAAGACATACAAATGCGTCCAATAAATGTATAATTTACAATTATTTCTACCTTTATTAACTATTGTTCAAAAGGCAATGTGACAATGTATATTTACATCCAGCTGTGCAACCAGCTTATTCTTTGTACATATTATACAGTGATGAATTTACAACTGTTAATGTGCAATGGACAAATAAAGGTTATTAAAGGTCAATCATAAGTAATACTGATAGAAAATGTCTGTTCATTTTAACCGAATGAATTTTGTTTACATTTTACAAGTATGCTTCCAACTATTTAATTCTCCCTATTTCCTTCTGTCGTTTTCTATATAGTTGTCTTACTCAAGTTGTTGATGAAGAAAAATTTGGAAATGGAAATAAGAGTAATCAGATATATTTTCTTTTCAAACTTTGTTTTTCTTTGGCCAGTGTACAGTATATACTGGTGCATGAAACCTATGTTTTCACAGCAAAGAGAGTGATGGATATACATGTAGATTCAGAAATGCTGGTGATCTTAACAGAAAAGCATTTAGATTGGGCAATTCTAAACAGATTCCTTTTCAAGAATTCAAAGTGCTACATGTACATGCAGTTCTAAATTTCATAAAACATTCGCCTTCTTTTTTTTGCTCAGAAATTCTTAAGTTATGTTTAAGATAGGGGACGTAGTGAGGACATGAGAATAAATTGATGCTCAATCGAAGAGAGAGGGTTGCTGGGTCACAAATTTAACAACAAAGGCAAACAAGCTTTTGGAAAGGCATCTGCGAACATGTATTATAAGTAGCCTGTGGTAATTATCGCAAAAAAAGAGCAACTTGCTAAACTCTCTTGTTCCCCTGTCATCTGCAAAAATATCTGTATGTGAAAATATTGGAAATGAAATAATCTAAACTGAAATATTTCACCGAGTGGAAATTTTCATGGAGTTTTTGCGGCATGATATTAGCGAGAAAATAATCACTCATGAATGTTTTCGTAATATGTATTTTTTTACACATAAGCATGATGTGTCAGTGAAATTTAAAAATTCACTTTATTCAGTACAGAGCAAAAAAAAAATTGATCGCATGAAAATACAACTTTTACAGTAGAGAGGGAGAGAATTAGAGAGATGTATGTAACAGTAATGTAGGACACGGGGTACACTTTGGGCTGGGGCTGGGCACAGAGTCAGAGATTTGGACTTAATCTTCCTGATAGACAACAAGTTGAGTGCCACAGCTAAAGATTAATTATGATGTTCCAGTCCACAGATGCTGGGATGAGATCATAGTCCTGGCATGATGTATGCTATGTTATCTAGTACACCAGTCTGTGGAAGAGATGAAATAAATGAAAAGTTGATTGCAGCTATTTACAAAATAAAAATAAAAAGGGGATACTATGAAAACATTGTGTAGATGAGTTGAGTCATTTGTGTAAATTCATGGCTTACGCAAAAACAAACGGGAAATATTGCTTGACATTTGCACTTGTCTATCATAAGGTTGCTTAGTGCTTGGAGGCTTCTGTGGTTCATAATACATACAAAACATCTTAGTAATATGTACTTATTAAATAATCATGGCTTTCTAATCAAAGCAAACGTTCAAATACTTTTACAAATCCATGTCTCTCAATTCTCTGCCTGCACCCAATCAATCAGGGCTGGATTGCCCTTCAACAGCATCTTGAATCAAACACCCACCTTGGTTTTCTTATTGACTACGTTGAGTTCAGGAACCTGTTCTGTGAGGCAAAGTAGAGGTCCTAGAGCACATAGCATGGAGTCTAACAAGACGGACACACTGCCATGGACCTCAATATTATCCTGCATAAAATTGAGAAAAGGAGGTTCTCTATTTACCATAAAAAAATATGGACATTAAGTGTCACCTGCTACAATTATGTCACTCAAACACAATAATAAAAATTATTTGGTCATGAAAAGTAAATATTTCTTAGAGACAAGTTTTTGTATTTTCAATTTGTTCAGACTAAAAACGGTTGACATTCGGCACTCAAAGAATCGGTGGACAACTTTCCACACTTAGGGAGGGTTTAGAGAATACGGGTCTCTTTGTTTTGTTGATCTTTTCTGCAATCCGAGGTTTCTGTCTGTAGCAATATATAGTGAGAATATATGACAAACAAATCTTTACAATTGGTACACTAATTAATAAGAAATTCAGTTAAATTCACAGTATTCAGATTCCATGTGCATATTTTCATAATTCTGAATTTAGTTGAAGTACCAGTTACATATGTATAGGTTTCCCAGGCAGCGAAACTCGGAGCTGTAACACAAGAAAATTAGTTGAGCTTGCATTCAAATCTTCAAATATCGAGGGTGAAGAAAATTTATGATGATGAGATTTCCATATGAGGCAGTAGGTGGTTTGTAAAGTGCATTACATAAGACCTGTTGGTCATAAAAGTGAAGTCCACTGTCTGTGATTGATAACACTTGTTAATTGTTATTGGATAAACACCTGAATGGTGTCAAACCCACGACTTTAAACGTTTCATGCTGTAATGTGATAACAAGATATCTGCACAGATAGACAAACACCGAATATATACATAATTAAATAGGGCAGTGCCATGTATTGTGTCTTGTACAACATTTCATTTATCCATTCATTAATTTTCATTTCATCAAAAAAGTCTCTTGATATGATCATTGACTAACAACAGTGATACTGGAAGAAACTATTAGTCAATGGTGTCATCAAGAGACTTTTCTTCTAAAAAAATGAAATAAATAGCATTGCCCCATTGTGAACATATATTGAACAAAAACTTGTACACTGTACCTCTGTGGAACCAGGATGTAGCCTTGTCATGCTACTCACCCTGTGTGTTTGAAGCTTGCCACCTACATCACTCAGGGACTCTCCCAGCAGTCTCAGGTACGCTGCGCAGTCGATGGGGTTCCACTTGGGCGGGGTAACCTTTACCGGAGTGCTCACTTTCTTCTTGGCAATGGCCTTCTTCTTGGATGACCCCAGCTTCTTCACCTTGGGCTTGGGCTTGTCCGGTGTCTTCAGGCGGAAGGGTGGGGCGTCCGCAGATGACGACGTCCCCTCCTTGCCCTTGAGGCGCTTCAGGGGCACCTTTGTGTTGACGGTGATCTCTCTCTTGCGCCACACCTTCTTCTCTTCTTCATCCAACGTCTGCCAGAGGGCGCCCATCCGACGGCTGATTGTTGAGAAGTCTATATTGCACACAAGGACAGGGAACATCATAGAGAATACACATGCAAGAGTACATGTACAAACAAACATAATGGGGTGGTTGTATTCATGTTCTATTTAATACAGATGATCACGAGAAAAAAAGCTTCCTTAAAACAAACAACAACAAAAATAGTTGTTATAGCCAGGTGTATATATGCATTTGGTCACTCCTATAGGCTGCATTAAATGCAATGTTTTTTTACCATCCAGTATGTTTTCAACTAGCATTCTTTCTTTCTTTATATAGTACAGATTTGTACCATCACAGTTTACCTCCATACATGGCAAGTGTCGTCAGTTAAGTTTGACACATTACTCTTTATAAATTAGTGGGCTAGTCATAACCCAGGTTTAATTATTCTGCTTTTATCAATATGAGCATATAAAATATACATGTATGGAAATTATGTTACTTACCAAGCCCTGGGTTTTGTGAGACAAATGTTGATCTGTAACTTCTGCACCATAACATGTATCCAGACAGCTTGGTCTTCCGCATAACGTACTAGAGAATAGAAAAGATGGAAATGGATTTTCAGACTCTCAGTTCCAATGGATTCATTCCACTGCAGCCCAATACAATATCAGTTATAATAATGGAAATAATCATGACAGTAATAATAAAAGTAAACTTAGCAGTGATAAAAATGGTAATGTGTAAAATACAAACAAAGTTACAAACCTACCCAATAAATGCGTAACAAAACCCAAACTACATTGATGGCAAATTGTACACAAAAATATCCATTTACGAAATACCTATAGTGGGCTTAGTAATAGTTCCATTTTGCCTGACGTACCGGTAAGAAAATTATAATTTTTTAAAAGGAGAAAAAGACGAGCAACATTCTTGTATACTTCTTCTGAGGCTTTAGCGTATAGTGCAATAATATACCAGACAGCAGTTGTTGATTTTATTTGATGAACGTCTTTTGCAGACATTTGGCTAATTTCCAAAGGAGATACATGTATATGTAGTGCTATTATATCTGACACAAAAGCTCCAATACTGTATACCTGCAGTTTAATCTGTCCGTAATGACTATTCAGATTTCAAAGCAGGAAAATTTAGTTCTTTTATTCCTCCTCCAATATAAAGGCAATTTGTTCAAAAATTAGAACTTCTGGGAATATCTTACCTTGACATTACCATGTTCATCCCTCTCCAAAAGACTTGCTTTCTTCTTCTTTTTCTTCTTCTCCTTCTCCTTGGCCAGTTTCTTCTTCTTCTTTTTCTTTTTGATCCATCCTCCATCATCTATTTCTTTCTCTTCATCTGGAGCCAGCATATAGCTTGGATAGATTGTCTCCATATCAGAACCAAACGCTGTAAGTTGTGAGATGAGATCTTCAGCACGAGACGACTGAATCTCGCTCTCATTTCGGTCGTCCTTCCTTGATTTGGCTCTCATGCTGGCCGAGAAACTCTCTGCAGCTTGCTTCTCCAAGTTGTAATCTGGTACAGGCATCTGTGGCATCATGAGTCTGTCCATCTCTTTGGTCTTCTCCTTCTTGATGCTGCTCTCGTAATCATCATCCAGGTCATAGGCTCCTCCCAAGCTATCTTCATCCTGCAAGGATCGCGAGAAGCTGTCATCACCCTCCTCTTCGGAAGAACCCCTGACATTCAGAAACCTATTGCGATCTCCTTTGAACTTAAACATCTTCTTCTTCTTTTTATCCTTTTCTTTCTTCTTCTTTTTTGGAAGTGAATCCCTAGACACATCTGAGGCTTGCGGACTGGGAACAGGTAGTTCCTCTAAGGTCTGCAACTTTGTTTTCAACTTCTTTGTCTTTCCTGACGTGGTTGGTGTGTCGCTGTATCCGCTATCAGATTCTACTTTGAGGGATTTGATCCTGGACTTGTCTGCACTTTTGGGAACTTTTGTGAAAGGGGGTATCATCTGTTCTTCTTTGCCTTTGGCTTTATCACCATCCTTCTTTTTCTTTTTGGAGGACTTAGTGTCTTCCGGACTCTGTTTCCCACCTGACTTCCGCTTCTTCCCTGGTGTTATCACATCATGGTGGGTCACTGTTTCACCATCAAGAGTGAGCATTTGGTCCTCAAAAAACAACTTTGCTTTGATCTGCTTGTCTTTCTTCTTCCCTTTCCCAGCCCCCTTAGAAGAAGGCCTCTCATCAGTCGCATCACTCAGTGGGGATGTTTCAACTTTCATCTTCTTGGGTGACAAAATAAATTTCATCTTCAGTCCCCCATCTTCACCCCAGTCTCCAGTGGGTGACACACTGGTTGTAGGCAACGGTGAGAATTCTTGCTTGCGTTTCTTTGAAGACTTCTTTCCACTTGAGGAACTGTCTGGGGGAATTTGAGGCATTGGTTTAAATTTAAACTTTTGGATGGGAGGAGCATCTGACAATGTAGGCGCAGGGGATAATGAACGCTTCCGCTTCTTACTCTTGCTGGCCATGTTTCTGACGCTAGTAACAGTGGTAGTCGCACATTACGTCTGAAAAGAAAGGAAGGAAAAATATCAGAACTGGATCTACATGTAGCTGTGATTGAGTTACCAAAGTTTGCACATAGTCAATATCTTGAAATATTTAAAGGGACCCGATATTATCAGGGACCGAATTTTTAAGGACAAAACTCTTTTGGGGAGATGTCAGCGCCCGCGGCGACTACTCACGGGTACATTTCTGTAAAATAGTTGGTATTTTCTGTCGCATGTACTAAAGGTATGGGGGAAAAAATAAGATAAATATTTTAAATACTTGCTTTCAAATTCAGCCCTTAAAAATCTCACTCCTACCTCAAATGGCCGTTAGGAAGAACTTTTGATATTTTCAGCAAAATCCAAAGTCAAAATCTTGTCCAAAACCGGAGAAATCCCCGCCGATTTGTTTCGCGATCGCGTGTTGTTTACAAACTGCCGATGTCTTAGACTAAAATCGGCCAATACAATTTTTGTCCACGAAGAAACTCGGGATCGCAAGCGCACATCGATCTTTACGATCGCGCACACAGAAAATCGGCCAGGAAATGTACACAATGACTCCGATAGCTCGTTTCGCGAGAATCAACAGTAAATTACGGATTTGATTTTTGAAAATAACTTTTCCAACATTGGTGAGTTGAATTTATTGTATTTCTTGGATATTTTGGGGTCGGTTTTTGAAAATTAAATGCCGATTTTGAGTGAATATTGGTGACTTTTGTGCAGTGGTGTTTTAAAAAGATGAGGTGTATGACTGCTTACATTATACACACGAAGTATAGGAATGTAGCTATGAGTGATAGGGACCGAATTTTTGAGGACAAAACTCTTTTGGGGAGATGTCAGCGCCCGCGGCGACCAGGAAATGTACACAATGACTCCGATAGCTCATTTCGCGAGAATCAACAGTAAATTACGGATTTCATTTTTGGAAATATCTTTTCCAACATTGGTGAGTTGAATTTATTGTATTTCTTGGATATTTTGGGGTCGGTTTTTGAAAATTAAATGCCGATTTTGAGTGAATATTGGTGACTTTTGTGCAGTGGTGTTTTAAAAAGATGAGGTGTATGACTGCCTACATTATACACACGAAGTATAGGAATGTAGCTATGAGTGGTATTTCTTGGATATTTTGTGGTCGGTTTTTGTAAATTAAATGCCGATTTTGAGTGAATGTTTGTGACTTTTGTGCAGTGGTGTTTTAAAAAGTTGAGGTGTATGACTGCCTACATTATACACACGAAGTATAGGAATGTAGCTATGACTGTTACAGAGAGACTGAAGCTTTTGGTTTTGGTCTAACTCCGTCCATGCTTCACTTCACAACAAACACAGTTTTTATCGTATGGGGCTGTTCAAAAGCCAAACGCAATTGCAAAGTTCAGAATATACAGTTTGAATTCATCTTCTGTTTCACATTATACTTACCTTTATAGATACAACATTTCAAATCTATAAGGACTTCCGATCGCCTAATGAAAAGAGAGAAACATCGCAAATAGTCCAAAATGTGTCATTCCTTTGGCTACAAACGATCTGCGACATCGACATAAATCATTATTTTCGGCGCGATGTAGGGCGCCCTCAAATCATATGTGTGTGTGTGTAATTGGGCTTTTACAGACGTGTATCAATCAGATATGATTATTTACGTCTGGGACCGACCTTTAACGTCACCATCCGAAAGACGTTAGCATTTGTTCGGACCATAAAAATTACTCGGATCATAGGATTAGAAGAAAAACTTCATTGATTTTCAACTTGGTCAAATTTGGTAGGTTTACACAGGAAATGTCATACCTTATGCAGATATCCCCATATTTTGTTACTAATTGCAATCCAGAGCGAGAAATTATGACTAAAAGTCAGCAAAAATATGTCTTCGAATGACCGAATTTCGCGAATAAAAAAAGAAAGAAGAAGAAAAAAAACCGTTGAAATATGTCTGAGTTTTCATTTATTTGGTCTCCTGTTTCTGAGATCCTTTAATAGGTATTATCATTATATCTGACAATCATCTTAGGTTCTATGCCCCCCCCCCCCCCCCCCCCCCCCCCCCCACTCAGTATTATTTAGGGTACGCGTATGCTTGTTCCCTCCCTTTGAAAGCACCCCCCTATCTCAGGGCTGCCAAAATTTCTGAACCCCCCTATCGCGGGCTTTTCTTGCCTTGGAGACCCCCCTAAATTCAGAACACTGCTCAATGTACCCCCTATCTCAGGTGAGCTCTCATTCCAACCCCATATCTCAGGACAGACACCAACCCCCCTCCCAAGTAAGCTGTCATTACAATACCTTGGAAGAGATGGTGTTCCTACTTTTCAAAATGAAATAATCCTGGCTGAATGAGGTATCAAAACTAGCAGGAATTTCAGGAATTTGATCCTGGGATTTGATCAATTTTTCAAGATATTTCATGGCCCCCCTTTTTTAATTTCTCAGGTGTCGAAGAGAGAGAAAGAGAGAGATAAAAAAGATAAAAAACACCCCCTTTTTTTACAATTCATGGGCCGGATTGTGTGGCCCAAAAAATACCCCTTTACCGGAGATTTTGGGAACACGCATGCGGTCCCTTCGACCTCCGAGTGGGGGGGGGGGGGGGGGGCGGGGTTCTATGAATATATCCTCAACCGTTACTGTGTGTTTGACGAACTGGCGGGTTGATATGTTTTATGGATCTGTACGTAGTAACATAGTAGAGATCGATGATGTTGATCCATGTGCCGCGGAACCAGGGGGGGGGGGGGGGGCTGCAGCCGCCCCGCGACTCCACTTATTTTATTATACACGTTTCATCAAATCTCGGAAAAAGATTTGTCATCAATTAGTGAAATCAAATCAGCCCCCCCCCCCCCACTTTCAAAAAGGCTCCGCGGCCCCTGAGATATATGGGGCCTGTACTTAAAGGTCCACTGCAACCCAAATACAAGTTGATTTCTGTTGATGTGCATGGATGCATACAACTCATATTTTGTTATTCAAACATCTAAATATGTTTCATAGATTTTTATATATTTTTTTGAAAGCATTTTCTCAAACATGCTAAGCTCCACCAAAAAAAATATTCCAGATCTCATTCCTGAATTGACATCAGCTGTCAATCATAACGGTAAGCTAAGAAGAGACAGTGGTATGTAGCTTTGCCAGAGATGACCATCTGTTCTAATAGACCATACAATGCCTAGATAGTAGTTGCTATGTCAGACATGCTGTAGCATCACCAGGCAAAGAAGGGTAATGAGGAGGTATATTGTTTGAAACATGCAATTCTATTGTGAGCATCTGCTGAGCTGGGGGAAGTTACATTTCACTGTCTATTGTAGAATGTTAGTATAGCTGACTGATGATTGACAGATGATGTCACTGCAGGAATGAGATCTGGGGCTTTTTTTAGGGTGGAGCTTAGGAGGTTGGAAAAAATATTTCAAAAAACATTTAAATATCTATGAAACATATTTATATGTTTCAATCACAGAATATTAGTTGTATGCATCTCTGCACATCAACAGCAATAAACCTGAATTTTGTTGCATTTTGGTTGCAGGGGCCCTTTAAAGGAGCATTAAACTCGTAGAACTTGAACAGCGCCATCTTACAGTGATTGCTAAATTAATATTAGTATTTGAAAATTAATTGCATTTCATTTTGAATTTTGACATACAGCTTGTTTGGATAAAACCGTTGGCATTGTAGAAAATTGCCTGCAGGTTCCTTCTCTAAGCTTTTACAAACTAAAATGGGGCATGATGGGAAAATGAAAAGCATGCACAGACACTTATTGAATCCTGTTGAAAGATGGCGCTATTTAAGAGCTTCAGCAAAGAGATTCGATCATACCAGTATGCCGGTGCCCTCCGAAGCTTCAGTTTACTGAAATGAAATGAAATAAATAGAAATGATGCCATGTTTATTTCATTTGATGGAAGGCTGGTGAAAGATAATGGTGATGAGCCTACTGGAATTGCAGAAATATTTTTGGAGAAGTAAACAACTATTTGCTGGCTGGCATTTTGATACCGAAAAAGTGTTAAATAAACCTATCTTTGGTGTCTCCATGACACCAAAGGTGGAAGTTAAATTGTGTAATTCCAGTAGTTGGTGTTGCTTAAATGAGATTGTGTTGTTGCTTATTAATTCTTAATAGGTGTTAAATTGATGAGAAGATGACACCAAAACTGGAATTGAATTGTGTATAATTCAAGAAAATGGTGTTAAGTAACACCAGTTGGAATCGTTCTATATAGATCTCGAGAAAGTGTTAAATTTAACACCCCAGTTTTTGCAGTGTACTAACATTACATCGTGGGGGGAAAAAGAAGTAATGAGAAATACTTTGTGAAGTGTGTACTTTCTACATGTATGAACATTGTATTCCTGACATTGTTTGTTTTTCCGGGGAGGGGGTATTGTCTCCACAACATTCTAACATTTTGTTCACCATGCACTCTCTTTCTTATCATGTTTATTGCTGATGATATTCAAATATATACTTCTTTCAAACCCAATCTGAGCAATGTAGCCAGCGCTAACCATAATCTTGAGACATGTGTACAAGATGTTCATAATTGGTTGAACTCACATTCACTAAAATTAAATCTTGCTAAATGTTAATTTGTAATGTACGGTACACTGTTAAAACATGTATTAAAAAACTACGGATTAAAAAAATGTTGATTAAAAATCGCTCAACATTGGTTATAAAATGAATGTTGGTTAAAAATGACTTTTAATCTTGCGTGGGTTAAAAATATTGTTGATTAAAATTATTGTTTTTATTCTTGTTGGTTACTTTGTAACCAACATTGATTAAAAACAGTGTTCTCTGCTTTCCCGCCAAACTGAGAGTGATAACTGTCAAGACACTTTATCTTTTTGTTGGTTAAAAGTTTGATCAAAGTTGATTAAAATACCAATCGCGTGACCGAACAGCGCATGCGCATATGGATTTGGATTCGCTGCGCACAAATCTATCACAGAAATTGTTTGCGATAAAAATGGAAGGCATTGTCATTCAAGTCGCTGAATGAGTGGGGACTTTCAAAGAGTTTGTCGGCGTGTTTGAAGGTGAGAAACTATTATTCATATATGTGATTGTTGTCCAGCTTAATCTTGGGAAGACATAGATCTACAGTGTGCTCTTTCTTTCTAATTTAAACGGCTTGGGAGCAAGTTCGACCTGCTCGATCTGGACTAGACCTGGCTAAGCCTAAGCCAGGCCCACCGGTAGATTTACTGACTGCGCCTATGGCAGCGAGGAGGCGACGCCGGCGGTATGGCGGTGTGTTCAACTTCGCGCATGTCCATATTTCGCGGACAGGGCAATATGACAAACACTGAAACTAGAACAGTTTTTTGAGAAAAAGATATAAGCACCAATGTAGGCGTAGGCGTAGTCTACCGGTGGGCCTGCCTTAGTCAAGTCTAGTCCAGGTCTGAGAAGGTCGAACTTACCAAACCGCTGAAAGTAGATCACTGAGTAGATCTATTTCGTTATAAGGCTAGCTAGACAACAATTACAGATCTGAAAAGAGTTTCTCCGGGGAGTTTCTCATCAAATAAATCTAACCAACAATTTGTTTAAGTTTAATCAACACCATTTTAACCAATGTTGAGCAAAATATGATTAACCAACAAATGGTTAAACATTTAACCAACAAAATAAAACTAACCAACAAATGGTTAAACATTTAACCAACAATAGGTTTTAGTTTAATCAACACCAATTTAACCAACGTTGAGCAAAATACGATTAACCAACAAATGATTAAAACTTTTAATCGACCCCAGGTTAAACTTTAATCAACAGGCCGTTGATTAAAGTTTTAACCTACAAATGTGTGGTTCACCTGGTAACCCTCGGTTGATTAAAATTTTAACCAACGTTCTAACAGTGTACGGTTCTAAGACTCATTTAGAGAAGATTTCCATCACTCCAATTACTCTTGCTGGACATGAAATTACCTTATCCAATGTATGCCGTAACCTTGGTGTGTTTCTTGACTCAAATATGACAATGTCTACAAAAATTCAATGTGTCTCAAAATCAGTTCGTTATCAGTTATGTAATTTAGGTTTTATTCGTAAATACCTTAACCGTAGTGCCACTGAGAAAATTACTCATGCTTTATTAGCATCTCGCTTGGATTTTGGTAATGGCCTCTTGTTTCGTTTGCCTCACAACCTACTTGCAAACTTACAAAAAATACAGAATGCCGCTGCTCGTGTCGTGACCCTCTCCAACAAGCACAGTCATATTACACCAGTTCTCAAATCACTTCATTGGTTGCCTATCACTAGAAGAACGTATTGTTTTCAAGATTCTTTTGTTATTATTTCACTGTATACATGGCTCTGCTCCGCAGTACAACCAAGGAGTTATCACAGACCTGATAACTCCTTGGTACAACATTGGTTGGATCAAGCATTACATCCCCTCTAGACTGCTACGTTCTCAAAACTCTGGCTTACCTGTTATTCCTAGGCTTAACGCGGGTGAGGGGTGACAAGTTATACCCAAATAGTCATTTTATTTCTCAAATTATTGTCATTACATCCATAACAATTCACACGCGTGATTAACAGCAAAGGATATTATTTTGAGCAGGTACGTCAATGTGTGTACGCACAAACAAGCAACATAATTATGTGTTTCACAGTATAGAGGTAAATTATACGCTCATTCGGTATTCCTCTAGCATTACGTAACAACTTTAATTAGCTGATTAACAGCCTGACAACGGGAGGTCATCCATAAATACGTTGTTATTAAAAATATTCGAACAAAACCTTCTTCGAAAAGTTGACTAATTTTTTATAAACAAATTTATTATTATGACCCCCCCTAAAAGTAGTAATAGTTACTATACTAAATAGGCTAATTATTTGGGATTTGAAAAGAGAATTTGATGTCAACATGTAATTATGAAAGTCCATTATATGCGTTATCCAGCTGAGGAATGGAAAATAAACCAATTTGCTTGATTGGAAATGAGGAGTATAATGCCTTTCGATGATGTACACGTAAAACGAGAAAAACAAGAAACATCAGGGATAAAGGTCTAACAGGAACAAAGGTTTGGAAAGTTTATGTTGACATGGTATATTCTTTATCTTCGGGAATGAAAGACCCTTTTCAATTCCTCAATATGCATGATAAATAAAACAATGAAAGGTGGTCTGCTTCATTATGTCAAGAAAAAAATAATAATTTCAAAGTTGTGTTCCTTTCATCGCCGTTAATCATGTTCTTGCGAAGATCCGTGCTTTAGGTGTCAATTATAACGTCATCACGCTTTGGCATATTTTCGATATATATTCATCCAGCATATTCAGTGTAAGCACTGGTATTCTACTATTCGGTTAAACCCGACGATCATTCTGAAGTAATGTTTAACAAAAAGAAAAGCTTAGACCTCGGTTTAACTTCAGGTGTTAAAAGTCGACTTTCGACCGAGCACCGGGTTTAACCCTAAAAGGGCAGGATTATAGTATGCCACAGCCGGGGGGGGGGGGGTTGATTCTGCTCTAAATCATTGAATAAAGCTAAAACAATTCTAATTTTGGGTCTAGACACTCTTTCCAGTATTCTTAGCAAATATACTTGGAAAAAAAATCGGTATCAAAATTGATTTCTTATGTGTTTTATTGTATTTTAAATTTCTTATGTACATGTATTTCCTTTTTTTTTTTTTACTTTTGCGATCATAAACAGCATAAAATAAAGTAATTTTAATCACTAAAAGTAAAAATATTCATATAGACTTATAAATTTTGGCTGAAAACACATTTTGTATTGAAATTTACACATGAAATCACGTTTTTGAGCAATTTTTATGCTGATGACATTCAGTTGTATGTAGCATTTGATCCTAAAATTCCTGGGGAACTGGATAAGGCCATGTTTTCACTACAATCTTGTATATCAGATATAAGGAACTGGCTGACAGCAAACAAGTTAAAACTCAATGATAGTAAAACTGAATTTTTCATTGCTGCATCACCATACAATTACAAAAATTTGCCAGATTTAACACTGTCAGTCGGTGAAGTTTCTATACGTCCATCGGATTCAATAAGGAATCTGGGTGCCTTTTTTGATGTTAACATGACTATGTCAGCACACATTAACAATGTTTGCCGCAGTGTGATTTTTCATTTGAGGAACATATCTAGGATTCGTAAATTTATTGATCAAACTACTTGTCAGCATGCTGTAAGGTCACTTATTCTTTCCAGACTAGACTATTGCAATGGGCTTCTTTCCTCTATACCAAAGTCTCATGTAAACCGTCTACAGCGTCTACAGAATTGGGCTGCACGTTTTGTTTTTGAGGTTGGCAGAAGTCATTCTTCCCAACCTTTACTTCGTTCTCTTCACTGGCTGCCCATTCAAAAACGTATCATCTTCAAATTAGTTCTTTATGTTTATAAATCTATCAATAACCAGGCTCCAGGGTACATATCTGAATGCTTAACTGTATATACACCTAGTAGAAATCTCAGATCCTCTAATCACAACCTTCAGCTCAGCTACCCAATGACCCGAAATTTGTCAGGTGATAGGACTTTCACAGTTACTGCATCTAGGCTATGGAATAATCTCCCCTTGACCATTAGACAGTCAGCATCCATAAAGACCTTTAAAAAAGCTGTGAAATCATATTTATTTTAAATCCGCTATCAAACTTTGTAACAGGTACATTCATTACATTTTGTCTCCATAAAACCACCTGGTAGTTCCCACATGGACGATTGAAGAGTTTTCTGATTTGTGTTTATATAAAAATTATAATGTGTTCTATAATTTATATATTTTGTAAACGCTCCGAGCCTTATGGGAAGGGCGTACTAAATGCTTATTGTATTGTATTGTATGGTTTGACGTGCAAGTACGAAATGTTGCGCAACTTCGGAACCGCATGCCCGGACGCGTCTATGCGTGAGATTCGAAAGAAAATAGTCCTGAAACGCTGCGGCGACTGCTTTGCGCATTGCGGACATATCGCGAGAAATGTCTAGGGGGTGGATTCTACCCCCCCCCCCCCCCGGCCCTTTTAGAGTTAATCGGATAGTAGAATACCAACAGCGGTGTTTACACTGGACTTGTGCGTTGACTTGCGTCACACTATGGATGACCGTGTCGTTTCCGGGTGGACATGATGAAATTCAAATAAGGGCTAATTTAAAGTCTGAAACACTGTACTCTCACACTTTCCGCGGGGCGGTCTATAACTGGGAATGTTGATCTTCACAATTTCAGACTCAGTATCAAATGTACTTTCATTTGGACAGAAAAAGTCCGTCAGTCGAGTTTTGGGGCTACGTATGGTGGTTCCACCAAAATGACACGGAATTTGATAAACAAAATATAACCTCATATATCACTTCATATAAGACTTTCATTAATTTCAAGCTGTTTAATTTACTTTGTAAATACACACACACACCCACACACCCACACACACTCTCTCTCTCTCTCTCTCTCCCTCTCTCTCTCTCTCTCTCTCTGTCTCTGTCTCTCTCTTTCTCTCTGTCTCTGTCTCTCTCTTTCTCTTTGTCTCTGTCTCTCTCTTTCTCTCTGTCTCTCTCTCTCTCTTTCTCCCTGTCTCTGTCTCTCTCTTTCTCCCTGTCTCTATCTCTCTTTCTTTCTTTCTTAATATTGTGCGAAGTTGTCATATTTGCGGGAATAGGAATGATGAACATGACAGCTTGAAGCCATGGGGGAAGATGTTCTCTTTACAGTACTGATGTTCCAGGTTGTTTGCGTCTGATCCATATATCTTTCGACTCGACTCGACTCAAAATTGTTTTCCCTTCGCTATAAAAATGATTCCATAATCATGATAGTAATGCCATTCTATTTCATCAATATAATTAGACTGTCTGCTAAAAGATGCAACGCGAACCAAATGAAAGCATATTTTTCTAGCTATTTTTAAAGTAAGCTTAAAGTAGAACTTTAATGATTTTAAATATTGGCTTAATACTTATTATTGCATAGATGGCATAAATTAAACAAGGTTATCCAAATTCAACGCTTGGAAACATTTGAAGTAATGATTATTATCAATTATAAAACGGTAAAATACAGCCCCCGATATAGCAGCTGAAGAGCTCCTCGAACGCTGCTGAGATATGTGACGACACACCATGGACCAGTCCTGTCTAAGGAGACGATGTCCCATAACATCTTACACATTTTTCAGAGCCTATTTTGTCATCTCCTCTTCACTTATTTCTCTTCCTTCACTAGCGTCAGTCTTAATGTTTGTCTGTTGCCTCACTCTTAACTTCGTGTATGGTATTATTTTGATGAAAAATGCAGCGTTAAAAAAATAATGGAATCAGTCACTTGTAAACAAAATAAGACGCCATTGTATTTTCAGCTGCTTGCACCGGGGCATGTTCGGCGTTTCAAGAGGGAACGAATACCATCCTGCTATTATTCGGAGGGCTTTTCAATTTGAAAGTGGGGTTTATTTCATTGATCATTGACCCTTCTCCTGTGTATTTACAATCAAACGGTTTTAGCTATCAGAATCAGTTTCACTTTCCCTTTATAATGGTGTGAAATAAGGTCATGTTTAAATACACCAAACTCTTTATAATTTGATAAATAATTGCATTGCAATTACGTTCATTCATTATAGGACGTCGTCTGCTTAAGCAGGATCGATCCCGAGTGTGACGACATCAAAACATCGCTATATTTCTGGCGAATCCTGGATATTCCAGATGCTGAGAAGAGCTTTTATTTGTGTTGTGTTTATAATCATCAGATACGCAGTTGACATAAAACTTATAGGATTGCCATCTGTAAGCTTCCCAGTTTCTAGTGATACATTAATTGCCATATTTGTGATTTTCTTTGAATGTCTACTTTAATGCAATTCGTTCCAACAGACCTAAATCCGTGAAACCATAATAAATGAAGCCAGCAGAATGAGTAAACACAAAAGGAAAAAAATAGAATTATATAATAAGGATCGAAATCAGAATAGAAAGGTTGGTCAAGATGGCCCAACTGTATTTTGTCTTTATTATTTGTATAGTCCTGCCTATCTATCGATCAGTTTGCTGTAATCAGATTCCAGATACTCCACAAGGGGGTGCCAGAATTGCATCCTTTGTTCACTCCCTTTACATAATAGTTTAGGGCCGAGAGGGATTTGACCAATCAAAGATGTCATTCTTGAGCAAATAATAGAAATGGGTGCAATCGAATGGAAAGGGGATAATCCTGGTATTGGGGGCCGTTAAATGGAGACGTGGGGTTATTCGCGCGAAGTTGGCAACGGGGTAAACATAGCGACTCTTAAAGAAAACTCGTCAACAACGCTTTAGAATAGAATCTCTATGTTTACAGTCCGGCGGGGTAAGCGTTATAAGCAGGACTTTGCTCCTTGTTGTCAACCAATCTACTGATCTCAGAAAGTGGAAAATAGGTGAAAACAACAAGAGAAAGGGAATTTTATAGCTAATGAGATGTTATATTGCTCTTGTGACCTTTTGGGGTGGACATTTGACAAGATATATTTGAAGCTGAGATCTTTGGACACTCCACCACGTGCGATGAGCGTAATGCGAATGACGACATCGTGCTTTGGTTGTAAATTATAAAATGATGTGATAATGTTTGACACTTTTCCTCAATAGTGAATAACAGTGGCGGCCACTGGACAAACCGGAATATTGTTGTTTGGGAAACCAGATCTATGTGGATCTACGTGGATTTTAATTGCTCATTGACATTGACTGATAACTGATTACTGATTACTATCGTGAAGTCCGAAGTTCTTCTTCTCCTCCGATAAATACAGCACAATGTTGGCGCAAAAGTTTTTGAAGATTGTTCGAGAACCCTCTGCCCTTTCGCAGAAGAGCGGTGAAGGCAACGATTCGAGTGGCGATGGAACTATCTCAGAGACGAGCGAGAGTACTAGTGTTGCTTCCACCAGACCGAGTGGATTCTCACGCAAGGGATCCGTTTGGTCTCAGGTCGCTAAAAAACCCTCAACGCAGAAGGAAAACCAGAAAGTCTTGGTACCGCGTGTCAGTTACGAGAACACCTATCAGCTTACACCAGACGAGAAGTGCAAGTTTGAAGCCTCCAAAGTGCGCATCTTCGTCGAGGAACTTCTTGCGATGCGCCTGAAAACGGAAGAGTACAACCCCAAGACCGTTTCCTCTCTGACGGTAAACTTGTCTGATGTCATCAAAGCCCGCGTAAAACAGATGGGTTTCAAGAGGCATAAGATTGTCTGTCATCTTGTTATTGGGGAACAGAACGGTCAAGACGTGAATGTCTGTAGTCGTTCTGTCTGGGATACCTCCACGGACAATTCGGCAACCGCCGAATACTCAAACACAACGCTTTTTGCAGTGGCGACGGTTTTTGCTGTGTATTTTGAGTAATTGCGAACTACCTCCACAACTACAATCTCTAATGACTGCGACCGTTAGCAGCTAGCTAGCCTCTGGATATAATGTTACCCATAATGTCCGGAATGTTAACGTTTTGTGAGCTCTAGAGGAACAATCATTGAACATTGTGCCCAATGTTGGGGAAAATAGAACCTCACGAAAAAAATTGAAATTGTTACAGTTTTTATGCAAGTCATTTTTTCGTTACTAACGCAGTAATATTAGGCTATGTGTAATTTGTGATAAATATTCGTTCACTGTAAAAACAAAAGAATGGGTAAAATTTGCCCAACATGAGGGAAACTGTGTGTCGAACAAAGCAATCAGCAGTAGTTATTGTTGATATATTTCTGCATGGAAATTATGTTGATCATCACGTGTCCAATGTGTTCAGAGTTAGACATTGGAAGGTGGTGGGCGCGACATGACATTTAGGAGCATCCTCAGTAAAATTTAATTAGGTAATTGAATATACAACTACTTCTTCAACGAGCATAGTAAGTTTACTGAAACATGTTACCTGGGTTTCATGAGGCCTAACCTAATAGTTACTTAATTAGAAATTTAAATAAGAATTACAAGTACAACCTTGAAAATCTTCTAGTTTCACTATTAATTGTTGATAAGCATTAAATGTGTTTATTATACCTCGTATAAAATACATGCCGTATGCCCTTTCCACAGAGCCCTTTATAATATATTTTTACTGTAAAATTAGTGATAAGCTGCCAGATTATAAATGTTAGGAAGCTTCATGGGGAGGTTTCTAAGAAGGAATTATTTTTCTCAAATTCTGTAAATTACATTAAGAAAACAAATAAAATATATCGGTCTCAATGAAAGAATAACATCGGATAACCTTTTTTATTTCTTACTTTAGAGCTTTGCTCTATACATGTAATACCTTCTTCAAGAAAATGAAAATTGTAATTACAACAGCTATGTCATTCGGTTGATGACTTTTTAAAATTGATGAACGAACAATAGTATGACTAGTTCGGTAGAGAATTTTCTTGAAAACCTCTTATTTCAACATTATTGTGTATGAAAATTGCAATGCTGCATGCTCTAAAGATTCAATGGCCAAATCTGGCAAAAGAAAGTCATGTATATCCTTATATATAGTCATTTAATATACACTTTTGACCCAAGTGTAAAATGGGTATCTGGTAGGATTAATCCATGTACATGGTGTAAATGCATTCTGCATTGATAACGGGTACCATAGCTCAGGCTAGGGTGATAATTTCCAACGCTTCTAAAACAAAATCCACGTACATTGTAACCTGATATTAACGTAACGGAATGAAACTGATATGAAGATATTAATAAATAATATTATGTAAATATCTGTAAGAAACAATTCGTCGTCTTATAAAAAAATCCTCTTAAATTAATGTCTGACACTTTTAAAGCTTCCTTCTTTGTAGATTTCATATTATGATTAATCCAGAAGCGCGGGATTAATATACATATTATATGTACAGTTTTTTCCAACCCCTGCAGTTATTTCCACAAAAAGGAAGTCAGTAAGGAGGAACAACGAATTCAATTCAATTCATTTTTCACATTTATATAATTATATATAAAGTATACAGACAAATCTGTAGTTATATGGGCACCTATAACAATGTGATTTATTCCGTGTCCCCATAACAAACAATAAATGAAGACACTCCGTGAACAATGTAGAAGTACAAATTTTCGCCCTTATATAGGGCTATATCAAGTATGATTATATTTTGAAATGAAACATTTATGATTTCATCCAAACAAAGAAACGTTAAAAATGCATACGCATACATAAGATGTATACGAGTACGTCACAATGAAAATATGGAAGCAGAGAAAGTAAGAACAATATTTATATATACATGTATATTTATATGCTATAAACTTAATAATGCATGCGATGGTACATGTATAAGGCAGATTTACCATTTGGGCATGACGGAGAAAAGAGATGGAAGAGATGGAGAGAGAGGGGGGCAGACAGATATAAAACAGTGAGAAAAAGACAGAGAGACAGCGAGAAAGAGCCACTTCATGCCAGGATGTGAAGCCTATTTCACATCCGGGAAGTTAATAATGTGATGGAGAGGAGATACAACTTGTTTCCATCAAGCAATGAAATTCTGACATCCAGTAACTTTTTATCCAGATTTACTTAGAATAAAAAGGATTTTTTTTTTGTACAGAAATTAAGGCTTACCGGTTAGTATGCTTACTTGCAGATGAAAAAAAAAACTCCTCTCAGAATCAAATAATTGCTTGAATATTTGTGCAAGGTCCTCTCTCTTGGTAGATTGGATTTTACTTGTTTAGGGGTAATAACTCGTTATTCTCTAAATATTGAATTACAATTGCCTTTTTATGATGTAATTTCTATTCAATTACAGAAAAAAAGAAAGGATTTTAATCAGTCATAGACCCGTTTTTGTCGCATTTTAGAGCAGGTATGTTTAAAAGAGAGCAGGGAGAAAACATTTTTATCGCTCTTGTTCAGTTCCCCGCATGGCAGCTGGAGGCGATGTCGAAGTATATAATCCTTATAGAAAAAATTCAAACAACTGCTAATTCAACCCGCATGCCAAACAGAGCAAGAGCCCAAGGAAGAACCCTATTCTTCATCACCTTTTACTTTATTCTGTATAGCCTCAGCCACTTATATCATTCCGTCTTCGGCCCATTACTTCTACATATTTTTTTTTTGTTTAGATGGAAGCAAACATCTCGAAAAGCAATTGATATAATTATGCCTCGATAGATGGGGCCCAATATCTTGGATTATCGGTGTCAGGAAGGAAACGCTATACTGTGCCGATTCCATTTATTTTGTCGAACTGTCGTATTGAAAAGAAACTCATAAATTAAGGGCTGGTCACATTTGTCCGATAACGATAAGATATTTTTTGTTAAAGGTACACCCTTCAGCTGTCCTAGCATATACGGTCATATATGGTACTCACATGTGCACAAACTATGGCTTACCTTTAATTGAAAATTTCGTTATCGTCAAGGTTATCGGACAATTGTGACCAGCCCTTTAATCGAATCCGAGTCACTGTGAAGCATCTCCCAGCTTCCTGTCGCCATTCATTCAGAACATTGTGAAAAGACAGATTTTAAAGAACGGTTGTTTGTCATTTGGCGTACACGAACCTTTACGATGAATGGTTTATTTGTATTATCTGCTGTCCTTGCAAATGCAATATTCTCTCCATAATTGTTTTTCCCCCTGATGTAACAGTTTTCGATCCCTGAATAAAATTCATGAAATCTTTTAGAATCTTCCTTCCAATGTTACTAGGAAGGACCTGCTGTTGAAGGCATGTAAGGTTTTGTTAAACGTAGTTGGTAAAAATGAGCAAAGTCCTTCTTATTTTCTGTGAAAACACAACCCCCAAAAATTTCCGCATTAATATTTTCCGAGAAGTGTAAACTGTATACCTTTATTCGTGATACGGATTCGCTAGATTGTTTTGAAAAATATTAATAATAATGAAATATCACCGTAATGATTGTCTTGCATGCTACTATTCACACAAGAACCATGGTTTAAACCAAACCTCCTTTGTGAATTCGGGCCTATTCGGGCCTATATGGCCCGAATTAACAAAGGAGGTTTGGTTTAAACCATGGTTCTTGTGTGAATAGTAGCATGCAAGACAATCATGGTTTAAACCATGGTTTACCCCCCCCCCCCCCCCCCCCCCCCCCCCCCCCCCTGGGTTTTTCAAGCGTACGTGCGCATAGCCTCTTGACGAGGCCCTGGCGCTGTTGAAATCCTTGGCGATATGGAGGCAAAATTTCTGGCGAGCGAAGCGAGCCGGCAAAACCGAGGCGCTTGCGCCGAGGGCCTCTTGACACCTGATCTGAATTTCTTTTGTATTTCATTGTTTTGACGAATATTCCGACCAAATTTTGGTCGGTGAAAATCATCCAATAAGCGCGAGCTACCATGACGTAATGTTAAATATTCATGACTCGACTGCACGCTAGCCCAAAATGGCGTTCAACGTTTCTTCCACGACGAGTGATGATGATACATTGTATTTGTAAGAGCTTAGAATATGCCGCTAGAATGTTGAAAATTGACAGATTCAAAGATTTGCAAGTTGATGCAATCAAATCTGCTCTTAAAGGACAAGATGTTTTTGTGAATCTGCCTACTGGCTATGGAAAAAGTGCTATTTTTCACGCGCTACCGCTCTGTGCTGATTACCTCCGTGGGCCAGGGATGGAGAGTGAGACTGCTAGCTGCTTTGAATTCGCGAGCTATGCTAGGGTCTAGGCCAGGCGGATCCCCCGGCCCGGGGCCTTGCCGGGCAGTGAAGTTGCTGGTAACTCCATGGTTACATCAGAATTGATGGAGATGCATCTATTGTTGAACGGTGACTTTTATTGCTCATTCTTCATTATTTGTAAATATATGATGATCTCTTGAGAAATATGTGTACATTTGTCTTATTTCAAATTACCATGGTTTGTAAGCTAGAGATCGAATTCTTCATAATGTGCTTGTCTGTGAATGTATTTTGAGCAAGAGATTTACGTAATCCCCTTTAAAAAATAATAGACTAGTCCAGAACTGAAGTAAGAAATCCTTGAGATTTCATTGGCCAATTTGCTGGGCGATCGCCGCGGTTATCTAACTATTCACGTTTTCATGCATAATTCAGTAGGAAATCGTACCTCATGAATATATAATTCAGGTCGGGTGTCAAGAGGCCCCTCGGCGCAAGCGCCTCGGTTTTTCTCCATATCGCCAAGGATTTCAACAGCGCCAGGGCCTCGACAAGAGGCTAACGTGCGCACGGAATCCGATCCAATCATATTATTTTCTTTGAGAACGCGCATGGGCAATGTGCGCTTATTTACGCTTATTTTAGTACGCTTACGGACCTTACCCATGGTTAAAGTTGAAACCTCCTTTGTGAATTCGGGCCTACAGTTTACACAAACTCGTTGACTACTGAATTCTCTCATTCACATAGGCTTAATACAGGGGCCGCCTTGTTTCCCGTGGGCAATGGATTAAGGATTATACATGTCGAGCAATCATTCTATGGTTAATCATTAACCCTTTCAAGACAATTGGCACATTTTGTGGTTTGGCTCAATAACTTTTGATTCAGAGCTCTACAAAATATACCAAATGTTTGAGTAGAAAGAGCAAATTTCTGCACACATTATGTCCATTTTTGTTGCTTTACCATATTGCGTTTGATGCCAGGAATTTTAATAACGAGAGTAAGCTTTAAAATCCTCAAATTGGCAACACATTGAGAGGTTCAAAATCATTGTATCTTATCCAAATTGGCAATTTTTCAACTTTTCGACAAAATTGTTAATCATGTATATTGTTTTCAAAGACATTACACATTATTAGAACCATGTGGCACTAAAAGAAAAATATTATTGTTGCCTTGAAGAACAAAATGTGATCAATTTAGCACTTAAATAATTCCTGTCCTGAAAGGGTTATGTGGTCAGTGGTCTTACAATATTATTGTTACCAGTGTGTTTCACGAAGCTCTTAAATATGTTGAATGTGATCTTGAAAATTCAATCCAATCTATTTCAATAAATTAGAATCGATAATTATAACGAATATAAAAACAATTACATGATGAAACAACTTGTTTCTTACAGCATATATGCAAAAGTCTAAGATACAAGAAAATGGTCTTCTTTATTTAAACACATTCCACAATCCATTTGAGATGACCCAATTACAAAATGTATCTTATATACACTCAACCAAAAAAGTAAGTTCCCCCGTAGCATTTTTGGATATATCTCAAAAAGTATTTTGCCGATTTTCATAATTCAAACTGGAATGGATAGGGAATTCTATTACTCATAACATGAATGTCATATCATTGCCACCAGATATCATTATTGATATCATTATTTTATGTCAAAATGCATGGAAAAAAAGTTGCACTTTAGTGATTTGCATTGACTTTTACACAAATAATCAAACAATCACTCATGATTCTGAACTTTTAAGCATGGTTTATTGCATATTTCTCTATCTCTTTCTTTTCATGAGCATACAGTTTAATAGGGAAGCATATTGTACCTGAAGAAATTCCTGAGAATTACATAACAATTTAAAAAGGTCATTTGCTAACTTGCATAGGAAATGTACACAATATGCTTCATATAACCTTAAGTGCATTCCATGCATTTTGACATAAAATGCATTTTTTTTTCTCACCCCAATAATGATATCTGGTGGCAGTGATATGCCATTCACGTTATGAGTAATACAATTTCCTATCCATTCCCGTTTGAATTATGAAAATTAGTAAAATACTTTTTGAGATATATCCAAAAATGCTAGGGGGAAGTTACTTTTTTGGTTGAGTGTATAAAATATCCTTTACTAATATTTTCATCAAAAGATGCATGAATAGATATGCATGTAGAATAATATCAGCAATCTTTGTCACGAACAATTTCCATGCATATTGGATTAGGGATCACTGAAAACGAAAATCAGGTACTTATTTCGTATGAGGTATGAGGATGGATGAGCACCCCATTATATATATATGTGTATACAAGAATCATAATCCTGTCGATCTAATCCCCTTGATCTATATAAGCCCCGTAAGGCCGTCCATCACTCTAATCCAAGAATTCAGATATTTTACAGCTGTTATTATCATAATTATCCAGTCATCCTGGTTTTCTCCCTCTGCCCAAGCCCTCTCTCCTTTCCATTTTTATCACTATCTGAATCCCCTTTATCTTTCTTTTCTTGTCAACTTGTCATCTTCTCTCTTTCTCTCCCCCTCTCTCTCTGACTGGCTCGCTTTTCCTCCTCTCTCTTATATGCCACAATATTTTTCTGCCCCTCTCTACCACTCTGCCATCTCTCTCCCTCTCTATCTTTCTCTTTCTCTCTCTTCTTTGTTTCTCACCCCTCCTCCATCTCTTCGTCGCTTTCCCCTCTACCACAAAATAATAGTGATGAGAGTGATTCACTTCGGAATTCACTACTACTATACTACTACTACTACTACTACTACTACTACTACTATACTACTACTACTATTATTACTACTACTACTATTACTACCATTACTATACTACTACTACTATACTACTACTACTACTACTACTACTATTACCCTATCTATCATCCATACCGGTGAGACTAAGAAAAATCAATCTGAACGTACTAAATACATAACTATTAATGTTTGGCCGAATTTGTTACTGAAAGTTCAATTGCCAAGAGGTGGGCTCGAAGGAAGGGGATAGCCTTCATGAATATTTGATGCCATATTACCCATCCTACGTAGCTTGAGTAGGTTTTGCAGTTGAGGAGACAACCATGTTAGAGTCAAGTAGTGGGGTAGTGTCGGACTGACGGACATAGGTGTCATGTGAGGTGTATCATGCTTACAATGCGCATTTTATTGAATTACCCTGTTTTTATCTACCTACTACTCTATTCCATTATGATTATCACCTCAATTAAGTTTTTACAGTAACATTTACGTTGCGGACAAAGTATTAAAAGCTATCATGTTTACAACCAAATCAATTATTTCACATTAAAATTTCACTGTTACATCACTATTTATGTGTATTTTGTATTGTCGACGTAAAAAAAAACCATGATATGATTTTATGTAATGTTTGATTAGTAATTGTGAATATATTCAGAAATGAAACCAAACTAAAGTTGAAATAAGTGTAGGCGGGTAAAATGCAAGTGTGGCAGGGTGTGTAAGGGGTCGCATCATCTGCCTTTAAAGTAGCATGCCCCTTTCCTTTTCTATTTTTTTTTGGGGGGGGGGGGGCATTTCTGGGGCGGGGGTGACCGTCCCAGTGCCCCATGTACCCCTTATAGCTATACTACTTACGACGAGGTTAAACCTAAACATTCAAATTCATTGTTAATAATAATAATAATAATAGCTGTTTCGATATAGCGCCTTACCAGTTACAATGTAATCGACCAAAGCGCTTACAGCATTAATACCCCAGTCACTGGATTCAGTTGCGATTCTGCACATTAAAGTGCACAATCTCCACTCCTCTAGGGAGCATTCCAGCCAGTCGCCTTCCAAGCGCGCACATGCTAATCCAACCACAATGACGTTCGCATCCTCCCGGGTACCCATTTAACACCTGGGTGGAGAGGAGCAATGTAGATAAAATGCCTTGCTCAAGGGCATAAGTGCTAAAAAAAGTGTTAAAAACACAAAACCCGCAACTCCCACTCACTCAAACACACGCACACACACGCACCCACACACCCACACTCACACAGGTTTACATGGCTTTACTTCCGAGGACAAGTATTGTTCCTCTATTGTTCCTCGTCCTCGGACAGTCGACGGAATAAAGCACAAATTCATTGTTCGACGTTCGAGGACTATTGTCCGGCTTCCGAGGACCATTGTTCTCATGATTTTTTTTTGTTCTCTGTCCGAAAATGTCCTCGGACATACTGCTCAACAGGCCCACCCCTACACACATTGATTTGTGGGGAACTTTATTGTTTTCTCCTATTGTATTTTGTACCCCGCAAGCACTTCTCCTATTGTATTTTGTACCCCACAAGCATGACGGAATAAAGGCCATCATTGTGCTCTATTGTTCTCTGTACCCCACAAATTAATCTATGTAAACCCACACACACACACACACACACGAGAGAGAGAGATTTGGTCACGTATTACCGACCCTCACTTATTACCGGACACCCCGTAAAAGAGCGCATATCTTCATAATTGAGACGATATACATCGAAAGGTCATCGCATTTTTACGAGTTGGCCTATGCGCTTAATTGTTACAATTTTGCAGTCAATCACTTTCACCAATATACAGAACTGCGGTAACGAATCGAATCCTGAAAAGTACATGACTGGAAGGAGAATATTCCATTTCTCTTGCTTTCCCAACCTGGTGAGATGAAACATATTAGTGGTGAAGATATTATCGCATTCCAAAAAAGTGCGCGATCTCCATAACAAATACCATAGCAAATTTACAAGGTTCTTCTATTCTGACGATTCTGTAATAACTCTGAGGATGCAATGCAAAATAAGTTAGTACTGTTGATATTGGTAGTCTGTATTTTCTTCTGTTAGCTTTCAAGACATTACTTTCACAGAGCTTCCTGTATTAGGAAAGGATGTCTGGTGATAGGTTAACGCATACTTGTTTTTTGTTTTTTCTTTATGTCTCCTATTCTTCCCTTCAAAATTTGCAAAAGTACGTGCATTGTTCTGACAGATAATTTCTCATTTATCTCCTCAGAATATCATTAGTTTAGAATAGTAATAGTACATTCATGAAAAAAAGTAATAGGAATGCAGAACAAGCCGAGTCATACTGAGTGGATGAATTAAGTGCACAATTAGATTGCCTTATTTGACCTTTGCTCATGACTTATGTTCCTTTTTTAAGAGGCAATGATTAAGATAATTTCTTAACTTTTAATTATCAGCATGATTAGCAGCATCATGATTTCATGACAATACTCGTGTCATAATTGGTGATGTTGTTTACGTAACGTCGTTCATCCAATTAAATTAGCATGCAACAATGGCGCTGCTTAGACTAACAATGCCCACCTAACTACCCATTATCACAAACTTGTGTTGTGAAAATGTAAATGGTGTAAAATATTTCCAAGAGCTATTCAATTTCCTGATGAAAATTTAACACTCTACAGAAATTGGCAGACACCCTGTAATAATTGTGACTAAAAAGACAATATTAAAATAAGGTATTTTCTTGGTTTGTATAAGATAGCTTTTTAAGATACAGAGGTGCATGGTCCACAGCTTGTTAAGTGATCGCAGTTTGCATATTTTCACTTCCAGTCATTTCTCGATGATAACCATGTTGAGCGCCCGTCAATATTATTTTTTTTACAAGACTTTCTAAAAATTATTTCCTCTAAACAAAATTACAAATGAAATTTAACATTTCATATAATTATTACAAATAAATGTTCACATAAACATAATTGCAAGTAAATAATTTTTCACATTTTATACAAAATTGTAATAAATTTTCTCATAAAGAAAATTGCAAATGAATTTTCACATGTTATACCTTGGCAAAAGTAAATGATTCATAATACAGTTATATATATAATTTATCTTTCAGCTTATGTCCAGCGAGAAAAAATGAATAATTCAAAGATCAGGAAGGACATTTAAAAAATGATAAAATGGAAGAAAGAATAAAAGGAAAAGGAGAGTTGAATTGAGGTGCTGTAAAATACAACAACAAAAACACCCATCTCTACAAACACACTCTAAACACACCCCAGTAGGACACGATACGTTCCCCTGTAGAGCCCACAAATGTAAGAATAACAACAAATGTAAAAATCTACCACAAATGTAAGAATAACCACAAATGTAAAAATCGACCACAAATGTAAGAATAACCACAAGTGTAAAAATCTACCACAAATGTAAGAATAACCACAAATGGAAAAATCTACCACAAATGTAAGAATAACCACAAATGTAAAATTTTACCACAAATGTAAGAATAACCACAAATGTAAAAATCTACCACAAATGTAAGAATAACCACAAATGTAAAAATCTACCACAAATGTAAGAATAACCACAAATGTAAAATTCTACCACAAATGTAAGAATAACCCAAAAATGTAAAAATCTACCACAAATGTAAGGATAACCACAAATGTAAAGAGCTACCACAAATGTAAGAATAACCACAAATGTAAAAATCTACCACAAATGTAAGAATAACCACAAATGTAAAAATCTACCACAAGTGTAAAAATCTACCACAAATGTAAGAATAACCACAAATGGAAAAATCTACCACAAATGTAAGAATAACCACAAATGTAAAATTCTACCACAAATGTAAGAATAACCCAAAAATGTAAAAATCTACCACAAATGTAAGGATAACCACAAATGTAAAGAGCTACCACAAATGTAAGAATAACCACAAATGTAAAAATCTACCACAAATGTAAGAATAACCACAAATGTAAAAATCTACCACAAATGTAAGAATAACCACAAATGTAAAAATCTACCACAAATGTAAGAATAACCACAAATGTAAAAATCTACCACAAATGTAAGAATAACCACAAATGTAAAAATCTACCACAAATATAAGAATAACCGCAAAAACACTGCACCGGTAAATTTTGACTCAAAATAACCACATTAATGTCATAACATGTCAACCACAAGTTCAAAAATAACGACAAATTTGAAAAACTAGAACACAAATGTAAAAAAATCTTTTTACAACAAATATAAAGCATTTCGCCTACATAACATGTCAACCGCAAATGTGTAAACTCATTGCATGCACAATGCACCTATGTAAGATCAGTTATTATGAGATGCATGTGTGTGTACGTGTTCCTGTGTGTGAGGTTTCCTGACCATTAAAATCCCTAAATTGTCGAAAGACACTTTGAATTACCACAAACATAAAAACATGTCAACTATAAATGTAGAAAAGTCACTAAACTAGTGGTTTACTAATGCTCTCCTTTTATAATGATCAGTTTACCGTTTAATTAAGGGCCGGGGGTCGAGGAGCTGATCATAAACTTCAACGGCAAAAAAAATTCACATACATGATTGTAGTCTATCCGATGTCGTCGCAATAGAACAATTTTTTTAACAGTCTCAAGAGGGCGCTTCATATAAATTAAATTTCTTCTTGTTTCTCTTCAATTTCGTTATTTTCACACTATACAATGACAGTGCATGCATGCATGAAATATTATATTTTGAAAGACTATTAGAGTAAGGATGCCCAGTCTTCGATGATCAAAATGATATCATTCTTCTAAGAATTGCATGTTTTGGCTTTTCCTCATATTCACATTGCTAGTCACAAATAGCTTATTTTACTGTAAATGATGGTCACTACTGATATTTGCACTTGCGTGTCCGCAGCTGCGATGGGCTGTGGGCCATGCAACCATAGGGGCCAACTCCTGCCGTACGTCCTTCTTTTGGCATGGTCACAACTCTCTGCGTCTCCTTTTGGGCTGCTCATCATTATAACTCTTTCAGTGCCGCTGGCACGTAAATATGTGACAGATAGACTTGTCATTTTCATTCACCAATTGCTCGACCACAGGAAAGGTATATGGTCAATGTATATCAAAATTTTAAGCATAAATCAAACCTTCTAAATATATGATTATAATCCTGATTATACCATTGAAAATTTCAGAGAAAACTTCAGATTTTTAAAAAGACATTACCTTATTTCAACATTAAACAATAGTAAACAAATGAGAAACCAAAATATAATGGAAAAAAAAGAAACTCAAATGTAATTTTCAATAATTCTTATGCATAAATTTGGTCAAAGTAATAGTGTTTGGTAATAAATGGTAATAAATTTCCTACGAGTTTTATACACAATATTTTGTGAAATAATATAGATGGTGATAGTATCCCGAAATTAAGGTTCATCTGTGAACAAATTTAAAAGAAGCTAATTTCAACTGATTTGGGTAGGTATTGGTTTGGACAACTACCAAAAAAAAGGAAGGAGTGATAGAGATTGGGGAACTTTTTTTTATTCCAGGTCAAAGGTCAATGAACTTTTTCAAAATCCCTAAAATTGGTATTTCAAGAAAGGAATATGGTGTCTGCATGATTCTGGTGTCAAAATGCTTAGAACTAGGAAAGAAAATGATGTAGAGTAATTACTGACTATAAAAATCAAATCTTGACCTTCAAAATTGAGGTCAAAGGTCAATGACCTTTTTCAAAATCACTAAAAATGGTATTTCGGGAAATGAAAGTGGTATATGCATGATTCTGGTGTGTAAATGCTTAGAACTAGGAAAGAAAATGATGTAGAGCAATTACTGACTATACAAATCAAATCTTGACCTCCAAAATTGAGGTCAAAGGTCAATGACCTTTTTCACAAAATCACTAAAAATGGTATTTCAGGAAAGAAAAATGGTATATACGTGTACTTGATTTCGGTATCAAAATGCTCAGGAATACGAAAGAAAATAATTTAGAGTAATAACTATTAGATTAAAGTCTTGACCTCTAAAGCTAAGGTCAAAAAGGGTCAAAGGTAAAAATCGATGTTTTATCATATATCAACCAGGTATTAAGAAAATTATGGTAGTGTTTCAAGTGTGAGCAGAGAAATCAAAGTGGCTAATTCCTACTCGTTCCTAATTGTTCTGGCAACAGCGGGACAAATTGGTTATTCCAAAAGCAGATGATGAGGTGAAATTCCTTGTCTTTGGGTCAAAGGTCATTGACCCCTGTGTTAATCACGAAACTTAAATTGAGCAAGCATTTGGTACAGCTTATTTAGTATAAAATATATTGTGTCCATAATCCTAGGTATTCATAATCCTAAAATAATTCTTTGCCAATCTTTTAACTCGTTCAATCCTGATCAAGATAACGTTGGCCTGGTCAGTCTAGCTCGGCATGGGTAAATAGGGACAACCTCCCTAGTCTACCTTGATCGACATTGCTCTGAGTTCTTGCACAAGTAATATCAGAATGTAAAAAATACCCTTTTCCGATCCAGCCTGAGCAGGTCTATTTAACAGAGTTTACCGATTGGCAGTAGAACCTTGCATAATTATCAACAATTTGAAGGACATTGCTCGCAGCATACAACATGTGCTTATAACTTCTAGTAGCTATTGACAACACAATAAAAATCAACGATACTTAGTCTGCTTCCTCTTCATCACTTCCAACTTCATCATCTATGAGTTCTGTTCCATTGGAGTAATGTTTAGAGCACACCCAGATGCAGATACACATGACAGTACCAGCTATCACGCAGTTACATTTCATGTTTTGACATTGTTTCTCCCCTTCTTGCAGTTGCAGCAAATTCCTTTTAGAAGGTTGTCTGTGGCAATACTACCAGACAACATCTTCGGTCTTAGCTTTCTGTTGGAATCCAGTTCCCATCCTCTTCTTTTGGGATCAAGAATAGAGGTGTCCAGATGTTTCCACACAGCGACTTGAAGATGTACGCGAAAGGAATGTTGAGCTGTTGCATCGTCCGTTGGATAGGCCTATGAGGATCTTGATAATGAGTCACCGGTAAGGGACAAGAAGATCTACATTGAAAAGACCCTTCTTTTCAACAGGCTTATAATAATGGCAGAGAGAGGTGAAGGCATTGAACACATATTCAATTTTGAGCTGACTCCTGTCCCCCAAAAACATGAATTTGGCAAAATGCTCATGGAAGGAGCTTCAAAACTTGACTTAAACATTGAAAACAAGATACATGTTGTTGATGGTGGATGGCTTCTTCATCAAGTTAAGTGGTGCAGTGGTGCAACCATCAAGACTATTGTTGATACATATGTCAGATACATTCAAAATAAATTCAAGGATGCTACTGTAGTGTTTGATGGCTACGGGGAAGTATCATCAACAAAAGATCATGAACATATGCGGCGGATGGTTGGAAAGAAGGTATCTCAAGACCTTAATTGACCATATCACGTGACAGAGAGGTGTTCTTGGCAAATGAGAAGAATAAAGAAGCCTTGATCACAATGATATCTTCAGAGATGACAAGTCACAATATCACTGTACGCCAAGCAAGGGAAGATGGTGACACACTGATTGTCAAATTCGCAATAGACTTGGTCGCAAGTGTTAATCGCCCAGTTGTTGTTGTAATAGTTATTACTCTAAATTATTTTCTTTCGTATTTCTGAGCATTTTGATACCGAAATCAAGTACACGTATATACCATATTTCTTTCCTGAAATACCATTTTTAGTGATTTTGTGAAAAAGGTCATTGACCTTTGACCTCAATTTTAGAGGTCAAGATTTGATTTGTATAGTCAGTAATTACTCTACATCATTTTTATTTCCTAGTTCTAAGCATTTTGACACCAGAATCATGCATTATACCATATTCCTTTCTTGAAATGCCATTTTTAGTGATTTTGAAAAAGGTCATTGACCATTGACCTCAATTTTGGAGGTCAAGATTTGATTTTTATAGTCAGTAATTACTCTACATCATTTTCTTTCCTAGTTCTAAGCATTTTGACACCAGAATCATGCAGATACCGTATTCCTTTCTTGTAATACCAATTTTAGTGGTTTTGAAAAAGGTCATTGACCTTTGACCTTGAATAAAAAAAGTTCCCCAACCTCTATCACTCCTTCTTTTTTTGGTAGTTGTCCATACCCATACTTACCCAAATCAGTTGAAATTAGCTTCTTTTAAATTTTTTCACAGATTGGTTCAATATAGGGCTAATTTAGTATTAATGAAGTACAGGCATTTGAAAAGTAAGCATTGATCACATTTTGGTAAGAGAGCTAAACCCCTTGGCACAGTAAGAGTTAACATACCCCCTCTTACCTGCAAGAACTCTTGAGGGGAATGTACAGCACTGTACAGGTACCGTGCAACCGACATGCAACCAACGCGCGACATATTATCACGGCTCCGTATGGAGATATGGGCTTCGTAAGACTTCTGCAAGGAGGTACGACGATGTACGAGGTACGATGGCTGCGCGCGTTCATCAGAACACGTAGCCACACGCAGAGACTGTTGGACATGTCCAACCCGTAGGGTCCACCCGCCTCCTTGCGTGTCCTCCGTGCTCTTACGTGCTTCGAAAAAACGTGCAGACCCGTGCGTGCGACGCAAGGATTTTCTGCGAAATCCGTCGCAAGGAGGTGCACGACCGGTTGTGACAAACCTTTGAGGTCGCAGCATGTTTGCACCTATGGTTTGCTGCTTTTTGCGCCGATGTTTGGTGCGCAATTAAATGTAAAGTATCGACCATCTTTTTCATCATCAGTTTTCATCACTCTTTGTACGGTACAAACAAAAATGTATTTATACATTAATAATAATAATTTGAGAAAAATGACGATATATGCTGTGAGTTTTGATGAGTTAAAAGAAAACACATATAATGTAGAAAATATTGAACGGATTATCCTACTTCCCAAACCCTGTATAAACTTTTAGATAAATACAAAAACATAAAGAAAGCACGGTATACACTGCAAGTACATAGCCTGCAAGCACAGACCCTAATCTAGCACTTTATTTATGTAGCGGCGGCCAGCGTCCGGTATTACTAATAGATATTGATTTATCTAATGGGAAGTATACTGACCTGAATTAATTGACTAGGTACTATACGTTCAGGTCAACAGAGTGAGCCCCAGACGATCAGAAAGTAATGAAGTGAACGGTCGAATCTTATAAAAAGCTTTTTTCCTCCAGCTCTATTTATTTTTTTCATCACAAAATTGAGGGAAGCTTCGAGTTTTGTCTCAAGATGTTTGGCAGATTATGTTGTCGCTGCATCACCAATACAATACTAAGCGTTATATCTCTCAATTGTTGATGCATTTGCCCCGTTATGTTAGCTCGAACGAACAATAATTATTAATTATTAAAGGAGAATTAACCCCTGATTACAAATTGACTTATATTGGAAGGTGTAATATATTCCTACTTATTGGCCTAAATCATTTTCTAATAAGATATCAGAAAAGGGTATAAATAAAGATGTTCCAACACGCGGTATCGTCTCCTACTCATTTACATGGGGGCTGCCATTTTCTTGCTGATTTGGAGTTGTACATGAACCATTGAGAAATGTTCCAGTCAGGAAGATATTTTTAATCCAAGACCTAAATTGATTTTCTTCATTACCTAAAATCCCATATGTGACGAAAAATATAAAGTGGGTGTTTACATGTAATATAAAAATTAAATCTTTATAATGATACTTTTAAATTGTCTGGTTTTGCTTAACAAAAATCTATTTTCTTGGGTTTGCCAAACAGAGCAGAACATAATATATGCAGCATGCATTCTGACTTTTCAAGTCCCATTATCCGAAAGCAGGTGAATGCATAGTTTGCCGCTATAGATGCTCAGGGAAGAAGCATCCATAAAATTTGAATTAATTTGCTCCGTCCCATACGTCCAGTATCGAGAAAATAGATTTCTATTAAGCGAATATCGATTTTCAACAGAAATATATAAGGAAATCTTCAGTTTAAAAATAAATTGTCATATCTATTCTATATTTTTAATCTCAAATGGGTTTTTAATTTTGAAAAAGGCAATTGGGCATTTGGATTAAGAAAATCTTCTTGTACACATAAAAAAAATGGCAGCCCCCATGTATTGCTAGCAGACGATACATATTGCTAGCAGATGATAAATTTTGCTCAGAAAATCTTGATTCGTATCGATCTCGTATATTTTGACGCGAAGCCATATTGTCTAACAAGTAGGAATAAATAACACCTTTGAACACTATCGTCTTTATTGTTTGAGGTTAATTCTCCTTTAAACAGAAGGATGCACATCGCATTCATATACATCATTTTCTATACTTAACAAACGTCTGAAAACATTTTCTACTTAAAATACTTTTGACTTGAAGATGTTTGACAGATTATGTTGTCGCTGCATCACCAGTACAATACCAAGCGCTATATCTCTCAATTGTTGATGCATTTGCCCCGTTATGTTAGCTCAAACGAACAATAATTCTTAATTATTAAACAGAAAGATGCACATTGCATTCATATACATAATTTTCTATACTTAACAAACGTCTGAAAAACATTTTCTACGTAAAATAATTTTGGCTTAAAAATCCTCATTTATTTTTTATGCTTGGAGGAGTAGTTGTAATTGTAGTTGTATCCAAAATTATATGGAATAGCATGTATTTTTACTCCTTCACTTTTACCTACATAATTAGGTCTGTCTTTTCTGATGAAGATCTTTAATGATGTCCCAGAATGAATCTGTTTTGGCAATAATACTATACAAACTTATTTCTTCACCTTTTCCATTTGACGTGTCGTGGTCAAATGGTCAAGTCAGTCGACTACATAATGTGGATCAAGTTGTTCGAGATTCGAATGTCAGCCGAGGCACTAATGTCTTTCTGCCACCCAGGTGCAGTATTATGGGAAACCATAAGGAAGTAATTTTGCGAATGCTTGGAAGATTTATATATCAAGGAAGCTTGCATAAAGCCTGGGCATATTATAGGCCTGATTTCCAAATGACTATGTACGGTATTTCATTATATCGTACGCCTTTCATGCCTTTAGCTTCCGAACGTGCTGCCATACTTTTCAGTTAAATATATTAATGTCAATGATATAGATTATATACGGTAGAGTAAAAAAGCCTACTGAATATGTGCAATAGCAACATGCTACATCTCTGTATACCAACTGCACTGAACGTTGTCTGCATTTTAGATTCAACTTATCATGCTTATATAGGCTCTGCTTTACATAAACTAGACTTTAAGAACCAGAACTTGAGTGGAACTTAATTTAAACCTACTTCAGTTCAAAAGGAAAGTTTAAGTTTGATAGACCGGGTGAGCGTTTCATCAAGCGTTTTGTCAGTGATTTTTACTGACAACTGTTATAAGCTACTGAAATCCTTGCATCTGATTGGCTGAGAGCAAATTTGTCGGTGAAAATCACTGACAAGACGCTTGATGAAACGCTCCCCGGAGGTCAAGTTAAACTACAGTTCAGAACACAGGCCATTATGTTTGAAAATATAATGGATTGTTAACAACCTTATTAATGTGATTAAACACATGCATGTTGTCACATGCTATCTGTGCTATGCGTGAACGAATTTCACATCCATCCGTTTTCCACTCTTTTCTAGCTTCATAATTATGTCTTTGAAAGGGCAAGAATTATAATATTCTGACATTTTCTGATGTTGTGGTGGTCTGCTTTTTGTTGACATCAAGCTTGTCAGGTAAAAGGATTCTTTTTAGTGTCACTGTCCATTTGCAATTCGCAGATAATGTAATTAATACTACACGCCCTAGCCTCACAATCGTCCTAGGTTATCGCAAGTTTTCGTAATATTCCGTAAACGTGGGCAAGTTTTAATAATTATTGCGCAGAGATTTCCGAACTTTCGTAAACTTTAGCCCTTCTCGACCAAATTGCATACACTTAAAAAAAATTGCCGCTTTTTCACGGGAAATTCCTGGCAGTCAGGTTGCCGGGAATGCCCGTTTTGCTACAGTACATAGACCGCGGTTTAAGTTAAACCGGAGTGCAGAATACGGGCGATTGTGTTTTTCTCACAGACTTGGGGAGTAAAAACATGGATTACTCTTATACAGTCATATTTTTGTTAAATAGTAGAAACTTTAATTTCTAACTGGAAACTCTATGTAAATTAATACGGAACCATGAAAACGATTTGTAATTTAACAGGGTAACTTGTTAAAATATATACAAATATATTTTCTTAACAGTGTTTTATGTTGGGCGATTGTAAATATATGCTGATTTCCCGTAAACCAACACATTTGCTGTTGTTTTACAGGGAAAAGAGTGTAAAATTAAAATAACGGCAATAACTTGTTTCAAGGGCCAAAAACTTGTAGGTTTACACTTATTTTGTTTTTACAGTGTATGGGCTTAGCAATTATATGGGGGTACTAATTTAATTGCTGGGCCTCATGAAGAGCTGGCGAGCGTTTCATCAAGTGTTTTGTCAGTGATTTTTACCGACAACTGTTATAAGCTCCTAAAATCCTTGCATCTGATTGGCTGAGAGCAAATTTGTCAGTAAAAATCACTGACAAGACACTTGATGAAACGCTCCCCAGTATAATGCTGCTGAGAATTCCATGGGCAAATATGATTATTACTTTCTTTCATTTTATATAAAAAGGCGCCACGATACATTTGAACTCTTCCAAATTGTCTTTCATGCCAACGCGATCGAGAGGAATACCACGTAGTTGTGGTTCTGTGTTGATTTGTGCCGCCGCGAGGAGAGAAATGAAACGACAACAAAATTAATGTATTCGTTCGTTGTAGAAATTATTCTCAAGCCAACGCTGTCGTGTTTTAGACATTGCCTTTGTCCTCCCTCCTTTTGATGATTTGCTTCTAAATATATCTCTAGCACTTTTTGAGGAAACAGGAAAGGATTATGACAGAAGAGTAAATGCAAAATCAAATACTATAATACCAAACAAAGTAATGTATTCGTTCTTTGTAGCTTGCTTTGAAATGTAAAGGATTCAGGAGGGTTTGTCGTGTGAGGAGGTCTTGATGACGGTCGGAGAGGTCGATGTTTTGTTCTGGCGCTGATTTTTCAATATAAAACAACGAGTAAATCCAAAATCAAATACTATATTACCATGCAGACAAAGTAATGTATTAGTTCCTTGTAGCTTGCTTTGAAATGTAAAGGATTCAGGAAGGGTTTATCGTGTGAGGAGGTCTTGATGACGGTTGGAGAGGTCGATGTTTTGTTCTGGCGCTGATTTTTCAATATAAAACAACGAGTAAATGCAAAATCAAATACTATATTACCATGCAGACAAAGTAATGTATTAGTTCGTTGTAGCTTGCTTTGAAATGTAAAGGATTCAGGAAGGGTTTGTCGTGTGAGGAGGTCTTGATGACGGTTGGAGAGGTCGATGTTTTGTTCTGGCGCTGATTTTTCAATATATAAAACAAGATCAATGAGGTTGCATGGGAAGCATCCTAATGAAATGACGGTGTGTTTCATATCACATTTGTACTGTTATGGGGAAGGAGACAGATCGACTAGCAATAATAGGATTTTCTCATTTGACTAAGGCCTATACATTGGAAAAAATCTTTGAAATTAAATGTAAAGAGACCGACAAAGCGAAAGGAAGATGATAAAGATTAAAAGGGGAATGGAGAGAGAGAGAGCGAGAGCCAAAGAGATGGGGAGGGTGGAAGATCATAAAAGCTTTCCTCACAAAACACTTAGCCGCCTAACCTTGAAGATGAAAAAAAAACATAATTCTTATATCAATGCCGCCCCAAAGTTCGTACCTGAGCATTTAAGACGCCTAAACCGATTCTGTATAAAGTTTTCCCGATATTAAATCGGATTTCTGAAGATTAAATCTTACTCCTCAGATTCCATTATTTTAATAGTGATTTGGGTCCAGTTTCTGCTGGGTATGTAAAACACATGCCTATATCCAAAGCAAGATGCCCATGTCTGTGAAGGTATGAAAATATCTTTGGGTGCCATTTTCAATCATCATGAATTGAGTGCATGAACTTCTATTTACTTGAAGATTATACTATTTCATGACAGGGATATAAAGGTCGTATTGCTACCGTGTTCCGTTATTTTATTTTATTTTTTAAGGGGAAGAGTCGATCTTATTATGATTTCCGTGACAGCAGTGCTTACCCCCCCCCCCCCTCCCGCATTCAGCATCTCTTACAGTACGTTATGAATTATTATGTAAGTGAGAGGGAGAAGAGAAGTTTACATCAAGCTGTGACATGCAGATACTAAAGATTCTATTAAAATCAATTAAAATATTATGGTATCAGCTCTCTTTTTTCCTTCTCTCAAGTTTCTCCTTCAAATTGGATCTCTTTCTCTCTCCTTCCTCTTATACTCCCTCTCCATTTTGCTCCCCCTCTCTCCCTTTCCCTTTTTTCTAGTTCTATATTTCCTCCTCTTTTTCTACCTCCCTATCCCCTTCTCTCTCTCTCTCTCTCTCTCTCTCTCTCTTTCTCTTTTGCCCTCCATCTCTCTCTATCTCTACCCCGCTCTCCCTCTCTCTCTCTCTATCTCTCTCTCTCTCTTTCTCTATCCTACTCTCGACTAACTCTCCCTTGAGGTGTAAATAGCGACTTAGCAGTAATAGATGGTCAAACTCAGTCACACCATCCTTTCAGTAAAAGTACTTAAATTGAACAAGACCGTCTTCCGCGTGCCCTTCACTTACAATCCATATTGATTTACTAATATACCGGTATATATTCGCTGAAAGGGAACATCGGTTGAAAAGGGGTCATGATAAGTCCTTTTAAAATCTACTTATTCAAGCATCATTTTGTACTTGGGTATTTGCCAAATATTTGCTAAATTTCACTTGACTTATTATAAAAGCCACGAGGGCAAGTGTACAAAAAAATTGTACTAGTGAAATGTTTAAATTTGTTCACATTTTGTTTCGAGTGAATGATAATAATAATAATAATAATAATAATAATGTCAATAAAACAATGATAATGAAAATTTGCGCATATTCAGCTTCTTCTAACGATGTAACGGCAGAAAATAATGGAAGACAAAAGCATATTCTTGTAATTTCATATCGAAAACCACTTTACAAAAATGATGAAATTTCCCTTTATCTTTTCGAGAGACAATAAGTGGTAGCGCATTTGCAGGATAATAGCTGCGATGTACTCGAAATCCAAATCTTTATAATCAAATAAAAAAATTATTCTCATGCCAACGCTGTCGTGTTTTAGACATTGCCTTTGTCCTCCCTCCCTTTGATGTTTTGCTTCTAAATATATCTCTAGCAACTTTTTCAGAAAATAGAAAAGGATTATGACAGAAAAGTAAATGCAAAATCGAATACTATAATACCAAACACGATTTCAGATGGTTCACGATGGTTCTTAAAAATCATCTATAGCTGCCTCTGCCAGGCCAGGTACACAATTCGTTTTATTAGAAAAGTCGCGTATCAGTCGGAAGGCTGACTTGCATGATGATTTCACAAATTAAATTTGGATCCTTTGGTCGTATGTCCGATTGTTTTGATAAAACCCGAATGCTTATCTTTACATTAAAAGGGAAGGCTGACACCATGTACACTGCGAGCGGAATGGACACAAGGAGCATTTTGATTCCATTATGCTTTTTGGTGGGGTGGCAATTAAGTCACAGCTATAGGTAAAACTTAAAGATAATTTTTTGTTCCCGCAATGATGGAAAATATGATTCCACATATTAAAACCAGATTTCATTAGCTGATCACTACTTCATATAAATTTATATCTTTCTTACGATTTTGGTTTGAAATGGAACCTCAAGTGCCTGGTTACAATTGTGATGAGTAACATAATACAGTGCGTATCAAAAAAAAACTATACCAAAATTTGATAGCTTCTAATTAAAATTTTATAACCGATGTGACTTTGAAATTAATTTCATGGAGAAGAGCAACTTGTTGTCTGTCCAGTGGTACCTCATTCATGATTTCTACCTTGGATGACTGAGCACCAGGGCTTTTAAAAAGTATTGTCAAAATCTCCTTGCTCCAAGTTTGGGCTGATGCAACGAATGTGGGTCAAGCCATATGATTGTGTTACTTTAGTCTAAAATCATTTTAAAAGTTGAATCTTCCTATGTGCTTCAATGCTTCATTGTTTAAAGGGAGTGGCAAGTCGTAATCCATGGGCCTGACCAGTTGGCCTGACTCGGGGAAATTCGGATACAATCAGGTCCAATCGTGCGCTACCGAAGGAATGTTATTGCCGGATTCCTCGCGCGATCGTTAACTCGAATCCCTCCATACGCAACCGACCAATGAGATTCAAATACTGGAATAAAGAACGTGCGATCTTGTTTACTCAAAAATCATCTATAGCTGCCTCTGCCAGGCCAGGTACACAATTCGTTTTATTAGAAAAGTCGCGTATCAGTCGGAAGGCTGACTTGCATGATGATTTCACAAATTAAATTTGGATCCTTTGGTCGTATGTCCGATTGTTTTGATAAAACCCGAATGCTTATCTTTACATTAAAAGGGAAGGCTGACACCATGTACACTGCGAGCGGAATGGACACAAGGAGCATTTTGATTCCATTATGCTTTTTGGTGGGGTGGCAATTAAGTCACAGCTATAGGTAAAACTTAAAGATAATTTTTTGTTCCCGCAATGATGGAAAATATGATTCCACATATTAAAACCAGATTTCATTAGCTGATCACTACTTCATATAAATTTATATCTTTCTTACGATTTTGGTTTGAAATGGAACCTCAAGTGCCTGGTTACAATTGTGATGAGTAACATAATACAGTGCGTATCAAAAAAAACTATACCAAAATTTGATAGCTTCTAATTAAAATTTTATAACCGATGTGACTTTGAAATTAATTTCATGGAGAAGAGCAACTTGTTGTCTGTCCAGTGGTACCTCATTCATGATTTCTACCTTGGATGACTGAGCACCAGGGCTTTTAAAAAGTATTGTCAAAATCTCCTTGCTCCAAGTTTGGGCTGATGCAACGAATGTGGGTCAAGCCATATGATTGTGTTACTTTAGTCTAAAATCATTTTAAAAGTTGAATCTTCCTATGTGCTTCAATGCTTCATTGTTTAAAGGGAGTGGCAAGTCGTAATCCATGGGCCTGACCAGTTGGCCTGACTCGGGGAAATTCGGATACAATCAGGTCCAATCGTGCGCTACCGAAGGAATGTTATTGCCGGATTCCTCGCGCGATCGTTAACTCGAATCCCTCCATACGCAACCGACCAATGAGATTCAAATACTGGAATAAAGAACGTGCGATCTTGTTTACTCAAATTTGGGTCAATGTGCGAACTTTTATTAGCTGCGCACGATAAATTGAAGTCGCTTTGAACTTTGATCCAGAGAAAGGAGCAGCCAACTGTAAAAGCGCCCATAGATTGCGACTTGTCGCTCCCTTTAAAGTGATTCAGTGTATCTAAGCTCTCAGATGAGCTTGTTTCAATCCATATGATAATCTTTAATTTATTTTAACAGCCTACTAACTTCTTGTCTCGTGATAACTAAAAACTCTCTACTCATTTGTCCATTGAACCATTTCACCGGCATTAAAGGTGCACACGGTGTTTTTCGCGGATAGCATAACGTATACTGACCTTTAAGGCTAAAAAGAACAAAAAGAAGGAGACGTGTTTTGAGAATTACCAAGTAGACTTTCAAGAAAAAAAAGATTTGAATGACTCAGTTAAAAGGCTTACCTTAAAAAAAGGGATGCGGGTGAAGCCAAAATTGTGTCATGGCAAATAAATAAATTATCATAAATTTAGCTTGTGATAAGCGCTTTCTTGAGTTTGAGTTGACTTTAACACCTTTTTTTACATATGCACAAAATAAATTGGAAATAACTCAACAATTGTTTTTCCAACTGCAGTAAATAATGCATAATTGTTTTGACCCACATTGGCTGCTTCAGCCCAAACTTGGTACAAGAGGATTTTGACAATACTTTTTGAAAAGCCTGCTGCTCAGTCGTCAGTGGCAGCAAAGTTATGAATAAGGTATCATTACACAGAATATAAGTTGCTCTTTACTATGAAATAAATCCCAAGCTTATAGAGGTCATAATTTTTAATTAGAAGCTACCAAAGTTGGGTATACTATTATACGCACATATAGTGCGTCACAGGAAAAACAACGAAACCCTAAATAAAACAAAGATTTATTGTGGAGATACTATTTGCTCTATGACAAATGGGTTTTTTCCATAAATTATAAGTGTTATGCTTTCAAATGATACACTGATGGCATCAATCCATACATGCTTTACCAGGCAGCATCGTTTTGAAAATGACATGTAAAAACTCATTTGTGCCGAATTTGGCGTAAAACCGTGAAAAAATTAGGATCACATGCAAACATGACCCAACGGAAACGTGAAAGATAAAACCCAAATGACAAGGTTGTCTTCATGCTTTTCTTTTCTTGTAATAATAATAATAATAATAATAGTAGTAATAATGATGGTAGGTTTAATCGTAAAAGAAAGGATGGTCAATGTTTGTTTTGGGGTTTGTTTTTTGTTTTGTTAATGGTGGGGGTAGAGAAAGAACATAATAGAGAAATGGTAGCTGCAATCGTTACATGCTTTTCTTTTCTTCTTCTTCTTCTTCTTCTTCTAATAATAATAATAGTAATAATGATGGTAGGTTTAATCGTAAAAGAAAGGATGGTCAATGTTTTTTTGTTTGTTCGTTGTTGTTTTTTTTTAATGGTGGGGGTAGAGAAAGAACATAATAAAGAAATGGTAGCTGCAATCGTTACGAAAAGCGATTTCTGCAATTTTCAGAACGGCAACTTGTTAAAAGAACAAAGCAAGGTAATATTTTCATGACAATTAAAGTAAGGGACATCTTACATTCTTGTCATCAAAACAATGGACAAGGATGGTTTAGGTCGCATAAGGCAGAAAGTATCACGAATATGGCCATTTCCAACTTCAGGAAAGGCACTGTTTTCGTCACACGAACGGCAATTTTTCATCTTTGTGGGGATATTTATTTGATTTGTAAATTATGGGGACGCTACGTTTCTGCCACAACTCGAAATCAGTATTGACCCATATTTTATGAAAAAAATCTGGTTGAATGCATGTCATCATACATCATCACAATAGGAATCTCGCCTTCGCATGTGATACGAACGTTTCTCATTTTTTTCACGAAATCTGGCCAAAATTGATTTTTACATGTCATTTTCAAAACAATCTCGTTCGGTGAAGCGTGCATGGATTAATGCCATCAAGGTATCATTTTTAAAGCATACCAGTTCTACTTGAAGGACAATAGAAAATTGTTGTTAAAGAGCTCGTTAGTGGGGTCACAAGTATCTTTGTTTTCAGGGTTTCGTTTTTTTCTGTGACGCACTGAGAAATCAGAGGAACCGAACGTGATTTCCAATTATGCATATTTTTGTTAAAGATCGTTTATATTCTACAGATACAAAACACCAAACAGAAAACAATTAAAATCTCAAAGACGGTTTCTTTCGAATGATACACAGAGAGAGAGATAGAGGGGAGAGAGAGAGACAGAGAGAGAGAAAGAGAGAAAAAGAGAGAGAGAAGAGAGAGAGAATAAGAGAAATGGAAAGAGAGAAGAGAGAGAGAAAGAGAAAAGGGAGAGAGAGAAGAAGAGAGAGAAAAAAGGGAGAGAGAGAGAAGAGAAAGGGGCGAGAAGGGGAGAGAGATAGAGAGAGAAAGAGAAAGAGAGAACACAGAGAGAGAAATGCTTTGGAGAGGGAGAAGGAAAGGGTCAAGAGAAAGAGAGTAAGATGGTATTTTAATTAAGATTCGATAGACATTCGTCCTGTTCATGCTTATGACCTATGTAACAATGCTGACTTCATCTTTCAAATGACTGTCGGCATACTTTAGTGAACGGAAACCTTCTTGCTTATTATTGCTAAGGCTGCAACTCGGAAGCTGCCCACAATATTACTCTGATTAAGAGACCGTCACAAATGCCCTTGACCTAAAATGCTGTCTAGTCCACGCTTGAAATGAGGTACATCATATTTGTAGCTGTAGGAACATGATGGAAGGACGGGAGGGGTGTTAACTTGTGTAATATCCATCCAAATGCTCGATGCAAACAGATTTTCATGTATGCAGTGACCTTAAAGTGATTTGGTAACATGGTAGAGGGCTTGATAAAATCTGAGCTGCCTGGCCTTACATGCTATCAGTGTATGTAATATGGTGTAAAAATGAAGACGGGGGGGGGGGGGGGGGGGGGGGAGACACTTCAAAATCATCATAATTTTATCTTTCACAAAAGTAAACATATGCAAGTGACCGGAAATGCCAGGCTCATTTTTCCCATAGACTCGGTGTTAGACTAAAGCGTATGGCCATACGCTTTCGTAAATAGGAGTATGCAGTCACAGATATCTTAATAATAGCATTATATATTTGAAAACCTTTCTATGCCTGGCTATTTATTTATCCTTCTGAACATCACTATACAAGAAAAAAAAAATTCAACAATTTATTAAATCAAGCCTCCACGAAGTTACCGGATCCCTTTAAATCCGTAGCAGCATCATAATTCACCGGCTTATACCCTACAACTCTGCATCACTTTTGACGCCATAGTTACCTGTGGGTTAAATAAAAAAAGTCAGAAAACACATCTAAATATGTGCGAGGCTAGTAATATGGCAATTTCATTTGGACGGTGTAACGTTATTACTTACCCGTATTAGCTTCAATGTTGAAAGTATTACGCAGTGTTTAGTCAAGGTCATATATTTTGGTTGAAATGTATTTTAATGGAAGATATAATTGGTTTCACACCAAATCGATTATGCCTTTTCTTCAATCAGGTCTGAAAGCTTTAAGAGGACATGATTTGGTAATTAATCTCTTTTCCATTTCAATAATAATAACCTTTTTTCTCCATTGGCATTCCCTGATTTTTTAAAGCTGATTCACTTTTATAAGAATATAGGGGGGGATGATTTCTGTGAAATTTAAAATGGGAAACACTTCAATTTATAATCCATTTTCATGAAGGCTGATCATTAACATGCCGTCAGTATTTGGTACGAGCTCGCTTGGGACTTCCAAACCAAGTCGTGAATTTCGTCGTATAACTCCATCGTATAACGTATTGATATAAAGGAGGATTAGTTAAAGACCTCAGCCTGACCCAAAACAACCATATATTGACGTAAAGCTTAGTAAACAAAGAATATAATTAGCCTGGGTATTCATAAATTTTCGTCTCCGTTTATCCATAAAAAATTAAAAAGATAATTTTTTTTGGTCCGCCCCCTCCCTATGGCGTAACAACAGAGGAAACTGCAGGGGGTCGCTAGGGTGACGACATGTCATGTATACAGCTCCGAGTGCGGCTACACGATATGTCGTCATCAAATTTTCACCCCTCGCAAAGTAGCGTTCCTCAGAGACGGGGCCCTCGTCAGAAAAACCACCGGGGCTCAACATTCGGGACGCTGTTACTCATTCCACAGGAAACGGAATCTCATGAAGTTGGTTTCAATTTGTTCAGAAAATATATAGCTCCCCGTGGATGAATAAAGGGTATATTTCAAAATTCGGTCAGGCTGAGGTCTTTAAACATAAAACTGACCCGAATTTTCTGCTGACTAGGAGAGTATTTTTTGCTCATGGCAAGATGTCATAAGTAAAAGTAATCTTGCAATATTTCGTTGTCAATCAAGTAGTTGAAAAACGTTTTATTTATATGGAGTATTGTTATTGCTAGGCTTCCACAACATATACAGAGATATAATAATACATGAGGGATAAGACTAATCCTACATACTCGTAGATGGCGTTTTCTATGAGAGTGTCTCAACTGGAATTATAGAGAGATGATAAGCGCGCAACTTGATGATTTGCTCGGAGTTTATCCATTGCACTTAACCCCACGTCCCCGATACCTTTATAAGCGAAAGTAACAAGAAGCATCACTCACTGCAGATGCCTCTACACATCACAACTCTATATCACAATGCAAGTGTGATTTTTTCGAATTCAAACGCAAATCTGATTTTGAAACGCAATCTTTGATATTCACGCAACGGCGCACCGCCGAAAGATGGAAATTCACGAATCGGTGGCGCGACTTTTGATGCTGATTGCATCTTTGGGCTTTGACGCGAGGGTAGTTGGAGGCGCCGTGAATTCGGCGGGGATGCCGGGCGACGATCCGGTACCTGGTGAAATACACTTTGTAGCGTTGTATCCAGGGGGAACCTGGGAGGGCCTAGAGATTGCCGGTCGTATGGCTGTTGCTGATATCAATGCGAATCCAAATTTCCTCCAGAATTACACCCTCGTTATGCACGTCGACTACACGAATGTAAGTACTTTCGACCATTTCTTATGCTGTTCCGTTTTTATTACGAACCAAGAAGAGACGATATTACTCCTAAATTAAACAAAGTGTCAAAGGAACACTGTGAGATTCTTTTAAGCTGGTCCGCCAGACATATCAGAAACTATATGTAATCAATGACCACTGAAGGTGGCTTACTCACGGGCTGCGCCGGAAGTATCTTAACGTTCGTCAAATTGATGTTCAACAGTTCTCTGACAACCCACCCCCCCCCCAAAGAAAACCATGAAAAAAGCACGATATCTGTCTACAAAATCGGGGGGGGGGGGGTGCGGCAAGTTTGCCAAATCAAGCGGAATCGCGTCCTCGTCTCCCCCCCCCCCCCGAACGCCATCGCTTGGTCTACCTACACCTCGATTCCCAAATCGAATGATGAGATGAAGGAAGGTAGAAATTAGAAAAAGAAAGAGAGAGGGGAAGGGGAGCAAGAGAGAGAGAGAAAGAAGATTGTGATCTCCAGCCCACACCACCCACTCGGTCGCTCTAATCCGTCACATTTCATCTATCCTGTAGGTCTATGTACAGGTTCGAATCCCGCTGGTTCCAATTTTTTCTGACTTGTGATTTTCATTACAGATCGAGCATACGATCTTTAACACCGGGAGTAATGCCTAAAAATTTGCCTACAAACCCTCTTCACATTTAACGTTCTGATGAACATATTCTTTTCATCACAAAAGCCGCGATTATTGTCAATTGTCAAGCGGGAAAGTAGAGCATAATCATGCCAGCTGATATCAAGATAGGAGCAAAATTGGAAAATGCGAGATGGACAGAAAATAAAGGATACTACAGTTTTTTAAGTTTGATTTTTTTTTAGCTCCTTAACTCTTTGTTTGCCACATAAATACTCTTCTATTGGATTCGTGTGTAGAGTTTGTGCCAATTGGCACTATGGCAAAGCAAGTGTTAACAAGTAAAATATTATGTTAATGTGAAATATATGTAAAACTTTACTTGAAATATTTGCGGAACAAACAAATAATATTCGTTAAAAAATATCAGTAGCCTTTTAAAACATTATTGATATTTAGTAAAGGCCTAGCAAATGCTCTTTCTAATATTTTGCTTGCATCTTCAGATATTCCAACCGTGTAGTTGCGAGCAAAAAGAAGCAGAGGCTTGTTTTCTTGCTAGCAGGCGCTTTGCCAGGCTAGCAAAAGCTCACATTCCCATTCAAATTTTACTCAGCATCAAAAGGAATGGTTTTGTTCTTGTACGCAAAAGCTTGTCAGATTAGTAAATGTGTATTTGACAAGGAGGGATTTTCTTTCATCATCAAGCTTTTACTTGGTATTTTGTAAGCTCTTCTCCTACTAACTTACGCTTTTACTTACATGGAAATGATGAAGATAGAAAGTGTGTTATTTTTTTTATATTGCACTGTCCTCCCTATCTGTTTTTAAAGCTAATAGATAGCTGATATTTCTCATCAATTAAAGAAATAAAAAACGTGAATTTAATTAGGCATAATGTTGATTTGTCAGATTAACAGCGGTAAGTCGAATCGCACTCTGCTGCTACTTTGGAAAGTGAGCAGGACACGCAGGAAGTGAAAAACTTTTCACTAAATAAGCTTATGCATCGGTCCACAAACCACTTTTTGTGGTATTTCCCTTTACGCAGTTTGAGCTCATTTTTTTAGTGTATAACGTTATTGTAAACTTTCAAACAACACCAGCTGCAAACCCACAGGCCTGACATAACAGGAGCCCTTAGCTACTCCATTTACTTGATAACCACGCAAATGCTCTTCTTTGTTTTCTTCGACCCATTACTTATATGTTGTATTGTTTGAAGCTGGAAAGCAAAAGGTTAGAAAAGGCATTAAAGGTCTTTACTAGTTTTATAGATACAGCCCAATGTTCATGATGTTTGTTGAGATTGAGAGCTGGCAAGACTCGGATATAATGCTGTCGCGGTTAACAGATTTTTATGAGCTGAAGCAAAAGTCCTCGATGTTTGTAAATTGCAATTTTCCGATTTCGTGCAGAGGCTTAATATTATGTCTCTGTTTAATTTTCAAATAATGGAGCAAACGAAACGCCTTATTATCAGTGGCGTATCTGGAGCTTGGCGTCGGGGGGGGGGGGGGGGGGGGGGGGGCAAAAATCCGAGCCAGTAGTAATTCATGTACTTTAGCATTTACTCTGGGCCCTAATTTGCATGGAATTTTACATTTCAAATCTAGTGATTTTGATTTTGGTGATACTATTTCCACAATTATTTACAACGGTATAGGCTATTTTATGAATTTTAAAAAATTGCCTAGTTTTTGTTTAGTTAAAGAGTCAGGACAGGTGCATTATTTATAATGGAAATCTATTTATTTACAAGTTTGATGATATTTCAGATTAATTCCTAAAAAAAAAAAAAAAATGTGCGAAACGACGTTCAATATCCTCTGTTGGGCATCATCTAATTCTAATGTATATATCATATGATGAAGTTGGCCCTCATAACTTAACACACACGACAACGTGTTGCAAGGCCGCATTGCGGCCCAGCAGAAAAGTTTTGGAAAAAAAATGTCCATACTTCACAGCAATTTGGTAATTTTTTGCCATGCAATATCCTTACCTAAATGAGAAGTCAGTATATCAGTGTGTTGATTTCTTGGTTGGAAAGTTGTCAGGGGGAAAATGCCCCTATGCCCTCCCCCCCCCCCCCCTTCCCTCACCTCCCTTCTTTAAACCTTTACCGGTATTTAGAAGCATGGAAAGGTAGAATCAGGCCTTGGATGAATAAGCTATTTTTATGCTCCCAGTGACTACAAACACATTCATAACTAGAAAGGCCGTCAAAGGCGGCAGACCCACGCCTTAGCGGCGCTACAGATCGAGTATAGTTGCATTCTTTCCCTAATCGATTCTTTCCAGTCACTATATTTTATATTTTATATTTTTTTCTTTTTATATCGCAATAAAGACTTCCAGATATGGCATAATCTACTATTTAATACATGCATGTAAAATATTATGGTTACTTATTGTTATTATTATGTAATTTGACACAATGATACTGCATGTGAATATATTTGTTTGTGTATTTTACCTTTATTATTGTGAAAAATGTTATTTTTAACAAGGAAGTAATAAAATATTCTTAAAAACAAAAAAAAACTATCCGAAATGAAGTTCCTATAACCGATCATCACCAAAAATCTAATCGGTTCTTTTCCTAATCGATTCTTTCCTGTCACTATCCGAACTGAAGTTTGGGTCAAAACTTCAAGGTAACACAGAATTTGCAGGGGTCAACCGATCATCACCAAAATCTAATCGATTCTTTCCTGTCACTATCCGATCATCCCCTGAAAATTTGGTGAAATCCGTTCACCCGTTCTCTAGTTATCTTGTACACAAACAAACAAACAAAAAACATACGGAGCCCTTTACATAAATAACCTGCAGAAAGTCAAATATCATACCTGAATGATATCTCCAGTGACATTTGAAGATAATTGTTGGTCTTCAGTGCGGTTAAAACGAAACATGCACAAATTCCCTTCAGTTCATTTCAATTCAAATCCATTGATTATGCACAAAAATAAAAATGCATTTGGCACAAAAATCATTTTCCGGCTGTTTCTGCAAATAATTATACAAAACGTCAATTTGACATACTACAAACATGATAAATCCATATAAAATCAGAAATGAATATAGCACACAATAGAACATGGATACAAAGACGTCATAAGGCAGAGGAATATATTGGCAGTTATGGGCAAAAGAAAATCAGATGAAAGGATTGGAAGGAACAGTAGCAGAGTAAAGGAGATGGAGACATGTATAGAAGAGAGTGAGGGGTAAAAACTGGCAGATGTAGAGATATGAAGAGAAAAGACAAGCATATAGAAGACTGAGAGGGAGAGAACAGAAGAAATTAGGTTGTGAAGGATAAGAAAGGGAAAGAAGAAAGATGAGAAAGAGGATGAAATGAAAAAGAGGGAGGGGAGGAAAAGTGGCAAGACATGCATGTGATTACAGCATTATAGTTTTGAACTCTAATACACATATTCCATAAATTATCAAACAGACAAGATTGGCCTATATGAGTCAGTGTACGTTAAGTTTATATTTCGGTATACCATTTATACTTATTTATATAGAAATATTGAACAATCAACACATGTTGATTTGAAAACAACTTGATTCAAATTGTACACCATGCTAAAATATAAGATAAAGTTTTGCTGAGAAATAGCAAATATAGATATTATTATTATTATTATTATTATTATTATTATTATTATTATTATTATTATTATTATTATTATTATTTTCGGCAAATCAAAGTACATACATGTATAATTACAAAGAAGAACAAAACACAATACAGGAAGGTTGAAATTAATGTAATCGATCCCCAAATTGTACTGACAAGTTGCCAGGAATGGGGCAGGCAAACTGAATCACAGAAACCCTGAGGGTCCCCCATTCCGACTTGCAGTACTCCTGGGGGATCAATAAATACAAATAAAACAGTATCAAATAACAAATAGAAAAGAAGGAGTTACACTATAGAATGGCATAAAATATCAGCAGAATAGAATGTTGTTTTAAACCAAATCATCAACGAAGACTGTAACAAATATTTTTTTAATGGAAACGAAATAAGGAGGATCAATCAATCTTCATATATTTCATATTAAATAATGTATCTACTAGATTGGCCACACAACTGCATTCCTAAATATTATACACTGAAGAAGGATAACAATTAAAGGTGCTTTCAACTCAGGTATAACACAAATAACTGACATGGACATAATCAACATCATGACTGGTATTATCACTATTGTAAGGCAAATTATGAATGGACAGGGAATAGTCATCTTCAAAGTAATTCCATAACTCGCAATTACCTGTTAAACCTGTCATTGTACAATGTCATGGCATATGTATAAGAAATGACCCCCTGAATATATTGGTTCTGACTCTTTGTAACGTAACACGACCTGGGGGTGTTTCACAAAGAGTTAAGTTTGCCTTAAAGTCATGCGTAAGTGCCAATGCGCATCCGGTATTAACGCGTAATCTTATTGGTAGATTACCCAATAGCGCGCGTTCCCTGAGCATGATCTGACCAATGCGGTAATGTGTCATATTCCGCACCCAACTAGGAATTTAAGTGCGACTGTTAGTCAAACTTTTCAAACTCTTTGTGAAACACGACCTGATTTGATGCAAACTATGTGCTCATGCAGAGGATGAATCTCATCCTCAATGATGCGGTTGACAAGGTGCTCAAACAAATTCCTGAGTTCATTTCTACTGACTTCGTGTTCGCTTGTTTGCCGCCATAAGCCAGTTCGTAATTAGTTCATGGTACAAAATTAATGACACTGATATGACCCCGTATTTGTCTCGGTAGAAGTGCTGCTTGTTTAACACATAATAAGGTTTAGCATGTAAAATCATACTGGTGCGCGCATCGTGCTGCGTATAAAGGTACAAATTACCTATATCTCCGCATGCGCAAATTGTAATTACGAACTGGCTTGTTGTATTCAGGCGTGTTGGAGAACGAGCTGTGTATCAGCATGTGAACCCATTTACGATTTTAATCCCACTAATCTCACTAAATAATCTTACTATTAGTAAGATTTTTCAGAAAAATCTCACTAACACTTTTTAGAATAATCTCACTATTAAACACGGCCGAGCGATGTGCGCGTGAACATAACAGTTAAAGCCAGTTGGTAATTACAATTTGCGCATGTGCAGACAAAGTTCATTTGTACCGAGTATACTGTCTAGTAACTGACCTTCATACGCTGTCATTTTGTTTGCACCACGATGCGCGCACCAGTATGGTTTTACATGTTAAACAAGTAGTGCGTCCACCAAAACAGATGCGCGTGCGCGTACAATTTGAGGTTATTTCAGGGTCATTCGATATTAATTGTATATCCCACAATGCACCACGCGTTCCTACAGTAGTATTCTCGTCACTAAAATCTACGAGTTGGAATCGCGCGCGCGCCAAATCAAGACGGGGTCATCGGACTCTTCAATTCGGCTGGATTTCTTTCTCAGGGATAAGGGAATTGTCAATTTTACTTACATCATAATTTTTTCCTAAAAAATATTAACATTACCAAGGTTGCATCTGATATTCATCCTTTTCGCCCTTTCTTATATTAGGGCCCATAATCAGTATTAGCAACTGATTTTTCATTTAGTATATTCTAAAAAGTTTTGATGTCTTTTATCTTTAACCACTAATTCATCAAATGCTCATGATTCACAATTGCCATGCTTTTAAATCTTATTTATTCTTAAATTAATGTTAAACACGCATTCCAAATTCCAAGATCATAACAACAATAGTGAATAATAATAGATGGCTTTATTTATTTTTGGAAAAAGAAATAACCAGAGCAAAAGTAGAAAAATGTCAAGTATAAGTTCTCAATAGTCTTTTGCTTCACTTTGGAATTGCTATCAAAAAGCTTCTTTTTTCCTTTTCGTATTATTTAAGACCGACCGGGGGAAAGCCTAAGAAATCTTGAATATGATGATAGACCTGGATGATAGATTGCTGATTTGAAATTCGTTTCCGGAATCTTCGCCCATTACCATTTATCCTCCTGCGTTAGATCCGGTGTTAGGTTGCTGATGAGCCGTTGGTGGATTAATTCTTTCCTAGATGATGTTTTAAAAAAAATCCTTTGATTGAAACCATCCTATGATGAATGTCAGTGCAGCGTAAAAACCCTTAACGCTAACAGTGAAGTAGTGGGAATGTTAATGGTTGATTTCGTCATTTAGAGATGTATTGAATGGGTTATTCTGATGAGCAAATAATCGCCAATGAACGGACAAAAATTTACTCGCAAAACACAACATGTATATAATTTTGCCCGTATGGGACCAAATGCTTGAGAGGTCAGGACTACTTTGCCTTAACTTCAGGTTGGATCAAGTTTTTCTCTTAATGGGGGGGGGGGGCAAGAAACACTGTTTTATGTATTTCAGGTATCTTTTGCGTCGAAAATTTGAAAAGGGGGCACATTTTGGAAGTTGTGTACTCGAGGTATACCACCTCAGTTTTCAAGGGCGGGCACAGCCTGTTTTGCCACCCCACCCCCCCCCCCCCCACGCCCTTCTAAATCCGCCAGTGTTGACTTTACTTCTTCATCTTTCTTTCCTTATTTTTCTCTCTCTATCTCTACTCAGCTAATGTGCACTTTCCACCACATAAATTTAGGAAAATACACACCGGTTACACCGACGGGACCGACACCAAATAGACAATAGACCGAACCAAAAAATACATTACACCGAATGGCCATGAATCGATCGGTTTTAGAGGTGCATGTGACTGAGGTATTACCACTTATAGCTTGGTCACTTAGGGTCAACATTTTCGATTATTGTGACACGGGGGACAAAAACACCATTTTTGGTGTGAAGCTTCCTTAGGGTATATAAAATGATTTTAGTCGAGGAGCCCTCGCGAAATATGTTCGTAACCATGGCAACAGGCAAATATCCAAGATAACCGCCATTTATACCAGTCTGTGGCCACGTAAGACGAAATCCTATTTCATGGCGCTCAAAAGCAATATCTCGGGTGTGAAGCTTGCTTAGGGTATATGAAATGATTTTAGCCGAGGAGCCCTCACGAAATATGTCTGTAACCATGGCAACAGGCAAATATTCAAGATAACCGCCATTTATGCTAGTCTTCCGCCACGTAAGACAAAATCCTATTTCATGGCGCTCAAAAGCAGCATTTTTTGGTGTGAAGCTTGCTTAGGGTATATGACAAAATTATTTTAAAAGCTGCAATATGATATAAATATTAGAAATAACACAAGAGCTAGATTACTCAGAAATTAAGATATATGGGGGGAATCTGCATTATACTTCAAGTTCATCATGACTCCCAATACAAATTTAAATGTTCGTGAAAGGAGCATCATCATGCGTTCTTTTATATCTACCACACACACCAATGACTTTTATTACTCTTTGCAGAGGTTTATTAGTGTACTTTCATTCACAAACTAAACAAAAATGTATGTTATCAGATTCATGTGGTTCGGTAATTCATTGGACAGGGAAGGCCTACTAAGAGGGAAGGATTGTAATATCGTTCATATTCCCGATACAATCGTACAGTGAGTCTGTGATCCTTTATTACATGAAGACAAATTTATTTGTTTCGGAGAAATAATTTCGATTTCAAATATAAGATAAGTCATGTCTAAGTTAGTCACATGGTAACCTTAAATACCATGTACTCGCGGTCTGTTTGCTTATTAGCCAATCTCTTCTCTTTTGCGGGGGTAAAAAAAAAATCAATTATTAAAAGCATCAAGACTGATGGAAAAAGAAGGAGAGTAAAAATATATCTCATTCGTGACTATAAAAACACCTAGGAATGAGTAGAACGCTTTGCCAACGATTCGACTGTGTTTTTCATTTGATTTCCTGGCTGAAATGCAGCTACTTTGACAGTCACTGTCATCCAAGTAAAATTTGTTATCTAAGTGAGGGCGCCCTTCACATATACTATTTTAAAAATCATTTGATATGCCTATAAACAGGCCCTGTATTTTTTAAAAGATAAGTGATGTGATATGATCTCGATAATTTCATCTGACAACAAATTTATGCTTCCTATGAAATCATTTAACCCCAAAAGTTTGTTTATATCATATTGGATGGCAGCCATTTTGGATTTTTGCATTTTACTCGACCACCTATAAAAATTCGCGAGGGTTCCTCAACTAATATTGATAAGTAGGCTAAAAGGAGTGTTCATGCCAAATTTGGGGCTTTTGTCCGCTCTGTCACGAAATGTCCTTAAAGGGAGCGACAAGTCGCAATCTATATGGGCGCTTTTACAGTTGGCTGCTCCTTTCTCTGGATCAAAGTTCAAAGCGACTTCAATTTATCGTGCGCAGCTAATAAAAGTTCGCACATTGACCCAAATTTGAGTAAACAAGATCGCGCGTTCTTTATTCCAGTATTTGAATCTCATTGGTCGGTTGCGTATGGAGGGATTCGAGTTAACGATCGCGCGAGGAATCCGGCAATAACATTCCTTCGGTAGCGCACGATTGGACCTGATTGTATCCGAATTTCCCCGAGTCAGGCCAACTGGTCAGGCCCATGGATTACGACTTGCCACTCCCTTTAAGTGACCCCACTATTATCCGTTGTCTTGAAGATTTCAACAGTCATGTTGAAGACGAGATTAGTAAAGCAATGAAACGATCACCTGCACTGAAATTAATTAGTTTTTCTTTGACCGTAAGCTTCGACTTACATACATAATAGCCTATTTCGAAAGAGGATTCGTATCATAACTTAAAAGCATTTGCTTTCACTTGTTGCTCATTCCTGCATCAGCAATATCCATTGAAAGTACTTAGAGCAGTCGGGCCTCTGAAAATAAACCTTCATGCAAGCTTGTTTTCAGGTTCTTGTATATAAAAATAAATACAATCAATCGTGTATTCAAGTGATCTAGAGAGACCATAATATCTCATTTGATCAAAGAAAATAACTGGCAGATCGGGGGGGGGGGGGGGGGGGGGGGGGGGGGTGGGTGGGGTGTTTCACAAAGAGTTAAGTTTGACTTAAAGTCATGCGTAAGTGCCAATGCGTATACGGTACTAAATGCGTAATCTTATTGGTAGATTACCATGTAGATTACCCAATAGCGCGCGTCCCCTGAGCATGATCTGACCAATGCGGTAATGTGTCATATTCCGCACCCAACTAGGAATTTAAGTGCGACTGTTAGTCAAACTAAACTCTTTGTGAAACACGACCTGATTTGATGCAAACTATGTGCTCATGCAGAGGATGAATCTCATCCTCAATGATGCGGTTGACAAGGTGCTCAAATTCCTGAGTCCATTTCTACTGACTTCGTGTTCGCTTGTTTGCCGCCATAAGCCAGTTCGTAATTAGTTCATGGTACAAATGACACTGATATGACCCCGTATTTGTCTCGGTAAAAGTGCTGCTTGTTTAACACATATTAAGGTTTAGCATGTAAAATCATACTGGTGCGCGCATCGTGCTGCGTACAAAAGTACAAATTACCTATATCTCCGCATGCGCAAATTGTAATTACGAACTGGCTTGTTGTATTCAGGCGTGTTGGAGATTAACCAATAGCGCGCGTCCCCTGAGCATGATCTGACCAATGCGGTGATGTGTCAAATACCGCGCGCAACTAGGAATTTAAGTGCGACTGTATAAGTCAAACTTAACTCTTTGTGAAACACCCCTTTCATACCTTTCTTCATCAAAATAATTATCCAAAGATTCATATCACAGTTCCGCTCCGGCGATACATAATTATATAAAAGCGGAGCTCCGATATTATGCTCAAGCGACAATTTCTCCCGGCTTTTATCTTGTCAAGGATATACATGATATAGGGGAAGGTGAAGGTTGTGATTGGGTTTTAAGTTAGGTTCAGGGGAGCGTTTCATCAAGCATTTTGTCAGTGATTTTGTCTGACATGCTCTCAGCCAATCAGATGCAAGGATTTCAGTAGTTTATAACAGTTGTCGGTAAAAAATCACTGACAAAACGCTTGATGAAACGCTCCCCAGGTTCGGTTAATATTGACAGCGGAACAATTGTCGCCGGATCATGTGTGGTATAACCGTACGCACCCAATGATGAGATGTGCATGTACTATTGATTTGGAAATGATATTAAGCTGTAGCGGTAGTAGCCGTCTATAGGTACTGGTTTTTTCGCTTTTGTAAAATTCTGTATGACAAGTCAACACCACGGACCATGGCTGTCTTGATGAATAATTGTATTAGATATAAAATATTAAATCAAGATATGAAAGTGGATGAAACGTAATTAAGAAACTAGGTCAGGGTTGAATTGAACCCACAGTGAATTCGTATTCGTCGTTTTGGCGTTGTATACGCGCCGAATCTCCCCCCCCCCCCCCAAAAAAAAAAAAATAAATAAATAAATAAATAAAAAATAAATAAATAAATAAATAAATAAATAAATTTAAAAAAATAAAAATAAATAAATAAATAAATAAAAAATAAAAAATAAAAATAAAACAAAAATAAAAATCATGTCATTTTTGGGTTGATAAAAATAAATAAATAAATAAATAAAAAATAAAAAATAAAAATAAAACAAAAATAAAAATCATGTCATTTTTTGGTTGATAAAAAGAGCATGTCTTTATGTAAAATATCAACGTTTTTACGAATTATGACGATAATTTTATTGCACACTTTTAATTTTGTATTAAGATAAACAAACAAACGGAAAAAGGAATCATATGTAAAGTTTCATTCTTATTTCATAAAACATGTTTGCTTGAATGTTATCGCACGGAAAGCATTGTAAGGGTTAAAGCACTAAATGAATGAATCTCAATAATTACCCCTATCAAGGTCCTGCGGTTTGTGCTTATCAATTTCTATAAACATGATTGGTCCTTCGGCTGTCATATTTGGAACAGGAAGTAAATGGTCATTGGAGCTTGCACATCTACTTTCCATTAGAAAGATTGCGTTTATTAATTAATCAACGAATACATTTCCCGATCGTTGATGGTAGAATGAGGAGGTATTGGAATAAGGGAGATAGAATTCAAGGAGTTACTGATTAAAGAAAAGGTGCACTCTATAAGAGCCCCGTTCTAGCAGTAATGTGGTGGGGTGTGACACCCCTAATACAGAATTGGCAAATTTGCTTTGTTTGAAAGGTGCTACTGTAGCTATATGAATAATAACGCTTCTTAAGAGTTTTAAATAATGTATAGATTGCACTTTGATTTTTCTTTTTTTTTACAAGAAAATCTAAAAATAACAAATCATGAGGGATCTACATTCTAAACCATGCTATAAAAAGTAACAATAGAAGATAAACGGCGTATTTTCCTCTCTCAATATTCGGCTTGAGTGCGAGAAAAATAATTAGAGAAACAGACTGGGGAAAGTATGACACCATTCGGACATATGATTTGTGAAAGTCTTAATCAGCAATGGCGTGGGAATCTCGTAGAATTATGATGGATGTAAATAGTTTGACAACAATGAAAACTTTCTGGAAAATTTTCAGATCGTTAACCAATGGGAATACTTCTCTCAAATTCCATATTACTCCATTTGTGATGCGCCATTACCTGTGTCGGATGCATCAAGCTGAAAATTGAATCAGAGTCGGCCTCGGCCCCTCCTCCAAATTAGATCAGAATCAAAGGCTACGAAAATATAACAGGCAGAATAAAATCAATGAGATATGTGAATTATATCCTTGAGCAAACCTGATCTGCATATAGATTTCTAGCTACATTATAAGTGATTCTCGGCCTGAGTTTGTCTGAGCACTGTCTGGGCCAAACCCAGAAGCAGACAAAAAAAAAGAAAAAGAAGAAGAATGAGAAGAAGACGAAAAAGAGGAAGAAAAAGAAGAAAAAAAAACATTTGGCGTGTCAAACAGTTAACCAATAGCGCGAGGAATTTGGGCAGCCCATCGTGCCTGTAGTAGTTGGCCTTCAAATAGGGTGGTGGATGGGGGGGGGGGGGATTTATCGATGTCTCGGTCTCGAGACCTAATATTAAAGGTTCTAATTAACTTTTTGATAACACATGTTGAAAAATCAGTCCATAGGGTAATGGGAAGCAAAAATATATAGATGGTGGCAATGTTGCGCTACACAATTCCCCTTAATATACTTGGTTAATTGATTAATTGATTTATCATGATCATTTTTCTTAAAACTTTCAGTGATTTTCCTGCTACACTCTGAACAAAATAAACAATTTTACTATTTTCATGACTTTGTCAAAATGTCCAAAAGCACCTTTAATGAATTTAATCAAAAATATTTCCCCTAGTCTCTATACCTTGAGTTGAAGACATGGGAAAATTTAAGAGAATAATCAAATGTACACTCACTATACGTTTCAAATTGCTCTTTCGAATCTCTTGTATGCTCTCATCCTTTTTCATTATCGTGTTAATCATGGTCATGATTTCGGCGCACATATTGAAATTAGCAGTAGGAATCCTGTCTGATAATCTATGAGGTTTGTTGATAAGTTGATGTGACAAGGGGTCACGGGATTTTAAATGAATAATCACCGATTTTCACCCTTGCTACTTGCCGCCCAATTAGATCTAATATATCACATCAATAGAATTTGCTATTAGCATGATTGGGAACACGAGCGTTGTCATAGCTTTAAGTTGCTTGTATTGAGGTTTGTGTGAAACAAAAGAAACAGGATACCCTAGGACCTACGTCATCTAAGAACTTTGACTTAAATCAATGTAGATTAGTTTTTAAATAAGCAATAGTTAAAAGGACGAAGTCCTTTTAACTATCATGGTTTCTAGTTTTTCAGTTCATTGTTGTATATTCGTCTATATTCGAATAATTCACTAGATATATCAGCATAAAAGGATAGTCCTGTATTTCACTAATATTTTTCTTTTCCGCTAATAAAACTTGTTATCAATAACAAGGCCTCATTTCTATATGACAAATTCTCTCTTATAATAATTATTGTAATTTGTTATTGATAAAAATAAGAATTGAAATTCAGATTGACAGACAATAATGGCTCGTATTGTGAACTCGGTTTAAGTTAAACTCCAGTCTAAGTTAAATCAGAGTTTAATTTATAACTAACTGAAACCGCAAGTCCAGTCTAAATTTCTGTATAAAAGTTAAACCGCACTACACTGCAGTTCAAGTTAAAGGCCAAGTCCACCCTTACAAAAAGTTGATTTGAATAAATAGAGAAAAATCCAACAAGCATAACACTGAAAATTTCATCAAAATAGGATGTAAAATAAGAAAGTTATGGTATTTTAAAGTTTCGCTTAATTTCGCAAAACAGTTATATGCACATCCTGCTCAGTATGCAAATGAGGGAACCAGTGACGTCACCCACTCACTATTTCTTTTGTATTTTATTATTTATTATTAGGAAGCTCTCACTGAATTGTGTATAGGTTGCAACAATGGCAATTACACATGTTCAGCGAGGAATCAAACCTTGTTTCACATTATAACAAGGAAAAATTAAAATATTTCGTATTTCATGTAATATGTACTGGGTTTAAACCACACTTAGTCCGCGGTTTAAGTTAAACGGGAATGTAGAATACGGGCCAATAACTTCGACTTTTATTAATTTTGGTTGATATCGCAACTTTTGTGTTAAACACGCAAAGTAAAGGGAACAAAAAGTATATCAACAAGCTTGATAAAAGACAATTTTGCTTTTTCTTTTGTCTTTGCATATAAACTGATGTGATGAACATAGTCTTTTGTTTGGTTTAAGGTTCACGGTATCACTATGTAAAGAGATACTTAGGCTCTTATCTGAGATGTCAACTAGTGCCTCCATGAAGAAGCGATCACACCACACCAAATGTAAATCCCAGAGTATCTTTGGCCAAGAGTAGGACAAAAACAAATCGACCAAGCAGGTGGAATAGCAGGCCTACATCTGCATATCGGCATCAGTTATACAATGTACATGTACTATAGGAGGAAAGGTCGGAAGGAATGAATGATTAAGCTCGCTTGTGCCCTTCAGGCAAAGAAGAATATACAATTAAAAGACATTGTGAATTATACATGATAAACTAGCAGGTATTCATTTTACGTGAATCAGAATTATTCTACTTTGTTATTTTATTATTGATTCTCTTTGAAGAAAAGAATTTCGACATGTTTTACTTATTACTGCTTATTGAATTATCCATTATATCAACATCATGTTATATTATATATTATATTATTTATAGTAAATAGTTTATGTATATACTACGCGCTGTGATTGGTTAGATTTTTGCACCGGAACCTGGGCCTAATACACAGTAACAGTTATAGATTTAGGGGTCTATTTACTATAACAATTAGTGCATGTTCTATTAATGCACCATTACTGGACTATATGAACTCCAAATACTAAATTATCCCTCGTGCAGGTCTATTTCACCTCGGCCTGTGGAACAAAACTGCACCGAATTAAAGCAATCCCCAAGTATTAATGTCTTTGACCCAAATAAATTTTAACTTGAAATGTGCACGTGAAAAGGTGAAAAAGAAAATTATTGAGTAGGTACGGTCGTTCAATTTCTTACTGTGAAGCAAAGAGCCTATACACAACATGAAAGCGGAATTATCTCAATCAAGAAATGGTCTGGGTTGTGAAAGAGACCTAACTTTCTGCATTTGCTTTTTTCATTATTTATGTTTATGTATTCGTATGAATACAGCGTTTGAAGCAAATTAGTATCTTCCTTGTTAAGATTAGGTACGTTTCGTTGAAAAAGGGCAGTAGAATAGTTTTAAACATCACTAGCAATATTTTACACGAATTGTATTGGGTTTTTTGAAATTTCATGTGGTGTTTTCATTATGACTGACATGCTTGGAATTAGAGTTGCGAATTCAGTCACTGTATAATTTTGTCAAATAGCGACGGATTGGGTGCAATCAATATTGCTGATTACTCCGGACCGGCATAATCAACAGATTAGTATCCTAATAACGACTTACTAATCCCAGTATAACAGCACTTAAAGGTGAGTAATGAAAATGAAATAGGGAAATCATGCAGCGCTCCTGAACTACACTCTTTTCATTATCAATAACGAAAGCGGCGATTTAATTTGATTTTTAAATTATGCTTGTAATGACCTCGCATCATTATAAGCGTTGTCTGATAATCTGAACATTTAAATATTCTTTCGAAATTCGACCGTGCTTTCCGAATTCAATTGAAATTTCATAATACTGATGACATTGGGTGATTTCATATTAAATAATAACCTTCATGATTCCTTTATTAGTTCTTGTAATCGGGGGAAAAAGCAGAAAATGTCATAATTGGATATATTGGGTAGGTATATGCTGCTATGAGATATATAAATAGTGATTGATCTTTTTCACCTAGCCATATCTAATTGGGTCTTTGCTATAATATGTGCAGGCACCACAAAACCACAAAAAAAATCGCCAGATATGAATTTTTAGTTATTAGGTCTGATTCTAAAAGAGGAGAATTTCAGCTATAACATTATATGTTAAGTAATCGTTTATATATATATATATATATACTAGCAGAAGCAGCCCGTGGACATCCACAGGCGCTAGATGTGTTTAGGAATAATCACCGTACCGTATATCTGTCACAATAAGCAACTGAATAAATAAAAAAGTCGGGTAAAGTTATTTTTAGCATGGGTTGGCAGAATTTTTAGGCCTACTCCCTGCGGAAATTCAATGTTTAAAAATGAATTTATGAAATATGGACGGCACGTCAGCCCTTAAGAAGTGCCTCCCACCACTCTAATAACCATTCCCCGGTCGTGGGTACCAAAAGGCGGGGATTGAAAGGGCCAGGGGAGACGCCTATTCGAACCAAAGAAAAGGCCCAAAATCCTTAGCGTAATATATATAGATATATATATATATATATATATATATATTATATAAGGCTTATGACTAATCCTTCCCATGCGATGACAAATTATTCAATTACATAGAAAGACTGTACACTTTCAGGAAATACCACAAAATGCAATTGAACATACCGACCAAAAACACTTTTATTGAGCTCTAACTGAAAATCACAAAGTGCGACTTTTTGGTGGTTTTGTGATGCCTGCATGGTCACAAATATAATGTCATGCAAATTTTGATTTGATTTGAATTTATTCATACATTATAAAAACATGTCTCGGGAAAACAAAAAAGGTTTGACCAACCCATACAAGTCTGTTTCCCGGATATAAACAACAAGTAGATTCAACATCATAAACATATTGCACAAAGTGTTATTTAAAAGATGTGAACGATACAGTGGCGTATCCAGGGGGGGTGGAACAGGCGCGCGCCCCCCCCCCCCCCTATTGGCCGTCGTAAAAAATACCAAAAAAAACTAGCAAAAAAAAAAATCCTCATACCAATTTAAAATATTGTTCATTTATAAAATAGGCTTCAAAATTGGTCACATATAGCACTATTTTGCATCTCAGCCCTTCTACAGAAGCAAAAATTTTCCAAAGACCCCTCCCCCATGACGGCCCATGTCAATAAGTTCCGCTTACTTTGTTGCATCCGCGTACTTGAAGGCCACCTGAATGACAAGCATCCACGCACTATACGAGCACACGCACAGATCTGATTATTGAGTGATCAGTCTACAAACACAAGAGATATTCTAATTTTCAGGGAATCAAATATGATTTGATTTTATTCGTCAGGTATATTGCAATACAAACATAACCAGGTACCATGACAGGATAGCCCATGAAAGCCGAAATGGCTTATTTCCAATGGGGTCCTTACCTAAATAACTGATTAAAAAATACACTAAGAAAACACATTAGTACGGCTACAAGACTATCGTACACGTACGACAAGTAATAAGAATGTACTAATTAAAAGTAGCAAAATAATACATAACATTTTTTATAAAGTAGGCGAAGATTACATAAATGTGAAAACAAGACTTACTCAACGGAAAAAACTATATACAGAAAATCATAATGAAACTATCGATAATAAACGTTGGTTACATAAGTTAAATAATATAGGAAAAAACCATCTGAGCTACAAAAAGGAGAGGAGAAATATAGTTATGGAGTAGACACATTTTTCAAATGATGCTTCAATACCCTTTTAAAATGTAAAAAATTCTTAACTGACTTAACATGATTTGGGAGGGAATTCCAGAAAAGAATACCGTTAAAATAAAAGAATTTCCAATTTTACCTATCCGCTTAGGCACTACGAAATTAAATTGACTGTTTCTAGTGCCATGCCTATGAACACTTGAAGAGCGAGTAAAATTATTTGAAATATAGTGATCTGCATTAGAGTAAAAAATCTTATGTACATGGTGAATTAAAAGTTGTTGTGATCTAAGGTTTACATGAAGAAGACCAGCTATTTCACTCTTCCCAATGTGTGTTTTTGGTGGTAAGTGATTGATAAATCTTACAATCTTATTTTGAATTATTTTTAACTTGTTTTGATCCACCTTGCCTAGACTGCAGTACCATGCCGCATTAGCATAATCAAATAAACATTGTATTAAGGAAAAACTTAAAATGCGTCTTGATTTTAAGTTCATGCAATTTTGATAACGATACAAGAATTTTAGACGAGCATTAGCTTTTTTGACAATACTGTCAACCAAACTTGAGCAAGAAAGATCACTAGCTATACATGTATTTAGTCCTAAATACCTCACAGAATCCTGTCTCTTAATGAGTTGATTGTTATAACTTATATTGAAATCATCAGTATACTTCAGCCTACCCCGCGAACAAAACAAAATACTTTCGGTTTTACCAATATGTAAGCTAAGCTTATTTGCTGTCATCCAATTAACACAGTTTGATAATTCTAAGCTAAGTTTTTCCCCGATCAGCTTAGGATCAGTACCAGAATATAGTAACACACTGTCATCCGCATATAAAAGTAATTTAGTGTCGTTGACACAAACACACATATCATTAATGTAGCACATGAAAAGAATAGGAACTAATATGCTCCCCTGGGGAACTTCGCATCTTATGGGCATAGAATCGGAGAGTACATTTTGCAACGAGACAACTTGATGACGATTGGTCAAGTAAGACCTAAACCATTGCACACATGCAGAATTTAAACCCATTACTTCTAATTTACTTAACAGTATATTATGGTTAACGGTATCGAAGGCTTTTTGCAAGTCAAGAAGAACCATCCCAACAAAACGTCCTTGGGAAATTTCGTTCCTCACAAAATCTAACAGGTGAATATTAGTTTCAGTGGAATAACCATTTCTAAAACCAGATTGAAATTCGTATATTATTTTGTTTTCTTGAAAGTAGTTCTCTAATTGGGCATACACACATTTCTCTAGGACCTTCGAGACTATACTTAAAACGCTAATCGGTCTATAATTGCTAACATTAGTTTTATCTTTCTTTTTATAAAGGGGTGTTATTTTGCAATTTTCATTTCATCAGGGAAGGTGGAGGTTCAGATAGATAAGTTAATAATGTAAGTTAAAGGTTTATACAAATATTTAGCTCCATCCTTCAAAAATCTGGCAGGTACCAAGTCAAGCCCGGTACTTTTTGATCTTTTCAACTTATTTAATTCATCTAAAACAAACTTTTCTTTGACAGGAGAAAAAAGAAAACAACCTTTCGACACACCCTTAGTGTCGTATAATTTTTGTAATTTAACACTGTCCGTTCCAAATTCATTTGTGTTGCTATCTGGCAGATTACTAGCTAATTTTTCTGCCACAGTTGTGAAATAATTGTTAAATTCGTTCGCTATCCTCATATTATCATGACATAACTCCCCTTGGATATTAATAACATTCTCTTTAATATTCTTTTGTTTGTTTTTACAACCTAAATCTTTCAGATTCTTCCACAACTTTTTAGAATCATTTTTATGCTCATCAATTTGATTTTGGAAGTATTCATCTTTAGCCTGTCTCACTTTTCTTTGCACCAAATTACGTAAAAGTTTATATTTCTTTTCTAATTCTAAATTACCACAATCCTTTTTCATTCTTTTAAAAGCTATATTTCTTTGTCTTATTAACGAAATAATTTCAGCATTCATCCACTTATCGGTTCTTTGCTTAATTCTCACTTGTCTTAATGGAGCACATTTATCAACTATAGACATGAAAATATTTTTGAAAATTGACCACGCAGTATTTACTTCTTTACATTCTAATATGTCAGACCAATTGACTCGAGATAAAACATTATTAAAATCATCTATACAATAGTTTCTCATACACCGAATATTTATTTTTCTATGCTGTTTGAATACAGGTCTTATTAGCTTCCTAGAGCAGTAGGTTAAAAAATGATCACTTAGGCCAATTTCAATAACACCACTTTGACAAATATTTTCTTCTTTACTGCTGATTACATGGTCTATTAATGATGAAGTGGCCGATGTTGTTCGAGTGGGTTTAGTTATAAGTTGACTCAAACCATTTAAATTCAAAATATTCTTGTATTTTTTTGATAATGAAGACTGCTGCAAAAGGCAGATATTCATGTCCCCTAAAATTATAACCTCATCATCTTTTGTTAATTTATCCAAGGTGTCAGTGAGATATTCAATAAAATAATGATCTGTAGGGGGTCTGTACACAACACCTAGAGTAATGGGTTTTGTATGGGGTAATAGAATGTCAATCCATAACGATTCAATATCATTTTGTGTAAGATCTTCTCGTACGTTAAATGCAATATCATTTCTAATATAAAGACAGACTCCACCACCATGTTCTCCTACACGGTCTCGTCTTAAAATACAATATCCATCGATACAAACTTCTTCATCGTTCACGGAAGAGTTTAACCACGTTTCTGTGATTGCAATTACAGAGATTCTATTTTGGGAGAAAAGGAGTCGTAGTTCAGGTATTTTAAACAGAATTGATCTAACATTCAAATGAACAAGATGCAACCCTTTACCATTAAAAGTATCATTAAATGATTCATATAAAGCGCTTTCATCGACAGTATTCTGTATTCTAACTTCAGGGATAGGAGGTAAAATTGGTTGAGAGGGTTGAATATCTTCACAGGATTGAGTAAAAAGGGAGTCACAAAAAGGTGGCAATGAGCACGTCAAACAGACCCAATTTTCATTGGGGTTATGATATAACCTGGTATACTCAGAGAGAGAGATTTCAAGACATTTAGTATGGTACCACTTTTGGCAGGTGGAACACAATAGGCCATGCTGGTTGTTTTTTACGGGTTTATCACATTTACCGCAAGGAAATTTGTAGTTTGGACCAGGATTAGTTTCTACGTCACCAGATAGGAAAAGACGATAAAATATTTGATTATTTGTCTGAAATAACGTAGTTTGAAAGGTGGCCACAGAGTTCTGATAATACAAAATTCGGGAGTGAAAGTATTTTAAGCGTTTAAATGATTTTAGCGTAACATATTCAAAACTAGACGCAACCCCGCAAGAACATAAACACGAAATTAAAAAATAAAATATAAGAAAGTTCATGACACCTTAAATACACACAGACACACACGCCTGCACCCTTATAAACTAAAAAAAGACAAAAAAGAGTCAGTGTCTATATCCCGCCATTATCCTCAAGCTCCATCTTCGAGACACTGGAAACACCGCTTCCTGGGCATGGGCAACATATACATGTTGATTGTGAGCTCCAGAATGTTTGTAAACATGAATTTCAAAAGATGCTATTTATCTATATCGATAAATAATTTTCTTTCCCAATTTTTCAGTTGACTAATAGTTATTAGTAATAGTATATTAAATTTACACATAGGTAATATATGTAAGGAGACAAACAAATATCTTTTTCAATTAATTATTCATCATTTGGAAACATTTGCGTAAAATTCAAATTGGCAACAAAAAGTTCTTCTGCTTCTGCGCTTTTCCGCTAATTAGGCAAGGTAATTTATTCATGAATTTGGATGGCCAGAATTCCATGCAGCCAATCGAAAGCCAGAATAGAAAGGTCAAAGCTGGACCTTGTATTCTTTTAAGAAACCATTTAACTGGTTAATTTCCGCCATCAGAAACACTTCGAACCAATCACCAAATAATTCCTTGTCAACGTGCATGGACGTACTTTCCCATAGAAACGTGTGTAAATATGGTGTTTCGGCTTGTGTTTAACATCAATAAACAGGCCGTTTTGAAATGGGCCAGAATTCTACAAAACAAGCACTCATATTTTCATGTACAGCAGAACCTTTGGGTTTTCTATATATATTTTCTTTTTTAACTGCATTAAACCAGTGTAAACTAAAAAATATAAAATGTGACCCGACGCCTCAAAACCAATAAGTCGCCAAATTATTTTTTTTTTTGTTTTGTACGTTTTCTGAAAGTCGAGATTCTCAGCTTTCCAATGGTATATCACTTGCCTAGTTTACTCAATGATAACACCATTAAATGTCAGATTTAGAATCAGTATGTAACCAGCAATCAATAACTCCTTTTCAGAGAAAATGGAAATTTAAGTTCGGAACAAAAGAGCGCTAAACCTTCGCTCTCTGTGTGCGCCCAAGTAAAACTGGGTATTCAAAGGCCATAGCAACCAGTATGAAGGGATTATCAGATTAGGCTGAATTTTGGCAAACTGCTACGGGAGGACCTATTCATTACTCACTCCAAAAATCAATTTAATACCTTTGAATGAAATGAAAGTATTACAAAAGCTCTTTAAGGATTCATTAGCTGGACAGATGAAAAAAGAGTTATTTTAAAATACCCCAAAGACGTATTTCTAAGTCGAATTACGACTCACAAACTTGAGACATGATAGAATGATAATGAAACTACCCATTTCTATCAAAAACAGAAAATCGACTGATCGAAGCAAATTTGCTATTTTGGGCTGTTTGCTACGTTGTGGTCCGTGCGACTTATTGTAGGTTTTGAGGCGGCACAAATGGTTTTAAAAGTTGAGATTTATGGATTTTCATGATTAATGTACATGGTTCAATGGTGGAAATTTGTGGTGGGTGATGAGCGCGCGCGGAAAGTTAAACTCGCGCAATGCAACACACTTTTTGGTATGATCAATAATTCCTGGCGCCCCCCCCCCCTATTGGGAAATCCTGGATACGCCCCTGACGATAGACATCAATGATGATTGCAAGTAAAGTCTGTAGTATTGCAGAGTACAAGATGCTATACCTGAGGTATAGCATCTGTGAAATTAACTATGTGGGTTGAGATGGTTATTTAACGCTTTTTTAAACATGCTAAGAGTTTTCATATTGACTACATACTTCGGAAGTTTGTTCCAGTCATTCATGGTTAGATAAAATGAATTCATATAATAATCTGTTCTTGCGAAGGGTACATGCATCTTTAAGTTATGATCGTTTCTTCCAATTCTGTTCGCAGGTGTGCACCTGTCTTTATGTCCTATATCTATTAAATCATTAACAAGCTAATAATAAAACACCAGTCGGAGGTACTTTCGTCTATTCTCTAATGTTCAAATCAAGTCGTAAGCTCCAGACAGAGAATAATTAATTTATTGACAGAATTTGATTGATATAAATAGCATGTGATCATGGTGATATTAATATTTTGCATGTACATATAGAATATTGGAGTATGATTGATAGGAATGACGGAATCACTCAGCAAAAAAAGGGGGCATTCTTTATTGTTCCAAATTTTCATATATACCGTCAATAAAATATATTAAAATATATATCAAATTATAGAAAATGTCATACTCTACAAACATCAATTAAGATCAAGCTTTGAACTTTCCCGCTTAGATGGGCACATTGGAAGGTCTTTTTTTAAAAAATGCAAAAAAAGAACAAGTAGCAAGTCAAATATTGATGAGCATTTCTGTCTTGTAGAGTCAAATTAAAACAATGAAGAGAAAAGTGAGAAACAATTGAATTTGTGGTTGTGCTTGTCAATACCATGCAGTCCTGAGACTACAGTTGACATTCAGAGCTCAATCCTCCTCATTGTTTTCTCTTTTTTGTTTTATTGTTGAACAAGAATGTCTTACAGATGCACATGTTCATTAACGTTTGAATGGCTACTTGCTCCATTTTTTGAAATTTTCTTCAGACCTTCTAACGGTTAAAGCAATGGACCCATCCAAAGCGTGAAAGTTCAAAACTTAATCTTGATAATTGATGTTCGTAGAGTATTGAAATTTCTTTACTTTGACAAATATCATTATTTTAGTGACGGTTTATATAAACAGCAAAGAGTGTTCACTATCTCTTCTTTTTTTTTTTTTTTTTTTTTTTTTTGCTGAGTGTTTTTGCTACTTGTCTGGATGTTCCAACGAGTAGAAACTGGTTTTTGTCATTAAGCATTAGCCTATGTTGACATCCAAGAACGAATATAATCCTAAACAAGTTTCCAAAATTGAAATATTCGTTGATCCTTACATTATCGGGGCTAAAAGAAATAATACAACTGCGTGTCATCATCATAACAGTGACAAGAAGATACATTTGTTATTCCCGACGGTTCGTAAGTCCGAAAATGAAATAGGGTTCATAATTCCGAAGGTTCGTAATTCCGTACATGCAATAGGACCCTACATAACAGATAAGGTAAAAAAAACTGTATACCTTATATCACAAGAAAAGATTAAAAATGGCATTTTTTTTTCTAAACACAGGTATATATTACCACATCATCTTTATCCTACCTTCTGATGTAAACGACTCACGCGGCATCCTGGGCACGTGCCTTATTTGCTCCGCCCTGGATGCGCCACCATAGACAAAGCTATCACATACCTTAATATCGTTGGTTTCTATCGAGGCATGAGAATCTTCAATTTTCAAAAAAATGACATTTCCATGAAATTCGATACCTTCATGTTCATGTGTTCATTTTTCTATATTTGCTTCATAATTGCGTGAAAATTACATTGGGAATAGTGAGGGAAAAAAACCTCAAGTTGGTCACGTGCCAATTTCAGCTTGTATTCTGCACAATGACGTATCCAGCATATTTTAGCTGGCGCCCCCCCCCCCCCCCCCCCCGGTGTGAAGGCCCAGAAAAAAAAAGAAATACAAATTGAAATAGAATACTTTTAATTTTCCTCTGTGGAAGAAGTTCTGATTCTTTACTCAATAATAAGGTGAAATTCACCCAATATTATTTCAATAGCAAAAGGGCTGAGGTTAGTTTTACCCACCAGTGGGTAAATTTATTTAATTTTAGGTACATTTTAAGCGATATTGAGTTAAAGTTGACCCAACTAACATTCATGTTCCCTGCACTCTTAGAAATATTGGGCAAAATTTTACCCAAATTTTACCCAACATGAGGGTCCTTATGAGTCCGACCAACTTTTGGGTAAACTTTACCAATTTCATTGTTATTTTTGACCAATGTTGGGTAAATGCATGTAAAAGTTGAGCAAGATTTAACCAACCTATGCCCAATCTTCATTTACCCAGTGGCATTTACCCAACATTTCTAAGAGTGTGTTTAGACAATATTTGGTAAAATTTTACCTAACATATTAGACTGTTTCTACATCGATTTCTGGATACGCCAGAGTCCCATAATTTTTCTTTATTCATCAGATTCTACGTTATCCTTTTCACAATTCTGTATGCCGCTATACTGTTTTTCGTTTTTCTCTAAGTACCAACTCATTGTTCCCAATTGAATTACACTCCATAACTGGGTGTATCGCTCCTTGCCCCAGTCCAAGGTAAAAGCGATAATATCATTAATTCCTGTTTTCATCTTAGAACACTCACTCCAAATCAGAGGTTAGAATCCTCTGGAGGAACTCCAGCCTTTCTTTAATGGTCATTATGGCCATAGCTATGATGTCGTTTTCAAGTGCGTTTCGCCAATATAGCTTTTTAGAGTGGTTTCTGAGAGCGTGAGAGCCATTAATCTGCTGCACACCACGCAGTTCCCCTTTGTGAAAGTCTGGTTGGCGACCTGTTTTCTTTCACTCTTCATCTTGTAACGAAGTTATCTGTTTCAAAACAAGACAGAAATATTTATTTTTGAAGTATCATCCAGTACTTATATGATATGCATTAAAAGATGAATACTGGTGAGGCTCGCGTCTAAAAGGTAGTGGCCAGATAGATTCTTATCACACGTGATTTGTAAGATGGCACTCGAGATTTGTGGAATTTCCGTTTGGACGTGTTTTTTTCTCTTTTTTTTTCTTTCGGAAATGAAAATACAATGATGGAGTGATGGATTGTACCAAAAAACCCAGGCTTGTAGTGTATAATTATGGCCATCGAATTTTACGCACGCAGTATGCGGTCCTTTTTATAAACGCAACATATCAAATAAGAAAATTACCCAAGCACTTTTTATGAAAACAACAATTATATCTCAAAAAAAAAAAAATTATTTGATATGAATGATATATTCAGAAGGCTACCAAGAAAAATTTTAACATACCCTGATAGTGTTGTTATAGTCTAGTGGATACATCATCGGACTGTAGATCACAAGGTATACTACGGGGTTCGAATCCCAGCCCGGCACTAACGTCCTTGGCAAGACGAGGGCAAGACATTAATATACATTTACCACTCTCGACCCAGGTGAAGTAATGGGTACCGGTAGGAATTTATTCCTTGAAGCTTCAGCGCCTTCATTAGGGCAGCTAGGCTGAGCCGCGGTGATAATGCAAAGCTCTTTGGAAGCACATGATTTATATAGAAATATGTATTATGCGCTATGCAAGAACTAAATGTTATTATTATACGTTTTCCCGCCAATTTTCGTCACCTCTTCATTCACTTTAATCAATTTTCGATCCATTTTTGTCCTGAGAAGCTTACTGCGTTAAACTCCTATGTTCAATTTCGGCAAATTGTCATTCATATTTGTTTTTTGGGGTCAATTAATCTGAAAATTAAGCATTCAAATTCGTCAATTGTCACTGAAATTCGTTTTTGCCGCTACCCGCGATAGGAATTCTGGGATCAAATTTGTATTTTTTTTCAAACAAATTCACTGCTTTGTCATTAAAATTCGTCAAGTGTTATATGGGCCTTTGTAATGGGTAAACAGGTATTGAACCATTTTGTTACTTTCTCGTGATATTTTGTTCCCGTTAAGATAATAATGTACTCATTGTCTTGCAATCACACGCAAACAACGAAGACATTTTTATGTGTGATAAAAGCGACGTAAATGTGTTAAGTAAACGATTCGACTAAGGCAATAATTACAGCATTATATTATATCTCGGAGACGGTTTTGAGTGAGACTTTGACGAAAATGATTGCCAATTGACGAAATTGATTTTGCTGCCTCTTGCTCAGCTAATGTGACCGACGAATTTGAATTGCAATTGAAGAAAACGGTTGACAAATCACGAAATTGAATGACAATGTTTAAAATTGATGTAGGCGAAAATGAAACGAGCATTCGCACATTCCACATTGTACGGGATGAAATGAAAACACATGTTTTAAAATTCAGTTCAAATTAACATTTATTTTCTTCCATTGGTTTTGGCAACATTCAACATCTTGTGAAATAGTACAATTTACATGAATATAAAGTAGCATGGATATAAACAAGAACTTGCAATACAAGGAAGAAGGCGCGAGTTCAATAAGCAGATGCTTGTTGCGGGTACGCATGAATACACGAATATAATACAGGAAAAGAAGAAGGGGGCAGACAAATAGAGGGTTCTCACGGCAGCCATGTTGGAGGACATAACAATAAAAACCTTTGCATCAGACTGTGAAAAGCCATTGTTGTTATGGTCTAGTGCACAGGTTTTTATTGTTATGTCCTCCAGCATGGCTGCTTCTGGGAACCCTCTATATATAGGATATGGAACTTGGAGTAGAGAGAAAGGACGAGGACTGCAACACAGTAATACTGGAGTTGTATGGCATATAAAATAAAATGTGGCGGAAATGGGCGGGAAAACCTATATTATTATTATTTTATTCAAAGTATCCTCTTATTAAATATAATACACAAAGACATATCAAGCAATTACCTGTAGCCTAAGGAATTATGCTGCGTGTCCTTTTCAAGAATGATTTATTACTGATTTAGAAGTTGGAAACCTTGTCACACCAAATTTCTCTATGAAGTGCTGAATTTAACACGACACGCAACTGAACTGAATTAAATTAATATATTTTTATCCATGGGCGAAAATGTCAACTATTTTGTTTTGGAACATTACATACATTCATATAAGCACCTGTAAAGTATCCCAATAAAGTATTTGAACAAAAGGTATAAAAAGAGATTCGAATATTATAATAGCTTTATATACATACATACTGAAGCTGTTGGACTCACTTGCTCTCATTAGAGTAATACCTCAGTCAAACGGCCAAACCGAAAATCCAAACCGACTTCATACCGATCTCTTCGGGAAGATACATTTTTGTTCGGTCTTGGTACCGTTTCATAAAACTTGTTATAAGTAACAACTGCCACATTTATATGACAAATTTGCTCTCATCCAATCAGATGCAAGGATTTCAATAGCTTATAACAACTATCGTAACTTATTATTGATAACAAATTTTATGAAACGGGGCCCAGTTATCAGTTCGGTGTCTGTCTCGTTTGGTGTGACTGGGGTATAGAAAGCAAAGAATAATCGCAGAGCCGAAATCAAACAATACAAACGAAATTTTAAAGCGCGCTAAAAAACACCCAAATATCACTCTTATGAATGAAGGACGAAAAGCTTCAGTATGTCTGTGTTTAAAGTTTTGAAGGTTTTCTTGTATTTTGTGGTACTATAGCTATCTCTTTGCTGCATTATTAGTTTAAAGATTTTCACCTTTTTTTTTTCTTGCCACAGCCAACGAACCCAGGTAAGCCAAATCAGGGCCTAGCTGCATCGGCTTTCTACACCAGTATCTACAACGGTCCTCCCAAATCATTCCTCATTGGAAGTTTCTACTCCGAAGATTCAGGAATTCTTTGCGAAACGGTCAAGTACTGGAACGTTATTCAGGTACAGTAATGTACTAGGGCAAGCCTATATTATTCCCATACATTACAAGTATTATGGAATTGTATTTTTGAATAGCGAAGGTAAAGTGATGTAAAACATCATTTTATTTCAAAATCTGTCTGATTCAAGCTCTAGTAGAGCTATCAGCTTGATACAATCATCAGATTTACTGAAATTTTAGATGTGGTCGGTAACGTATGGGGCAAAATAGCTTGTAGTTGTATTAATTTTTACTAGGTGTAGGAAACAAAATATTTAGCGCTTTTGATTGATGATAACTCAGAAGTTACTACTAATATCAAGCTCAAATATGCTCATAGGCCTCGTAAAGAGGAAGAGTGGGAAGTTTATTAGGACTTCGTTTTGTGTTCTTTCTGAAAATAATGACTCGAATTTTCAATATCTTCATCTTGAAACACGAGGGTCATGGGTTCTCTTTGTATCGGCAATCAAATCAGAATACAACAATGTCACTATTTTTTTTTTTTTTTTTTTTTTTTTTGGGGGGGGGGGCTTGCATTTCTCATTTAACAACTGACCCGGGCGACGTCCATGGTCATGAATTAATCATGCGAGGTAAAAGATGTTATGGATTGCCAGGTGCAATGTATAGTGATATTGTTGTGTTCTGAATTAATCAATGAAACCAACAAATGTCATGACCTTATGTTTATCCTTCGGAGGAGATACTTTTAATCTAATTTATAAAAGTATTACGATATTTAGGAGATGAATTTGTAGTTAATTTTAGGTACAGTGGTACTGCCTAGAATCTTAATGATGGAATTTAAAGGAGAATTAACACTAGAATATAAATGTACTTATGTTCAAAGGTGTAATATATTCTTAATCATTGACCTGTATCACTTTAGAAATAAAATATCAGAAAAGGGTTTAAATCAAGACATTCTAGCACGGTATCATCTGCTAACACTTCATGGGGCTGCCATTTTCTTGATGACATGGAGTTGTACATGAACCGTTGGAGACCGTTCCGGTCAGGAAGATATTTTTAATCCACGAGCTAAATTGCTTCTATTCATTATTAAAAAAAGCCCCATTTATGATGGAAAATACATAACAGGTGTATATCTATAGATTTCTTTTTAACTTATCTGGTTTTGCTAACTAGAAATCGATTTCTTGGTCTTGCCTGGCAGAGCAGAACATAATTTATACAACTCACATTCTGACTTTTGAAGTCCATTATCTCAAAGCAGGTGAATGCATAGTTTGTCACTATTGACGCTCGGGAAAGTCATCATCCATAAATTTGAATTAATTCGCTCCGTCACGTACGTCATAATATCAAGAAAATAGATTGATATTTAGTAAAATCGTAATTTTCAAAGAAATATAAAACACATTTTCGTTTTTAGAATATATGTGTTTATCTGTTAAATATTTTAAATCTCAGATGGAATTTTGCATCAGGAAGAAAAACAATTTTGCATTCGGATTAAAAATATCTTTATGTACACATTAAGAAAATGGCAGCCCCCTTGTATCGCTAGCAGACGATAAATCTTGCTGAGAAAATCCTGATTTATACCCATCTCGTATATTTTAATGCAAAACTACGTAGGGCAACAAGAAGGAATAGATTACATCTTTGAATATGAGCACATTTATATTTTGAGGTTAGTTCCCCTTTAAACACGTGTCTTCGATTCCCCCTGCTTGTTTTGTACGATCACGTTGGAATTAAGTTGAAGCTCAAAATGATGTCCTAATCACATGGTTTGAATAAAATGGTTTAAGTAGTGCAATGGCCTTCAAACTATAAAATCTTGGTGATTTAAATTATTGATTAATCTGTTTTTAGACATCGTTTTTAGGGGGGGGGGTTACTATCATCTTCAGTTTCACTGGTGATAAATACGCATTTAAAAGTGTAATAACTCTTGTATATTACTTCTGGATTGATGTTTTTGATTTTGAAATCGATGTTTCCTTGTTTTTCAAGCTTCTCATGATATTCTTGCTTCCCGATTTCACACGATTTCACAATCATTTTGAGCTTAAAGCCCGTTCAGATTTCAAATTCGGATTTCAGATTCGGTTTATTCGACTTTTTCAAATACAAATTATACAAATCTTTACAAAAAATAATTAATTAGTAATATTAATATTGCATTAAATTTTAGATAATGTCATTTGTTTCATAAATCATAATGTATTAAAAAGTAATTTAACATAAACAATTGCACAATATACACGAGTTATGACCTTCAAAATGTTTATTTGAAACAGTTACACTGTAAAAACTGAAGTGCTGTATATAGCACTTTTTGAGGGCATGCATAGGGACTGCACTCAGAGTGCTATTGAATGCACACAGCGTGCTATTTCAGCACTTTCACGGGAGCTGGACCGGCTCCTTAAACTGTTAAACATTCATTAAAAAAAAATGATTTTGGGGAGCCTCGAACCAGGGTCCGCTGAGCGAGAATTGCTGGCATTACAGCTAGACTAACTCACATCGTACGATTTAGAGCAAATCATATTGTTACATAGTGAATTCACGACACCACATAGTTCATGTTATCTACTTGACTCCCATGACTAAACTGGATTGCAAGAAGCATTCGTTAGTCCATCGGTAACGTCAGCGCCTCTCAATCAGCGGAACCTGGTTCGAGGCTCGCCACGGTCACATTTTTTTTTGCTGGTAAATTAGCAAACTACAAGTGCTATAAACAGCATTTCAGGTGCAGTCACTATACATGCCCCTAAAAGTAGTACTTTAGTTTTTACAGTGTAGACACGTTGAAAAGGCTAGCTTTATATTCGATGTCCAAAGAAAGTTCAATAAATTTGTAATTTTGGTCAATGGATAAAATAAGTTCGTTCATAATTAAAGAAAAACAAAACCAGTACATATGAAACATAAAATTGTAAAAAATTAGATGTGAAACCCGATAAAGGGAAAGTGTTCGAGTACTGAAATGAGGAGAATAATTATAGAGGAAAAGAAAAGGAAAGAGAGAGGGGAAAGTGAGTGTGTGTGTGTGTGTGTGGGGGGGTGCGTGTGTGTGTGTGTGAGCGTGTTTAGCAGTATGTCCGAGGACATTTTCGGACAGAGAACAAAAAAAAAATCATGACAACAATGGTCCTCGGAAGCCGGACAATAGTCCTCGAACGTCGAACAATGTATTTGTGCTTTATTCCGTCGACTGTCCGAGGACGGAGGAACAATAGAGGAACAATACTTGTCCTCGGAAATAAAGCAATACAAGACTGTGTGTGTCTGTGTCTCTGTGTGTGCGTACGGGTGGGTGTGAGTGGGGAGAGAGAGAGAGGGGGGGAGAGTGAGATGGAGAATACTTAGTAGAAACTTGCCAAAATTAGTTAGTTTTCATACCAAAAATGTGCCCAACTGTGTGTTTAATAGTCATTTCGTTCTTATTATGATCAATTTTTAAAAAGGGTTTGTGGGCGAAAATGGTTATCATTAGGCTGAACATTTACCCATGTCAGATTGCGCAATAATGAGGGCACAATCAGTTTATATTCGGACGGTTTCTCATTTCAAGCACACCTGTCGGATACAGATTGGGAAATGAACGGTTTTAATGTGTATTATATGTGCATATTCTCAAGGTTTGCAAAAAATCAAGCACACATATTGATCGAGAAATGTATGAGTTGCCTTCATATCCAGATTCTATACGACAGCTTTATCCTGACGCATTATTGTTATATCACAAACATAACTTCGTGATACCGTATAATGTGGGGCGTTTGAAATGTCAGACACCAAGTCAATGGGATATTAATGTATATTTTACTGAAAATTTCGTCGATACATTATTTTGCTCTGCTGCGTATCCCACGTCTAGTGCAAACAATAGTTTTATATCAATAGCAATCGTCGAACCATTAGGAGTAATTGCGTCACCTAGTCGGAATATTGTTGAGCAAGATGATCGGTCGGCAGCAACTTGTTATTAAACGCCTTTAAAGACAACGTTTTAGTGGGGGGGGGGGGTTGATCCTTAACACTCTTTCATTGTGTTTTCCTGAGAAAGAAGTTCCATTTAAAGAACTATCAAGATTTTGTATGAATAGCAAACTAAATCAATCACGAACTTTCCAATTTCGCCAAAGATTCGCCGAAAGACATCCACGATAATATTTTAATTGATGTAAGTTTATTAGGATGACGTGAAGATGGATGTGTGTGTGTGTGTGAGAGAGAGAGAGAGAGAGAGAGGGGGGGGAGGGAAAGGGGGTGTGCGCGTGTGTGTGTACAGCTGCGACTGTCTGGTATACAACTCTGAGAGGAGAATATCAACAGTTCCAACATTTTCACCAATAACCTGGACAGAATGTAAAAACATTTTTACAACATTTAGACAAAATAATACAAACATTATGCCTCGAGTTTAATTCCAATGTCCTTTTCATTACCGACTTCTTACTTAACTTTTAATCCTTTTTTAAGAAATGCAATTGCAATTAAAATGTAACAAGGGATTAATATAGTACGCAAATGAAACCTGATATTAGGGACTCTCACAGGCTTGCTGTATGGCGTTGAAGTCACGGCGTACAAACGAAACGCCCACAGGAATGACAGGTTTTGTGTACAACTCGACACAAAGCCCTTTATAGGATCAACCATCCCTTGGCATTTTGATACTGGCGAATTTTCTCATAACATAGATTTCCAATTCATGCACAGACGCAATCAAATGTTCATCGTGCATTGCTTCGTCGAGGTTTCTTTTTATTCGAATGAAAACAGCGAGAGAGAATTACTCAAAGGGTTTTAATCAAATGAGCGATGTTGCACAATGATTTAAAATGATATTTAAACATACGCTACACGGTCGACGACCACACAGGGGAATAATAAAAAAGTGTATTGTACCTATTTTTTCAGGAATTCATACGCTTCCTTGATGATATTGACTAACCGTAGAAATATCCTAATTTATGTACTTTAAAGTAAAGGTAAAATGGATTTTTGGTTATGGAGAGAAATTTGTTAGAAAGCCATTGTTAATATAGTAAATTGGTTGCCCAGACCAGCAAAATCTAACAATGTAACTGTAGAGCAATATTCACATATGGAAATACATACAATTTGACGGCCTCGATTTCCCAAAAATTCCTGAGCTGTCATGATCTCCCTTTTATCATATCTGTTCAGCAGATATATTTTTTGTAGCCTTTGATTTTGTTGTATTTTACATGATTTACTAGATTTCCCCCTTATTTTACCAATCTACAGATATCCTTTGGTGCTGCTTCTCCGCTACTGAGCGATCGGGTGAAGTGCCCCTCCTTCTATCGCATACCGCAGTCCGCCGCTCAGCAGAACGTTCCGCGGTTACTTCTCCTCGATATGTTCGGCTGGGACCGCGTTGCAATCATACGTCACAGCAACGTCCTGTTTACCGCGGTGAGTTTGCTGCGGATTGAACTTTAGGGTTAGCGCTAAACTAGCTCAACAGGGGGGGGGGGGGCATTTTGGGGGGACAAATATCCATCTTTCTATCCCTCTTGAAATGCGAGTGGGTCGCGGCTGCTTCGGCACACCCTGGACACCACCCCCCCCCCCCCCCCCCCCCCCCCCCCCCCCCCCCCCCCCCCCCCCCCTCTCTCTCTCTATTTCTTTTTAGCTTCCATTACCAGTAATGGCAAGCTGGACACGATTGTTAATTTCAATTCATAATGTCCGGAAACCTTAGGGAATCATCATCCACCAGTTTCATTGAATCAATATTAAAACCTTGCTCTTGATTGCTTCGACCGTTTGTAATACTTCATGAGATTTGACCGTGATAGCAATATATCTCAGAGCAGTTACCATGGACAACCAGTGATATTAATTTCGGTTTTTTTTTTACTATACATAGAATTATTTTTTCGTAAAAATCTCATGACCTCTGTGTATTATAGCTCAATTTAGTTATAATTTCAGTTCTGTTTTAAAATAGCTTGTGTTCATACACTAATTCCACATTCTTGTTTTATAGTACTGAAGGCCATAACTGTTATATTTCTTTCTCCCAATTATGCACTGATATACGTAAAAAGTTCCTTAGTCAATATTTTATGAAATAGAACGCGGCAAATTTGTACTGATTCAAGGATAATGTATTATGTAATGTATTCCAAATCGATACACACAGACTATGGAGGATCTCCGAGACAGACTGGTAAATAACAACTTCACAATTGTAGCCAACGAGCTTTTCGACGAGGATCCTTCGTTTGCGTTGAATTATATAAAGGTAAGAAGTGTGCAGTCACCGCAGTCACCATTCTTTTCAATGTTATCTTGTCAGTAGCCTCGTCAATATGATTCTGATTTCCAAGTGATTTATATAATTTATGAATACTTCTAATTGTGCTCTCATCCTATCTATTTAAACATTTGGGGTATTAACTGTTACGCACTGAGCAAGTTACAATCTGTGTATAAATCTGAGAAACGCCTGCTTCCAAACTCGCTTCTAAACTGGTATAAGTGTAACAGTGATGTTTATTATTATAAAACTCGAAACCCAAATGAATTATATAGTATTTATTACAGGACCGCTACTGGTCAAAGAAGACAGTGTCAAGTATCAGGGTTGCCTTACATGGTCTGCTTTAGATGACAACCTTAAACAATCTAAATCATTACGACAGTTTAAGCTAAAATACAACAAATATCGAATTAACTCGAAGTAAACTATCAAGTTTTTAATTCTATTATCTATTTTCGTTTTCTGTTTTCTTTTCTTTTCTTTTAAAATACCCAACATTAAATTTCAATAGCTCCGGGCTAGACTCGACAAGCTTTGCTTTTTCTAGCCCGATTTTCATTAAGTTACTTACTCTGTGTTGTTCAATGTTTGTTTATCTATGTTGATTCTTCTATAATGGTATATTTACGTATATGTATTTAAAATTTCTATTGTGTAACTACGTATGTATATGACTCTGTATATATCTTTTTTTTTTTTACTGTGAACAATAATAAATGAAATGAAATGGAACCCTTTACGTTCATTCCGTTGAAAAGCAACTGAGTTAATTTAGATATTGGAAATCAGGAAGACGTTCCTTGTTCAGCCATATTAACTATAAGACCGTCATATATCCAGTGCTGCTTGTATTGCATACAGCAGCAGCACATTTTCAGATATTTCTTCTCTTCGATATGGCTAGGTAAAAAAGAAAAACCAATTTGCATGAATAGTGAGATTAACCTGATTTCTTAAATGTTCTATTTTCTCAAATTATGAATAATGGATACAGTCTTGAAATTGCGCCGTCACTCTATGCGTGCATCTCGACCAATTTATAATATATGCGCATTATGCACATTTTTCTATTCGTTGTTTTGGGATGTTAATGGATTGCCTTGTAGAGAAACTTGGGTCTTTCAACGTGTATCAACTTTTTCTTTAGATAAACTGTTATAGAATCTCTACGAGAAATTCGAATGGACAAGTCTATAAGGTAAATAATAAATGGATCATCCATGTACATTTTCAGGAGTAGGTACCTGGACTCCACTTCTGGCTCCAGTATTGCATACCACGGGAACACACAAGCCTCCCATTTTTATTTTTTTCCTGCTCAATCATCTAAATAATCTGGAAAATCTGTAATAACATCGCATGGTCCCTCACCATTGTCATATTCTTGAGACCTGGGAAATTTTGCTTATGTTTTATTCCAGGCCTCTGTGAAACATAACAATTTGCTTTATTAGAAGGACATCCAATAACGAGACCTAATTTTAATTCTTAATCATTTCATTTATTAAATATTAAATTAATTAATGAAAGGAAATGTATGCTTGTTCGTTTGATGATTATGCAATAACAAATAAAATGGATGTATTTTCATTTCACCTTGTTGATATTAAACGAACATGTAAGTACTTCTTTATGTATTCAGTACTCGGAATTCAAAGATATCGATTTTGTTTTAATTCATATAACTACGACAATTAAGCTAATAATAATAATAATATAAAGTTTTTATATAGTGCAATTCAACACAGAATTGGTTCTGAAAGCTTTTTTTTAAACAGAGGTATGGTACATATTGTTTAGATTTAAATAAAGACCTAATCTAAATCAAAACATTCAGATAGGACCTCTAATTACATAAAGTACACATTTAAATCAAATAGGTAATTAGATAATGAACCAATTACAATTATATACTAAAGAACAAGCTACTGCAGGAGATTATTGACATATAATCATTAAATGTACTTAAGAAAGGACTAATCTATTGTTGTCGGCTGCACGAATTAGGTGGGTTTCAGTTGGTTTTTTTTTTTTTGAAAAAGTTCAGGACTAGTTTGAGATCTGAGTGGCGGGGGTAATCCATGAGACTGTGCCTGCATATGCGAAAGTCCTTTCACCTTAGCTTTTTGTCCTTTCTGAGTTCACCTGGAGCAGATTCTGAGAAGCAGATTGAAGGGATTGATGGAAGGGATGTATGAAGGGATGTATGGATTCACCAGTTATAATGAAATATGATTCATATTCACCCTGAAAGGTCGTTGAAACGATGGAAAATATACATCATGATTGGGAAGTGTTGAACCTCTAAAAATGATTCATAGAGAAAGGGAAAATCAATAGGTTATATGTATTTCACCGAGTAAAATTTAAAAAAAAATAAAATCAGTCATATCGATACATACGTTTTTCTATGTTATTTAAAAGTACTATTATATCTCTGCCGGTTTTTTCACAAATAAAGGTTTAAATGACTGCCGTTCAAATGTTCTACTTAGTGTTATTTCTGATTTTATATCTATATAGTTTGATGTAGCAAGTGCATTTATGTGGAAACATGATAAGCATATTGGGGTCTTTATTCTATAGAATGCATTCTGTGGTTATCGTCGATACCATTAGCTCAAAACGTAAAAAACCGCAGGGGATGACTCTTCTTTTCTTCTTTGTTTTTGTCAGAGTAAGTCGATGTTACGTGTGGCATTTACATTAACACCGCTGCGTTTGAATGCAGCATTTTGCCGATTCATACTTCCTGCTATTTCCTTTTTCGATGTTTTATTTGATTAATTGATTTCTGGGTTATACATCATATAGGTATTTTTCATAAAGACATATTGCTTTGAAAAGGTAATTGAGACGATGCGCTTCCATCACAACTGTAAGGTAACGAAATAGTGACTGCAAATATGTATGAGTAAGTCACGTTGTTTGACGAGAGTAACCCTTAAAAGGGCTTCTCTTACTTAGCCTTACATATGCAATGTGTAATATATTTAACAACTTGTTATTTATCTTATGGAAAGTTAATTTCTGATTTCATAATATCCATTGTGTCACATTACCTTTATAAACAAAGTCGTCTTGACTACAAAGAAATAAACTTGCGAAATAAAATGAAATTCATAAATGACGTGAGCAAACAGATTAGCAATCGACGTGATTCGAGTTATATATCAATGATCTTGGGAATCATAAAATGTTTTATAGTGATGCAGTGGAGTTCAGAATTAAATCAAATTTGTAAATGACCAATTTTAAAGCAGAAATAGTTTTGAATTATTATTTATGTAAGAATAGGACCCGAAAATATATTGCGACAGTGTTTGATTGAAATTCTTCTCTTCGTCTGATTTCGGGGGTGTTATGGATATCAAATTTCTGTTATTCTTTTTAAAAAGCTCAATATTGAAGTAGTTTCATTTATATGCTAATTCAAGGGGTATTCAGACACATTTCAATATTGAATACTCATCATGGACTGATGCTCCCAAGTTTTTCCAGCGCAAAGATTATAAACACCACTGCATCACTATAAAAATTTTATGATTCCTAAGGTCATTAATATAGCATTTATACCTCGAATGCACTTTACGTGGTGTGCCAATCTGTTTGCTCACGTCATTTATGAATTTAATTTCATCTCGCTAGTTTGTTAGTTTTTTGTAGTCAAGTCGACTTTGTTTATAAATGTAATGTGACACAATGGATCTTATGAAAATCGGCAATAATATTTCCATTAGATAAATAACAAGTTGTTAAACATATTACATATTGCATAAGGAACATGAATTTGATCGTGTCTGACCTTGTATAAAATCTGTAAGTAAACCAGTCATTTTTATGTAAAGCCTCACAGAGAGACGGCAAGCAATTTACACTATTCATTTCCCGCGTATTTTCAGCGTCGATCATTAATGTTGTCACGGTCGCCTGAGCTGCCTAAAAGCAGGAAAATATCTGAACATTATTTTTCATGGTTGATTTTATTCATACGGTTTATTAGGCGATTTCTTTTGGGTAGAGCTTAAAGTTATTGAGATTCACATTTTCCTTTTCTAGTCATAGGCGACATTTGCTGCAAGTAATGTTTGCTATAGTCATTAGTGTCTAGGCACCAACTTATTATATAGTGGCTTCTCATAGTAATAGAGGTAACGGCAGAGTAGCCTACTCTGCCGTTAATAATAATAATGATTCACATAGGCCTTTCAAGGCGTCTATTTTTCACTGTTCACTTGTTATGTGAATCTGTTCACTATTGAAGCTATACGAGAGACCTCAATTGTATGCAGCGTGGCATCAGTTACTGTTACATTGAAATGGAGTTCCAATCAGTCGTAATATATAGCTGTTGTATATGTTATTTGCTTACAATTATATATACATATATATATAGTACAAATTTTAATAGGCTGGAAAGTGTTGCTTTAGTGATATATATATATATATATGTAAAAGTCAATGATGAATAAGACAACTGTTAAGAGATGAAAGAATTCAAATTTTCGCCCATAGGGCTTCATCAGGAATGATGACTTTATTAAAAAATGCATCTAGCATCAGCAAAGCGCAGTGCGCTAAAGGATAAGCGCATAGCGCATCAAAAGCACTTTGCACTTTGCACTTTTGCTTTTGATGCGCTATGCGCTTATCCTTTAGCGCATTGCGCTTTGCTGATGCTAGATGCATTTTTTAATAAAGTCATCATTCCTGATGAAGCCCTATGGGCGAAAATTTGAATTCTTTCATCTCTTAACGGTTGTCTTATTCATCATTGACTTTTGTGTATTTTTCATCAACCGACGCAGCACACTTATTTTTTATTTTTTATTTTATATATATATATATATATATATATATATATATATTGTGTGTCTCCATTCTTTCTATAATAAATTGTATCTTTCTGAAATGTTGAATGTAAGTTACTATTAATTGTAAAGATTACGATTGATTACAGGAGATATGATCAATTTTATGGAGCTACAATCGACTGTAATGTGCAGGGCCTTATATGGCATTATGGACAGCGAAATGTCTCGCGTCGTAAAATGCGCCGGATATTTCGATGGCCACAGGCCTACTGTATTGAATGTTATGCAGCATTTCTAATTAAACCATTACACCGTCTGTAGAGGGAAACTCACGATTGGGATGAGTAAAAAGGCACACGCCCATTAATGCTATCGATGTTGTGCTTTCGATCGCCGTAGTTTGACAGATTGAAACAGGTTGGCATTGACGGTACGTCTCTTTAATTATTTTGTTCTTACCTTTCTAATACATCACAGTCAATCCACATTGGTGACGCAACATCATTGGTTGTTAACCTCGAATTTCTTGTCCTCAAGGATCCGTGTTAGGTCCTCACCTGCTTCACTATATACTTTACATACTTCATGATAAAATCATGAAACATAATATTATCAGCTATCATATGTATGCTGATAGTATGCTGATAATATATAGTGGAGTCAAAGGGGGCCTGAGCTTTCGATCCTAGCAGAATCTTCGTCAGAGGGAAAAAGACAAACATAAAAAACAACACAAGCATATATATAGACTACAGACGCAAAACAGTATGCACGTAACAGGAACTGTAAGGGGGGCTGGGGCACAAAAGGAGAGTGTGGGGAGTCAAAAGCAAGGAGGCAAGTGGGTGTGGAGGGGGATTAAAGCAAACACAAAGGCGTGGAGATGCAAGGACAGTAATGAGCCCCAAGCTCAAGTGTGGGTAATCTGTGGAAGCAAAGGATAAATGGGGAGGCAACATCAAACAGGATAAGGAACAATGCAATGACAAGGGGTAAGAGATTTACATGGTTCATATCCTCCAATTCGGGAACAGGTAGATAAATGCATTAAAGATCTTGAAAGTTGTATTCGCGATGTATGAAAGAGGATGAATGATTGTTATCTAAAACTCAGTGATGATAACACAGAATTTCTGATGTTAGTCTGTAGGCAACAACTTGTAAAGATTAAAATTACCCATATATGTGTTGGCTCCTACTGAGAAGGCATGAAGTCTTGGTGTTATTTTTTTTTAAAGAAATGTCCCTAGATTCACATAACTACAAACTTGGCAACCTACGCGTTGTAATTCGATAACTCCACCTGTTTACTTTAAGGCCTTCCAAAATATCAAATCCAAAGACTACAAAAAGTTCAAAATGCAACTGCCCGTCTTGTGACCGAATCCGCACTTTCAGTCCATACTACCCCGATACTTAAGAACCTCCGCTCGCTCCTTATAGCACAGCACAAAAGATATTAAATTTTACTACTTACTTATCGTTCGCTTCATAATCTTGCCCCTTCATAATTATGTTTCCCCCTCTCCATCATTCCTGTTCAACTGCTCGTACAGGTCTCCGTTCCTCCGTCATACAGTTCAAAGAATTAAGAACAAATGGGAGCTGGGGTGACAGAGCATAGACTGCTGCTGCGCCCGTGCTTTGGAACTCCTTACCAACCTAATTAAAAATGTCACCAACGCAAAAAATTGTTTCAAAAACATTTGAAAATGTATCTCATGTCAGATTATTTGCTTAATTTTGATAAGACATTTCACAATGTTATCTATTCAATACTGTTTACTCGGTTTCTTTTTTTCTTTTTTTTTTCATATATTATATTATGTATGTTTGTTAGGCGCCTTGAGCATCCCTTAGGATGGATATGTGCGCATTAGAAGTGATGTTATTAGTAGTATCATTATGGATGCAGTTGTTTTTTACTTTACATTCATTCCTCTTGTAATGTATTAAAAACCAAAGTTGTGTCTTCTGTATTTTTTTTTTATTTTTTTTTTTTTTTTTTTTTTTTTTTGGGGGGGGGGGGGGGGGCTTTGTTTCTTAAATCAACAAGATGAATGAAGGTACAATGGATAACCAATTTTTAACCCAGCCACAAATATCTTCTGGTAAGACATTAGTCTACATTCGCCACTATAGACGACGGTGTAGTAAATGGTATAAATGGTAGAAAGGTTTTTTGATTGCTAGTGCGCCATCATATTGGAATGCCAAAAGTGCCATGTGTGATAGAAATGAGAGCTATATAAGTAATAGATATTATAATTTATTAAATTATTATAATATTATGATTTTCATGTTCACTGTAATATATCAAATACAGTTATTACAAAATGGTTCTATTTCATTCACATCAGGAAAAAGATGCTAGAATCATCATCGGTCTTTTCTGGGAACCGGAAGCCAGGAAGATCTTTTGTGAGGTAAGAAAATAATCAGGATTTATTTAGCAGGGTGTGTGTTAGTATATACAACCCCCCCCCCCCCCCCCTGTTTCTGACTTTGAGTAAATAAAAACACGACTGTATGGCAGTTTGACACAAATCAGATATGTATACTTTGTCCCCTACCTCAATATTCCATTTTTAATCTTTGGGGTTTGTATAATCTATATTTTATGTTTTTCACAAAAGATGTAATAATTGTAACATTTTGGCAAGATATTGACATAAAAACATTTATTTTGGCCTTTATCTTTTCCCTTGCTTTATACTCCTCTCAAAAATGTAAAATTTGTTCTTTCTTTGATGTGGGGAAGATTGTTATGTTTCGTTTACGTTGGATACTTTGGATATTTTTTTCCTTTTTCTGACCAGATTAGAAAAGAGTGAACCTACAGTCAAGATCAGTATGCATATCCTGAAATTTCTTGTATGATAATACGAAAAAGTATGAGGGGTATTTTTTCTTTAGTCACTTCAACTAAAGGATTAAAATTCATTCATATTTTTTTTAAAGGACTCTTTTTAAGTAAATTCATGAAAATAATAAATTTTGAAACTCTTTGTAACTGCAAAATTATTGTACAAATATACATAATATACATATAGATAATATTCTAGAAATAGGTTGAGAAAACTGTATGCATGCATTGATATAAACTACACTGTACGTAAAGATTCCTGCGTTTAAATGTACTGTATTATATAAATATTGTTGTTGAAATGTGATGGGGTTTTTTTTAATATTTGATTGTAAATTGTCATGCAATTCAGCTGAGGCTGCGAAATGATGATAATAAAATGAACTGAACTGATAATGACCTGTATAAATACCGCCTGTGGTGTGGAAGATGGCACTTGTATGAATAAGACAATAAGCTTTCTACCTCGAAATCGCTCTCACGCATGTGGCCCTCAGTCGTCCATTTTATCTTTGTTCAGTTGCCTAATGAAATGATTAAGCTCTCGTGATAGTCATTAAACCATGATTATGACAAAAATTGCTCACGCAATGCCAACTGGTACGCGACCTTTTTTCTGCTCTTTCTTCTTCTTTTAGGTTGAGCTTATTGACTGATAAATATGTTATCTCTTAGGAGTCTGGTATCTCTGAAAACAATGGTAATTAAAATCTGGAAAATGTGCAAACACAATTTATGGTATTAAACTGCCTGTCTTCTATTTTTGGTCAGCAAATTGAGTTTAATAACAATGATAATAACTCATACGATTTATAAAGCGCCAAATCCACTGAGTATGGTGCCTTAGGCGGAGAGTAGGATAAAGAATTACAGAAAAAACAGTAGAAAGTAGAAATACAAGAGAAGAACATGATAATTAATGGGAAGCATTTATACAAGTAAAGTTTTATATTGCTTTTGAATGAATCTGGAGAATTGCTATTTGTAATAACTAAAAAGGTAGGATATTCCAAAAGCAGGACCAGCGTGGGAAAAAGCTCGTTCCCCCATGTTTTTGCAGATTTCAGAACAACAAACGAACCAGAGTAGGAAGAACGTAAAGGTCTATCAAGAGTGTATTTGTGAAGTAGACTTACATTATGCTGACGAGCAGGAGTAAAATTATAAAAATAATGCTGCGTTTAAGCTCAGTTTGTTCATATGGAGAGAATTTTGTTTTAAAAAATAGGTTGTAAGTGTAGGCTTTACTTATACAGATATCTATTTTTAATAGTGATGAAATCAATGAACATGAACATTTAAAAAAAAAAGGTCCGTTGGCATAAAGATATTCATTCTGATATGACGACCCTTTAGCATGCTAAAGAACAGAACGGAAATAGCGGATTTACGGCATACAACCGGCCCGTATCACATTTTAAAAACTAACCAGGCGCAATTAAAGTATCCAAAAGGAAATGTGCCCCCTCCACCTAATTGTGTTATTGTGCCCCCTTTAAATTTCCTACCCTAAAGTCCTAAAACAATATTTTGCTTTTCAGATATTGTTATTATAAGTTAGCACCTTTGAAAATGTGTTTTTATTCTGCTTATTGGAAAATACATGGAATTCTGCCCCCCCCCCCCCCACACCTATTACGGAATTCGGCGCTCCTGCTTCTACCTTTCTCTGCCCTAAATCAGTGATTTGTTGTGGAGGGTACAATGAGGAGCTGTATATTTTGTCCGCTCTCTTTGTCATAATGTTCATAGTGAATTGCACATCGCCACCCTTTCTGGGGTACTGAAAATGTATACATTATTCGAAGTGATGATTGTTCAACATGCATATGAACGCGATTCTTTTATTCATTCCGAATCAGCATTCGAAGGCGATTATTCTCAACAGCTTACACCCGGCCTCAAAATTGCTAGCTCGAATACGACCTTCAGTCGTCACTTTTTTTTCTTGGTTTAGTGATCATGGGTGTCGATCCCGGGGGGAGGGGTGGGGGTATATATCCCCCCCCCCCCCCAAAAAAAAAAAAAAAAATAATAATAATAATAATAATAAATAAATAAATAAATAAATAAATAAATAATTAATTAAAAATAAAAAAATAAAATAAAATAAATAAATAAATAAATAAAATTAAAAAATGAGGTGGGATGGCCTGTATTATCATCCATCAATATTTTTTGATAAAATCAATTAGAATAATAATATATTAACTTAATACTAATGACTATCCAAACTCATTATGTTTGATCTTCAAATACCATCACATTCTTTAATGATTAAAAGTAAGCACATAAGAAATGGCATAATTTTAATACAAAAATATCGAAGAAAATTTGTTCGCTCGTATTGTTATTTTCCACTGGCGTAGATTCGTGCATTCCTTCTTTTCATTAAAAAACATTTTGGGATGCTCTAAAATGCACGTTTTATAGACAGATTTTTGAAAAAGTCCCTGGTTTGGGAGGGGAATACCTCCTCCCATACCCTCCCCCGCTCGGTTGCTTCGGTCAGTGGCGTAACTAGGGGGCGGGGTGGTTGGGGGCACGTGCCCCGTTTGGCACTTGGAGGAGCCGCAAAAAACGGATTATGCGCCCCCAAATCCGCAGAGTAAATGCACTAGAACTCTAGTTTTGAAGGTTTGAAATGCGACAATTTTCCAAATCTCGGTTGCTTTGTTCCCTCGCATAATTATTTTCTTTCAGGATCTCGTAATTTCGCGCCCCCAGTATATAGTTCTTAAATAGCTTAAAGGGTTCAAAATTTGAAAAAAAATAAAGATGTAAATGCTTCATATGACTCCTGCTAGATATTGCGCCCCAAATATAGGATAAAGTGTATGAAACAGCATTTGCAAAGGTTTTACTTTGGAAAGAAAATCTCAACTTCAGGTAGCCTTGCTGAATTTTTGAACTGTTTCTCAAGAATTTAGGGTTTTCGTCAGTTGTGCTCCGATTGTAGAAGTGGGTGAATAGAAAACCGTTGATCAATGTATAAAATTCGAGTTTCTCTACCGCTCATTTGCGGTGGTCAATTGCAAAATTTCCTTGCGGTTTTTTAGGTTTAAAAATTGAAAATTTTGCCGCTCGGTCGTTTTGCTCCCTCGCTTGTACAATATCGTAGATAGGTTTGGGCACTTGGGGGGGGGGGGGTGGGTGGGGGTGGGGGGCGGAGGTCGGTACTTCATTGTTTGCCCCGGCCATAATTCCTCCCGGTCCACCCCCCCCCCCCCGAATTATGAACACGGATCGACACCCCTGTTAGTGATAATAACCCCATTGAATTTATCACTCCATCGGGGTAATCATTAAATCATGATTATGACAAACACTACTCAAGCATGCCAAGTGACTGTTATCTTTGAGGTAAAAAAAATTCCACCCGCTCCCTGACCCCCCCCCCCCCCCCCATACCAATATATACACGGAACCTTACGGTGGGGATATGTGGCCAAAAAAAATAACAAATCGCCTCAACACACTTTTAATGAAGTATCTATACGCCCTTTCCGTGTTCCACTTTGGCTTGTACTAAAATAATGGGGCAAATTTAATGTTCATGGAGGATTTTGCTGCTTCCGGAAAATCAAAATTTTGTTTTCATTTATTCTAATTTTCAGCATATAAACAGTTAATAAAAACATTTCCTTGATTTAGTCCTGCGTAATTCATTGAAAACTGGGGAGCGTTTCATCAAGCGTTTTGTCAGTGATTTTGACCGACAAATGTTATAAGCTACTGAAATCCTTGCATCTGATTGGATGAGAGCAAATTTGTCTGTAAAAATCACTGACAAAACACTTGATGAAATGCTCCCCTGTTCCCCTGTGATTAACTCGTTCATGAAAATTCTCCAAAGGGAAATCTGTACACATGTATATTCTTGCTGTCAAATAATGGGCGAACTTGTTGACAACCAGAATATTCGTGACTGTTCTGGGTTTTTTTGTTCAGGTGATATTGATAGCGAAATCTTTTAAGTATGATATGAAGTAAATGTGCATTGTCACTAAGAGGATCGCTTAATTATCGATTTTCATAAGACCTTGCATGATAAAGATTTTCCTGTAAAGAAAACACTTTGCAAAGGCTTTCTATTTATGCCTCGACCGTTTTTTGACCAACTGCGTTAATATCTCTGATGTGGGTAGGTTTTTATCTTTTATCTCTAAGGAACAAAATGAATCGAATGCGATGTAGATAGTGAAATCAAGCTTGCTCTGTGCAATACCCTTAGAGCAAGGCCTATTTATCGCAAATTTCAGGTTTGGGTAGCTTGCATTTCTACCCTTGCCACCAATAATTGTAACGCTTCGTATATCATAAATGATACCATTAGGTGATACAACTGTTCACCAGGATTTGATATAAATATCCTGAATAAATAACGATACCGTGCATACTTTTAGTTGGCGTTGATGTAAAATGCGAAATGCAGGGATATGTTTGTTTCGTTAGACAGAACACTATACATACAAAATGTTGCAATTATCAAGGCTAAGGATGTGGTTGTCATAGTAGCTTTTGTCAGGGTAATTTGTACACCTTCTGATACTCCCTTAATCAGATAATGTACCTCCCCCCCCCCCCCCCCTCTCTCTCTCTCTCTCTCTCTCTTATATACACACACCCACATACGCACACACATCTCAAAACACATTGATTTGTGGGGAACTGTATTTTTTCTCATATTGTATTTTGTACCCCACAAGCAATATTTTGTACCCCACATGCATGACCGAATAAACGCAATCATTGTGCTACTGTGTTCTCTGTACCCCACAAATCCATGTTTGTAAACACACACATACACACACAATTTTTTCTATCTCTCTCTCCCAGGGGCGGATCCAGGATTTAGTAAAAGAGGGGGCACAAAAATGAAAGTTTGTGAAAAGATACACCCGTTTTTTTGGTCTCGCCAGCTTCTCGAAAAGTCGCTCATTGGGGGGTAGGGACAAAAAAAAAAATTCGCCAAACCTTCCAACATCGCTTAGTAAGGGGTTATGAGGTCCAGTTTCCCTCCATAATTCCATGACAAGCAAAAAAAAAACAAAAAAACAAAAAGGTCTTCACTCTAAAAGGGGGGCACAATCGACAAAATGGCGGATCGTCTATGGTAAAAACTCATACTTCTCTTCCAAAAGGGGGGGGGGCACGGGCCGGCTGTGCCCCCCCCCCCTGGATCCGCCAATGCTCTCTCCCACCATTCTTACTCTCCTTTCTTCCTCTGCTCGTTTCTGTGCGTTATACAGAGTATCATTGCACGATTTTCCCCTTAAAAATCAATGACGACGTCAAGTGTACAGTTAACAACAAAATTATTCATACCCCTTGGAAAATTCTAGTTTTTTTTTCATTTTTCCTACAAATGAATGGTTAACTGAATTTAATTGCACATCACTTGAATACATTTAGTTATCATCTGCAAATGAATGCTGTTTCTGGTTTCACCTCATTTGCATAACAATAGAAAAGGTGAATTATCCAAACTGGGTGATGTTCAAAATTATTCATACCCTTGGTGATCTATTGACTTTGTCAATCAGTATGAATCCAGTCCTTGTGATTAATGCTCGTAACACTTTCTTCACACTGTCACAATGCTTCTGGAGGTCTCTACTGAGATATCAGGCCAATACCTGGTCTCCAATGGCCCAGTCTCCTTGAGGATGTTGTCCACACATGCCATCACCTGGTCTTCAGGGGATTCGATGGATTTAAAGCAGATTTTGTGTTTGCAGCTGGTGTAGTTTTAGACATCATGAGGATAGGACTATGATATTGATATTTTCGTTAATATTCCTTACATTTTAATGACAATTCTGTATCTAAGTTGAAACAAAGCACTCTTCCTGGAGAGACTTCCCTAGAGGCATTCACTGTTGCACTGTCAAGAGAAGGTATTTCCTGATACTTTTGTTCCATTATTATTAAGAATGTTTAGGGAGGCCATGGTAGTTGTCTAAAGGTTGGATGGTGCCAATTTTATCAGTTTATTCAGTTACACTGACACATTTTTGATATGGACACCTGCAAGTGGGTGAAGCTTAGTGAAGCTTAAAATACTGATCTTTATGTTCCAGTGCACTGTCAAAGTGGTAGCATTTTGTGCACTGCAGCTGGTAACATGGAGGGCATATGGTATAAATTTGGTTTACATTCATTTTGATATCAAGGATTGTAGCTTTCATAGCAAAGATACAAAGAATATACCATATGAAGATTGATATACAGTAACAGTCAATGTGGGATGTGTATGGTACTCAAAGGTAACATACTGTTATTCATGGTGACCTGACGTTAGAGTCATGCAATGACTTTAATATCACCAACATGGCCTTCCTGAGCACTCTGATTAAGAATGGGGCCAATGAATAAAGGTGAACCCTCCCACAGGCAGTGCAAAAGGGAAGGGCTCTTCAGGAATGGTGCTTTGCTTCATAAGTAGATACAGAATTTTCATTAAAATGCATGGAATAAATGACCAAAAATTTCAATATCATAGTCCTGTCATCATGAAGTCGATAACTGCATCACCTGTAGGACACGAAATCTAATGAACTCCCTGAAGGTCAGGTGAAGGCATGTGTGGACACATCCTCAAGGAGATTGAGCCATTGGAGAACAGGTACTGGCCTGATATCCCAGCAGAGACCCCTCCGGAAGCCTTGTGACGGTGTATTAAAGTGAATTACAAGCATTAATCACAAGGATCGGATTCATACTGATTGACAAAGTCAATAAATCACCAAGGGTATGAATAATTTTGAATATCGCCCAGTTTGGATAGCTCACCTTTTCTATTGTTATGCAAATGAGGTGAAACCGGAAACGGCATTAATTTGCAGATGATAACTAAATGTATTCAAGTGATGTGCAAGTAACTTCATTTTACCATTCATTTTTAGGAAAAATGCAAAAAAATATAATTTTCCAAGGGGTATGAATAATTTTGTTGTTAACTGTACGTCTGTCTACTGTAACCGTTTTTTTTTTGTATAAAATTATATTTTCATTGTTAAAGTAATTGTTAGTAGGTTGTGCATATGGAAATAAATGCCAAATCCACGAAACCAAATTAGAAAATATTAAATTTAGATCTGATTTGATTCGATTTAATGAATTCCAATTTATATAGAATTAAAATAATTTAATGGCAATTCTCCCATTGATTTATGTTTAAATTAATGGCAATTCTCCCATTGATTTATGTTTAAACTCTTTTTGGCATGGTAATACAGTAATTTAATGGCAATTCTCCCATTGATTTATGTTTAAACTCTTTTTGGCATGGTAATACAGAAACAAAAATAATTTACTTTGCATTTTGTGCTGAATTTACATGTATGTGAACAGTATACTGTACATTTTCACGATGACGCCAGACGTGTCAATAATTCTGACAGAGAATTGCGACTGATCCCAATTAATCGCACGCAAGCCCTCCGATGAATCGAAAAGTTGATTGATTGATATAAATTTCAAAAGTATATGAGTAGATCCATTCGGATATACTCTTTCAAGGAAAGAGCACCTGAATTACATTAGTTAAAGGAATTATAAATCCTTTCTCTATTCCTAATCCTAATCCCAATCTTCATCATATTCTTATTCCTACCGACTGGGAATGACCTGTGAGAGGTATGCCTAGATCCTCATGCAGAAGGATTCCTCCATCTCCTGCACGTCAGAGGCTGTATTTCAAGTTCGAATGACCTAAGCTTGTAATACTAATCCTTATCCCAGTCTCAGTCCTAATCCGAGGCTTACACACTGGGGATAACCGGTGAGAGGTATGATTGGATCCTTCGAGGTACTGGATAAATATCCGTCCCCAGTTTCTCACCATGGAGGAACCTTTAATCAACTGCACGACCGAAGAGATGGTTCTCTAATCCTAATCCTTAATCTAATTCTGATCTTAATCCAAACACTAGGCCTACAAACTGGGAATGACCGGTGAGAGGTACGCGTGGATTCTTCGAGGTATCGGGTATATCAATCGTCAGTTTCTCACCCAGGAGGATCCCTCAATCTCCTGCACGGCGGAAGAGATGCTTGAAGCTGGTCAGACGGCTATCATACCAAACTGGGTCTTCCATACCGACTTTCCAGGGGACACCATCAGTGGAGAGGTGAGTGAGTCTATATCAATACTACTTATTATGGTTAAAGGCCGCACTGCCAGATTTAAGGGTACAACCGGTCTGTGCCCCACACTCCAGACACTAAAGCGGAGAAAAAGCTATGGAATACGAAAGAGAAAGGAGGGAGAAAGAGCAGGAATCTGTTGAGAAGAAGGACAATTATTAAATTGGTAAAAAATTAAAAACTTATTTAAAGTGAAAATAAGGGCATATCTGCACTATTAAATATTTGGCCCCAACGGCATCTGAAAATCTGACAATAACCTCTTCTTTATTTAAAGATTCTTGAGAAGCGGTGAGGGGGGTGGTCCCCGTTTTGTAGATAAAATGCCTTGCTCAAGGGCATAAGTGCCGTGCTGGGGATCGATCCCACGAGGCCACGGCCTTCGCATTTCCAGCAAGTGTATTAAACCACTCCACAACTACACCTGTATGGTGTATCTACTAATCAATATATTTTTGAACACACTCACACGCGTATTAACATGCCAGACACCATTTTTTTAACATGTACGATACTAAGAGCAATGTAGATAAAATGCTTTGCTCAAGGGCATAAGTGCCGTATGGAGGATCGAGCCCACGATCCTCGCATTTATTATTATTTTTTTAAAAAGAAGTTTTTATTTTCCATTCAATGAACAAAATAAAACAACATAACATAACATACCATTATATAATATGCATCATTAATTAACATACTTATTTAAATAATATGCATATCGCAATTATGAACATTCGCAATATAAACATATAAAATATATTACATCACATAATACAAATTTTAAAGTACCTACAAATTCAGTAACGTATACAGAACCGAAAAAATATAACCCTGATTCAGTGAACGGAAAAAGAAAGAAAAACAAAACAAAAACCCTATAACTCAAGGATAATCCCTGTACCTCCATACCTAAACTGCCATCCCCCACCTCCCTCTCACCCTCCCTTTCCCAAGCGACATCTCGTCCCTCCGTGTTCAACCTCACCCTCCCTCCCCCTCCCCCCCCCCCCGCCTTCCTCCGCCTTCCTATGCCCGATTGAGCTTTGATCCATACTCAGAAATTAATCTTATAAAGATAATTTCAACGATAAACCAGGCTTACTCTATTCATTGAAATTGTCTCTGCCTCAGCATCCCTAGTAAATAAACTTATCCCATTTTCTGAAATGGCTTCCAGTCTGTGTTTGAAATATTAGGAAGTTAGAAAAAGTTACCACATTCATTCCATAATATTTTTATCCTTTCACAAGTAAAGAATAATTGATTAAAGGTTTCCTCCTCTTTATGAGAAAAGGAGCATAAATTGTCTGTTACAAGCTTTCGACTCCTGGCCTTCTTCAAGTTTATTTGCTAAATCAAACACAATGAAACAAATAATAATAATAATAATAATAAGCAACTTAACAAAACTAAAGACAACAGAACAGAATTGTCATAAAGTTGTTAACATAAATCAAAAGGAGAACATGTTACTGACGAAGATTTTGCTAGGATCGAAAGCTCAGGCCCCTTTTGACTCCATTTTACTCCATTGGCTCGCTATTATTGGATAAGCAGTTTTCAGCAGCTTGTTTTCGATATCTACATTTAAAATGGTTCAACCGAACGGTACACGTACATCCCCACCTCTCTCGCTCTCTCTCTCTCTCTATATTATAATTGTAAGGAAATTTTCTTACAATAGACCTGTTTACTAATTTTATGCATACGTCTTGAACAAAAGTTGCTCTTAACAACTCAAAAGCTTGCCAGAGGCTTGCCTGACATAGCAACAACTAATTTATGCAAAGTGGATTCCATCCATAGATATGCTATTATGCATAGCAGATGCGCTAATTAGTTGGTAGCTAAGGATTCTGGAGAGAAACATGCATAAATTGAAATACATTAGTAAACAGGCCTATTGTTTATAATTATTCTAATGTATACATGTATCTCAAAGCATTCGCTTAAATCCATGTGAGGCATGCGGCTTGTCTTTGTTCAAATCTCACCTGCCCCTGACAAAGGAATTAATTAATAAGGTTGAAGATTTGTCAATCTGTCGGTCAATTGAATCTGGTGTCGCCGAAACCACTGACCCGTCTCCGTGGTCTAGTGGTTAAGGCACTGGCGTTCTAAACCAACGACCCGGGTTCGATTCCCGGCGGAGACATTTTTTCAACCTTTGTAAAAATTTCAAAAAGGGAGGACAGCTCTGGAGAACTTTGATTTAAGTTACGCAACCATTATTCTCTCATTTCCTTTCACACTTTATATATATAAATATGTAATGTGAAAGGAATTAGAGAATAATGATTGCGCAGCTTGAATCAAAGTTCCCCAGAACTATATTACACCCTTCATTTGATAACCAAATTATCTTACCTAGCGCATACTGCACTTCTATTTAAACACATGAATATTTTAAATGTCAATTCTATATATATTATGCAGCTGCGTCAATTCTTGTATCAGTACAAACAAGATAAATTGCCATCTGTCTTTGATGACTTTTGTACCGAACTCTTCTATTCATTCGTATGCTATAAGAAATGCAAGTGATTTTCATAAACCCTTATCTATTAAATACTACTTTCTTACAAATAACAATGCCCTTCAGTGGGCCAATATTATGGAGTCATCTCCCACCTTACGGCTATGTTGATATTATTCCTGATAAACAATCCATCATTAATATATATGTATATGTATTTGTTAATATTTTCCCTCCCTCTTCTTTCTCATTATTTGTACCACCTCATAATTTGACCTCATATTTATTTCTTTTTACTCGACAAGTCTTCTTTGATTTTTTACTGCCCCTTCTGCATTTGCTGTTTTTTCTTTTTAAGACATACATTTTTCTTTTTCATATGGATCCACTTTTATAGACCCATGATGTTTTCTTTTTATGTTATGTATGTATGTATTTTATTGTATGTATTTTCCCTATATGTATGTACAATTATGTTTGGAATCTGTGGAAAATGAATTGAATTGAATTGAATTGAACTGTAAATTATAGATAATGGACAAATATTTACCATTGGGACATAGCGTATAGTATTTGTTGTTCATGTTATAGTAGTGGTAAGGAGGAGAGTATAGGAGCAGTGTTACACAGCAGGAGTTGTAGAAGACGTTGCAGTCGTAGTAGTAGTAGTAGTATTAGAAGTAGTAATGATAATAATTGTCATAGTAGTAGTAGTAGTAGTAGTAGTAGTAGTAGTAGTAGTAGAAGTAGTAATGATAATAGTTGTCGTAGTAGTAGTAGTAGTAGTAGTAGTAGTAGTAGTAGAAGTAGTAGTCGTAGTAGAATTAGTAATGATAATTGTTGTCATGGTAGTAGTAGTAGTAGTAGAAGTAGTAGAAGTTGTAATGATAATAGTTGTCATGGTAGTAGTAGTAGTAGTAGTAGTAGTAGTAGTAGTACTAGTAGTAATAGTAGTAATAACAGTAGTAGTATTGTAGAAGTAGTCGATGTCTTAGAAGTAATAATAATAATAAAACTAAAAGTAAAAAGGCAAGAATTCTCATTACTAACGTATTCTGTTTATGGGCCATTCTCAGTCACACGTGTGACCAAAACCCTGAAAATAGTTAATTTATACCTAGTTTTTAAGAAGTCTCCCATTTTGGATATTTGAATAACAATCTTACCTCCAACCGGTGGAGGGTAAATAGTTTAAATGAGAGTACACCATTTTCTTTCAGAGGTCAAAATTAGGGCGGTCACGTGTGTGACCTCGCACGAAAATGGTTCTTACTAGTTGGTATTCAAATCTACTTTTCTCGTATTTCCCTTGGAGTTCAAGTTTCTATTTTTCAGTGTTGTATGATGGCATTGTTCTGAACAGTTTGCAAGCTATTTTCCATAAAGCAGTGAACACTCTTTTCCTTTAGAGGTGAACATTCGGTCGGTCACATGTGTGACCACTCAAGAAAGGGCGTTTTTAAATGTCCCTGTAAAACATTCAATGGGTGGGAAATTACTTTTTCTTGTCAAAGAAAGAGAAATCTTTTTCATGTAAGAAAGTGGTGATGTTAAAAAAATAAATAAATAAAATATAATCTGATTTTCCGGCAATGAGACAAAATGAGATGGTCACGCGTGTTACCGTTTGTTGCACTTCACAATGAATGGCCCTTATCTGTTACCAATTGGAAAATATGAATGTTTCTTATCACAGACTGCAGCGGAGAACAAAGAGCGGTACAGAACATTGGCCGGTAACAAGTTTATGTCGTTTTATACCTATCCTTATGACGCCATATGGGCTATGGCTGCAGCCATGAATTCTTCGATTGAAATTCTTGCTGAAGGTATGTGGTATCGAGTTATTTTAGGTTTCACGGTATATTATCAAACCCCAAGTATGAAGAGAAGTAATGTTAACATATGGTCCCTTCGGTTATATATACATGAAGAATATAGATATATGACACAGAAAATCGCTCATCACTTGTGATACGTTTCATTAATGGCGACCATGATAAGTTGATATTTTCAAGGTCGAGTACAATTAGGACTAACCGTTGTTTATTAAATGATTTCACGTTTTTATGAAAATCAAAATTGGAACATTCCTCGTATGAAAAGGCATGTATTCCACTGTCATAACTATGTAACTTTGAATTGAAATTGTTAAATCTATCTGTCCTTTTTTTTTTTGGTTTGTTATTATAAGGTAAAATGTGGATAAACATATTATTCAAGCTTGATAACTGAATTTAAAACTAAATGAGCTTTTTTGTGGTAACACAAATTGATATCTTTATTATAGTGAATAAGACTTTGGACAATTTTAACTATAATGATGTAGAGATACATCGGATTCTGATGGAACAGCTTGATCTTCTAGATGTTGAAGGAGTGTCGGTAGGTCATTCAACATTGTTTTATGTTGCATTCTTAATCCTAAGATTCTGATTACAGAATTGATCTGAATTTGTTAAACCCCTGTTAATTGATAATACCAACTTTGACAAAAATTCTCCTGATTGACTCAGTATTTCGAAGATAAATCTTTTTTTACGCCATTATCTCATTTACTTTTCATTGATGTATTTCTTTATGAACAATAATAGTTCCATTCTTTACGGAAAATTAACAGGGGCTAGCTGGTAAAGAGTATTAAAATAGTGAAAGTAAGAACATACTTAAAATATTGGCTATATAAAAAAATTGCCATACACATTTTTTTTTTCATTTCTAGATGTAAATTATATCAAAAAACGAAACATTGACATTAAAATAATTGGAATGGTTAAAAAGAATTTATCAATGTAACCAATACTAATGTTAAAACTGAAGAAAAGTACAGGAAATCCTTGAGTGATAATTCAAATGATACCAATGATCATGGTCATTATGTCGATTATTATTGTTATAAATGTACCATTCTAATAACATCATTACTATATCGTTTTTATCTTTAAGGGTCCATTAGCATTCTTGAATGGTGATCGGCTTGGACGGTTTATTATTGAACAAGTATGGGGTAAGTCAGTGGTTGACGAGATATTCAATTTCATTTTTTTTTCTTTCATTTTTAAGGGATTTACTTTTTGTGTCATTGATTTAAAACTTTATATATTTTGATTTACCTAGTACATGAATGTGTGTTCCCCTTCTGTCTGTCTCTGTCTCTGTCTCTCTCTCTCTCTCTCTCTCTGTATCTCTCTCTTTCTCTTTTCTTGTTCCTTCTCTTTCTATTCCCTCTCGTTGCTCTCTGGAAACTCCATTTCTGTTCATTATTAATATCTCTGGTTCTCCCTTGTCTTAGAGAAACACACTCACACACACGTTTTAATATCTCAAACACCATTTATTTAATGTACGATAAAAGAACAGCGTATATAAAATACCTTACTGGCATAAGTGCCTTAGCGGGGAATGAACCCACGATATTCGCCTTTCCAGTCGAGTGTTTTTAACCACTCCGGTACGACACCTCATTTTACTCCATCTCTCTCTTTTAAGCTTTCACTCAGACGCACATATGCACACCCCCACACAGACACACCCACAAACACCTACACCCAATCCCGCCCTCTCTCTCTTTCTCCACCCGCCATACATCCTTTTCTCTAATTTCGCTATGTTGCTCCCCCTTCCTCCTCCTCTTCCTCTCTCTCTCTCTCTCTGCGTTTCTCTTGCTTTAACTCGGTGATGCATCTTTTCTTCTTTTTTATTTGCTGCAGAAGGCGAGCCGAGAACGGTTGGATACTACTACGACAACGATAATCGATTTGACTGGTCCCAGGAACATAACATCACATGGATAGGTAAACTTATTTCTCTGTCAGTTTCTTTATTCAATCATTAATTCATCTTCGGGGAATACTGACCAAATCGATTTGTCTCCATAATCAGTTTGTGTGTTTTTGTCTTGAAATCATGAGGTACTTTGTGGTATGAGTGGGGGACCTATAACTATACGCACTTTGTTTCCGGCCCCTAAATAGTCATTTTATTCAGTGGTTTATGCAAATTGCTTTGATATATCTCGTTTGTACATATTCTGAAGTTAAATCGCTGAGAAAGTTTGGACGGACGAATGTCAATTTTATTCGAAAAAAATAAAGGATCCTAAAGCTACTCACACGTAATTCCGGGGGCCACTCAACTAATATTGCTCTACACACGCGCGACCAAACAAAAAGCGCATGAAAAGGGTAGTTTTTGCCGGTTACGGCGCGTCATGCGCTTGACGCGTTTAGGATGTCAAAACGGCAAAAAATCGGGAAAAGGGTATGTTTGTGTTTGTAATACGCGTTTAGGGTATCTTTTCCCGAATATTTGTCTGGATTTTGTGCGACGAGTCTTCTCTCAAGAAAGCGCGCGAAAAACTTGTGGTCGCGCGTGTGTACAGCAATATAGTTCAGTGGTCCCCCTCCCCCCCCCCCCCCCCCCGGGACGTAATAACTGAATGCAAATCTTGATTTTGAAGCTGACTACTGTGAATTTCACCCCGATTTTCAAATAGTGTCAATATCACAAAAATAAATGGAAATTACTCATTCTTTTTGACAAACCTAGATGATATTCTCGTTGCATGTTTGGTGCGCTGAACTCGTAGCAATGCGCGTATTTGTGTAGCTTTAGGGCCCGCGTAGCTTTAGGACCCCTGGCCATACATACGATAACCTGAGCTGGATCTTTTTCATCCTAAAGAAAACGATACTTTCGAGAGAAATAAAAAGTGATATTTAGTATACAACAATTACCTGAGAGTTGTCCACAAATACATCAGAGATTACTGACCGAACTGCTATTCACATTCGAAACTTTTCTTATTTGTTCAATTCCTTTCAAGCTGTTCCAAAGTTTTTCCTGATTTGTCTGCTTTCACACAATTTAATTTTTGGCACAAAAAGAGGGATTGCCCTTTAAACGATGTGAGTTGTCACATTTTGTGCAAGCGGAAGAGGATTAATGAAACGTGAAAGGAAATCAACTGCGTGGCCATAAAATTACGAACCCGAGATTTCTTTATGTTCACATAAAGCAGCAAGATATTTCAACGAGTATTATGTATATTTCTTCATAATGATACCTTTATATCCCCAAAATACTGCAACATTATCACGTATTCACTTTCAAATGCGACAGTGATGCATAAAATCTCCGATACAGCAGCAATTGAAGAAGGAAAAAAAATCCCCTTTTCGTGACATAAACCCTTCAGTTTGTCGACATTTTTCCGCTTTCCTGAAATCTTCGCATCCGTATTGAAGATTGTGAGATCATGCTTGAATATGAGCGCATTAAATTGATACATACGCTACATCGACCAATTCACAAGCATCATTAACAGGTTCAAGAAGGATTTCAATCCAATTTCATTGTCTATTCAAGCGGAAGAAGACACTAAAGGACGTCTATTCGATATTAATGACACGCAGGGTATGACAATAAATAATAGACTTTGAATCATTTTCACCAAAGCCATATTCATAATGCATCGCTGCCCTGATTAAACGCGACCATTTTCTCGTTATAATGCCCTCTCCAGCATTATAACATAAATTATGTTGTTGTGATGATATCTCCTTACAGATTTAAATTACTTTTCTCTAGATGAAAAGATGGAAACTGCTCGACATGGGTCGTGATAAATGATTTATAAACGATATTCAATTAAATTCAAATCAACATTTATTTTCTTCCATCAATTTTTGACAACATTCATCATCTTGTGAAATACAATTTACATGAATATACAGTAGCATGAATATAAACAAGAACTTGCAATACAAGCAATAAGGCGCGAGCCCAATAAGCAGACGCTTGTAGCGGGTACGCATGAATACACTGTACACAAAAACAATATAAATTAATACAAGAAAGGAAGAAAGGGACAGAGGGAAAGAAGAGGAGAGGAGAGTAGAGGGAAAGGAAAATGACTGCAACATAGTAACAACTGAGTTGTATGGCATGCATGATTAATACAATGGCAATGTATACGGTGAAGAGTATACAATATTGAAATAATCACAGGCATTCTGTCAAAATAATACTAGAAACAGGTTCGGATAGTAATTGAACATAACGATCAAGTAAGGCGTTGGAATGGTTGGGTCCCAACCAACAGGCAGGCGCCTGGGAACGATTTTGTTACTGGGGGTGCTGTGAGCCGAAAAAAAGGGTCCTCAGCATTTTACTGTCTCTCTTTAAGTCCAAAAATCTCTGAGAAGCAAAAAAAAAAAAAAAGGTCCTCAGCATTTTAGTGTCTCTGTTTAAGTCCAAAAATCTCTGACAAGGAAAAAAAAAAAAAAAGAGATCCGCAGCATTTTAGTGTCTCTTTTTAAGTCCAAAAATCTCTGACAAGCAAAAAAAAAAACACCAAAAACAAATCCTCAGCGTTTTAGGGTCTCTTTTTAACTACTTTTTAAAGGCCCCTGCCAACAGGTAATAATGAGGATAAGAATGTATGTAAGAGTATCGTCACTTTTATCGGCTAGGTGGGACTGAACCTCATTCATGAATTATTATACTATTAATACATGGTTGGGAGTGCCTTGGTGCGATCTGGCAACACAAAGGTTTTTATCGTGGTGTACTATACGCACGAGTCGTAAGCCGAGTGTGTTGGACACCACGATAAGAAAACCTGCGTGTTGCCAGATCGCACTAACGCACGAACTCACAACCATGTATTAATAGTTTTATAAAACGGGTCGGCAATATGATTATGAAGTCTATAAAAATGGTTACGAACCCCACAGAAACGCCAAGAGTAGCACAGTCATGGAGGCTGCCATTTGCTTTCCTGGATGACATCACATAAGGGCAGCCAACAAAAGTCATGCGTGTTTCAATGCGCGCATGTAATCCCTGCGCTAAAATGACAACTAAACTACGCGATTTCAATGCGTTTAAGTGTGCACGCACCAGAGGTACGCGTACGCGTTGCTCATCCGTGCTTTAGTACCTTTTTGCCGTGCGTTAGTGCTTTTTTTTGCACGGTCACGTGGTGTTATTTGCCCAATCAGGATGGCTACATTCTTGAACCTGTTATATAAAATTCGATATCATAAACTTTTAAATTTTCCATGTGAAGATATTTTGTTCTCAAAATCATTTTATATGATTTTTCCATGTTAATTTACTGTCTGTAAAAACACCAAGAAATTTAGTAGATTCAACTCAGGTAAACTATGGTTATTCAGTTTGATTTGTACAGAGCTAAAGTCAGGAGGTTTGGCGAGTTGCAGAATATCATGTCGTTCCATTTCTTGTAGTTGATTGTTATTATTAGCAGCAAGCCAATCGCAAACTTTCAGTAAATCAGTGTTTACAGTTTTACATAAAACATCCAGATTTGTATAGGTAAATAATACCAATGTTTTCAGCTATTTCGTTCTCAAGTTCATTTATATGATTTTTTCCATGTTGATTTACTGTCTGATAATAAATTTGTATCATCAGCGTAAAGAATAAAAGAAAGTAGATTGGATAATCTATAAATGTAATGTACAAATAGAGTGAAAAGAAGAGGGCCTAACAATGAGCCCTGGTGAACACCGCATGTAATTTCTTTAAAGTCTAACTGCGAAGAATTATAAATGGTACACTCATGCCGATTATGAAGGTAGCTATAAAAAGAAGGTCGTGTACAGAGCCACGAATCCCATAATATACTTTAAGTAAATCATTGTTTACAGTTTTACATAAAACATCCAGATTTGTATAGGTAAATAACACCAATGTTTTCAGCTATTTCGTTCTCAAGTTCATTTATATGATTTTTCCATGTTGATTTACTGTCTGATAATTAATTTGTATCATCAGCGTAAAGAATAAAAGAAAGTAGATTGGATAATCTATAAATGTAATTTACAAATAGAGTGAAAAGAAGAGGGCCTAACAATGAGCCCTGGGGAACACCGCATGTAATTTCTTTAAAGTCTAACTGAGAAGAATTATAAATGGTACACTCATGCCGATTATGAAGGTAGCTATAAATTGTTGTGGTTGATAGTATCAGAGGCCTTTGAGGCCTTTGACAGATTAAATAAATACACTAATAGCGAATGAACTGTCTCCAAATGTATCAATTAGTTTGTTGGTAAGTTCCAAAAGTCAAAGTTGTGTTGAGTCGTCTTTTCGAAAGCCAAAATTTATGTTATCCTGATATTTTCAAGGTTTCTAAATCTTTTTCCTTTTTTCGCCCAATTATAGGAAAGAGGCCACCCCATGATGAAATATTTTATGAAAGTGAGCTTCTGACTATGCCCCGGGCTGTCTACGCAGCTATAAGCGTTTTGTCCTACTTGGGAATCGTTTTAGCTATCTCTTTTCTGGCTTTCAACGTAGCTTTGAGAAATCAAAGGTCAGTATTATGTCACATACATTGATTCTCCCATTTTTCAGGCCAGAATAAGCCTTTTGTTGCGCGTTTAGTTCAAAATACGGCTTTCGTATAATTGCCGATGTAAAACTCACAAAAAGGTGCATTTTGAATCGGCGTTTCTCCAAAGAGACGGTTGCTTGGGGTGCATAAACCGCACAATCATTTGTAAACACGTTCATCATGTTTACATGATGTCATTTAAACATGTTTCCGGTTGACGTGAAAATCCGCGCGCCGCTTGAGCAATGATTGTTTATTTTTTTCTCAATGGATGCATGCATAAGCATGAGGGTGGCGACAAAAAAAATAAAATCGCCAGACCTCCAAAATTCGCTCAGTGGGGGAGGGAGTTATGGGGGTCCAGTTCCCTCCATAATTCTCCGACAAGCAAAAAAAAAAGGTTTTCATTCTAAAAGGGGGGCACCATCGACAAAAGGGCGGATCCTTTATGGTAAAAATGCATACTTTTCTTCCAAAAGGGGGCGGGGGCACGGGCCGGAAGTGCCCCCCCCCCCCGAACCGCCATTGCTTAGATGAGTGTTTCAAAACGCTCATTTTGCCTTCTCAAAGGAAGCATAAACGCACCCATATGACAATGCTCCTGCAACGATGATCCGCGGTATATTCCTATATACAAGCCGAATTCCCAGGCTTCAACACTTGACCAAACCTAATTGTAAACCCGATGGCATCTCTGACCCTAACCCTATAACTTAATCGAAATTAAGCCAGGAACAAAATAACGTTTCCTGAAAAAATGTCGGATCGCCTTTTTCATGGATGGATGTATATAATGCTATTATATTTGAGGAAGATGGATGTTAGATATTGGCAAAGTGTTTGAATCAGGGAGTTGTATGAATGATGCCTTTCCCCTTCAAACATGAACAAATATCAGTACTGGTGATACGACAGATACAATTCAATTTGCCGTTCTTGCAGTATTTTCTACAAGATTATATGAATCGATGCTTATATTTGTGTATGCCAGACAATGTTTAGGAAGAGTGCATTTCCTCCAAGGTTTTCGTGCAATTCCAGTGGTCCTGACAGATATAATTCAATTTGCCGTTCTTGCAGTATCTTCGAAAAGATTATACGAACCAATACTTATATTGGTGTATGCCAGACAATGTTTAGGAAGAGTGCATTTCCTCCAAGGTTTTTATTCTCATGGCACTTTAATTGCAGTGATCTTACTATATACTCCTGAATTTCCGTAATGATAAAGAAAAAGAAAGTGACATATATTTCCTTCGTCAGTTATAAATCCAGTGATTAATAAATTCAAAGAGGAAGACGTATAGACCCCAAAGCGCAGTTTGATTTGAATATACCTAGACAGTGTACATTTAAATAACTGATAAACTATAATACAAAATAACATTAAATAGAAAGCTTACTTTCGTAAAAAACATTAATAGTCACTTGTATTTATATCTCTCATCCCTCCACTCTCCTTCTCTGTCAGAACCATCAAGCTGTCCAGTCCAAACATCAATAATATCGTGATCTTTGGTTGCATCATGACCTTCTCCTCAGTGGTCCTGATGGGGACCGACGCTCGTATCGTCGGCCTCGAAAAAATGAACGTCATATGTAGGGTGAGTTCAAACTATGAGTGTGGGTGTGTTTGTGTGTGTGTATGATTTCTAGTTACCCGCAGGGCAATCAGACGTTGGAATTGCACCCAGTTGCCACTCTTTAACCCCCCCCCCCCCTTCTTTTGGCCACTTGGGTTGATAAAATTTTACTTCGGTCTATAATCGATCTGTTTGCAATGTCGTTGGTGTGACAGTGGTATTGTGGCGCCTTTTCACCTCACCTGATGCCGCTAGAAGTGCATTGGTCGAACAGTTCAATATTTCCTCAGTGTTTATCATGGATTGTAACAAATTACATAGCTAGTTCCACTACCAATGCATAATTTAAATACCCCCCGTATTCATACATGAGATTTTATACCTGTAATTGATTTTTAATACTCTTGTTAATTGCCTTTATTTGTGAGAATGAAGCTTATATAATGATAATTATCAAGTTAATCTTGAAACGGATTTTTTACAAATCCGCTTATTCATTTTCACAATATTACTTGCAATATTTTTTTTCCTCCAGAATGTACTATAAAAACCTTGTCATCATCGATGTCGTCATGTTTTCCATTCATAAAAACCCAATTAAACAGAATCGGGAGGGTAATTTTGCAGTAATTTTCCTGTTAAAATAATCGGTCCGTCTTCTTCTTAAAATATTGTATACATAAAACTGACATCTAAAACTAAATCTGGAGGAAACATATGTTCAGAGAGAGGCAGAAAGTGTGAGAGGAAGTTGAAGGAAAGATAGAGGTAAGAGAGGTCATGAATGCTTTATGCCTCTATCGTAGAGGAGAAACTATTTTAAAACTAAGAAATAAAGCTAAAGCAGTTGTTTGTTTGAAAAACCAAGTCAGGTCTAGAAATGTTTATTTCAGTAAATAATTACCGCATTTAAAACATTATGGTTCTTCGCAAAACTCGATTGATAAGTTAGCAAATTTCCCAGGCAAGTTTATTATCCGTCGCTAAGGATTATTACCATGAAAATGAGCCGACAACCGACAATGGAAGTTCAGTCAGGCTTTGCCGAATTGTGACAAGTTGAACAGTTAAGGGGGTCATGGCTTTATTTATAGCAAGAGCTGGAGAAGTTATAAATATGGACATAATTGGGAATCTCATTTTCGACTCTGTGGGTGTGAACGTTATATAGATCTCACGAACACTACTTATATGTGACATACATAGGTTGTATATCCTGAAATATAAGGGGAGAGTATACATTTAGTTGTCAAGTCTTACATTGTTTCCTTCCACTGTTTCCATCTCCTTTTGGGGGAGAGGGGTCCTCTTTCTCTTTTTATCCTGTATCTCTTCTATTTTCACTTTTTACTTGTTAGTCTTATTGTTTTTCCATAAGTTTTTTCTTCTTTAACATGTTCATTTAAGTTCTAGGTTCATGCACCTTTTATTTTTGTATTTTATTATCTGCAATCAAAGAAAATTCGCACTTATTTCATATGGCATATATTATCATATTGCAATTTGAGTGCGCACTTTTCAAAAATTTTGTTTTACCCACCAATTTATTTTTAATATAAATTTAATGAATAAACAAATAGATAACTTCATAAGAGACAGTAAAAAGATCAGTTGAATAGAATAAAAGTAGGCTACTAAAAAGAAGGGAAAATATCCAGCCTGAATAAAGATGATAATTATGATGTTTATCCTCCATTTCCCGCGGATTTGGCGTAATTCGCCGGAGTTTTTTAAAATGGTTAATGATATCCTCCCATTGTTTTCATTTAGGCTAGATTGTGGACACTGTCTCTCGGATTTACGCTCGCTTTCGGAGCTATGTTCTCAAAAACTTTTAGAGTTCACAAGATATTCATCAACAAAAAACTTCAAAAGCGGGTGAGTATATGAAAATCAGCAAGTTTGCAACAGCTGTTAGAATTCTTCTAACATAAATAGATAAACCGCTAACTCAAGACAGACTGTTCTCATAAGGAAATGTTTTGTTTCTCTCCTTCTCCTTTATGTATACGTTCGCTGGTACGGTGTGGGCGAGTGTTGTGTGCGTTTGATTCTGAGGGCGTGTGAATGCGCAATGCCCGGACACGTAACGTAAAATTCAGTGAGCTTTATATTATTATAGATGATAATACAGCACGTTTCAAATCGAATTTGGACGATTTCTGGCTATTTTAGTAAGCCTAACTAGTTAACGTACTGTGTCTTCAATTGTAAATTAGATTTTATTTCTTTCAGTTTGGAAAACTTTGGGACTCAAATCGGTCTTCCATTATTTCCATTAGGTACCGTAAAGGTCAATTGTTTTGTCACTCAACCAACATAGAGATATATGTCAAAATAATCATGTATTTTATTTTCTTGTCTGTATAACGTACAAAGATATAATCATCTACACAAGTTCAAGGGATATTTTTTTTTAATATCACGTTGTTCCTAAGTATTTTTTGTGCTACAATTTACACTGGCTGGAACTTTTGATATATTCAGTTTATAATATTATGTTCCATCACGTGCAGTAATATTTATTATCTTTTGTCTGGCTTTTGACATTAGTGAGACACCTGAGATTAGGAAAAGCTTGTACTAATAACATTAATAACTGAATATTAAAGAAATGTAAAAAATTTCTGAGAGATACTCTCCTAGAGAACGTGTACTATTAATTGATGAACTAGATTGTTTTTTATCCATCAATTTATAATTTCATACAAAAAATTTCAAGGTGTTATCATTTATTTGAAATCTTATAATGCTACCTTTAAAAAAATTATGATTATGGAAAGCAGTCTGTGTTTATTGCTCTAACAGTCTGTAAGTGTAACAACTCATAGTCATGATGGGATGAATCTGACCCCCTAGAAAATATAAAATTATGATTTTCTTTGAAGATCAGTTATGGCTCTGAAAGTGGATTGGAATAAATTGGTTTGATATTCTATCGTCAAGATAAAACATTATAATAATAGTCTGATGTAGTCTAATATTGTGAGGAGGATTACCGACTCGAAGAAGAGGATTTGTCTCTATTTAAATAATCTTTATTCCTCAAGTAATTACAGGAATTAAGTGTATTTTTAATGTTTTTCATGTTATAATGGTTGTAAAAAACAGAAATGAATGAATGCCTTAGATATTTGACTGTCAAGCTGCATGTATGATACACTCCATGTTTGTTATTATAACTAAGAATTTACCAAATCGTCCTAAATAAAACTAGGAGTATTAGTTTGTTTGTTTGTTTGTATGTATTTATTTCCTTATAAAGAAAACCACATACATTTCATAAAATACAACGTATACATGAGCTTAAAAAGCGGAGGATGACCCAAATTCAGCAGTATTAGTGCCATTAGTGCCTATCGAAACAATCTTTTAATAATCTCTAAAATAAATGACCATATTTTTAACGTTGTCTTATGTTTTAATGGCTTTAATAGTTGAAATGAACAAATCCATAAGATCACCGTCGAGCTGTGCATGTATCATACACTTGTCTTTTTGAACAGTCAGTGAAGGATTACCAACTGGTCGTCATGGTGGGAGGATTTGTGCTTGTGGAGAGTATCTATCTCCTCATATGGGATCTTGTCAACCCACTCCGGGCACAAATCATTCAATTCAGAGAAGACGTAAGGAGAGACTTAGCATACTTAATCTCTTAAAAGCATATCTTTTCAACAGTTTCCCTTGGGATTATATTCGATGTTTCAAATTAGGATGCATTGTTTTTCTATGAATATCTATTTTTGTGAATCTAAAATCATATCTCTTTCTAAATTTCCCTTGTGATTAAATTCGATATTCAATTTGAGATGGATTGTTTTTCTATGAATATCTATTTGCATTTTAGATGATTGCATAGTTTCTTTTATTTGTGATACATTTTCAATTGTTTTGTATCTCTCCTCAGTCTAATGCTCCAGGGTATTATGAATGGTTATAATGTGCATGAAATCTCTGATTTGGTAAATCATTTCATTCGTTGATTTTATATTATATGGCACAAACTAGTATTGATATAATGCCAATCATGAACAGCGTTCATATGCAGGGAAATGCGTTTTTATTTCTATTTATCATGAACATATACCTGGAAGACCATATTAAGTGTTTGTATTGTCAAAAACATTTTCATTTACTAGATATTTTCAAGATTACATACAAATACCAAAACAATTTTGTTTTCTTCCAAGCAGATATTTTTGCTTGTAATTACTACCAAACTCTGCCATTTCAATACCTTCACTAAATTAGAAATAATTATCAGGATATATGCACTTGATAAAGATTTTCCAGAAGCTTAAAAGTACACATTTTCTGCCAATGTAATGGTACTGTCACACTCTGACGGATTGAGCCGACGAACAATTGACGAGTATGAAAAATCGGCACCCGACAATATTCGCCCATATACGATACCTATCGACAACCGTAAGACAATTGACCGATTTATGATCGCTCGTATCCGCCGACATGTCCGCCAGCATTTGCTAACCCGTCGGAAAGTTTTGAACTGCTCAAAACTTTTTCTGAAATCCCGACGGATTGGACCGGAAGTGCTTGAACGATAATTGTTCGTCTATAGTACGACTATAGTCGCTAACCATTCGTCATTGATCGATATATGTACGATACGCCTCGATACTTGCACGACTCTGTCCGCTGAATTAATTGTCGGATATGACGGATACGAGCGATCAAACTCGAATAATTATCGGATAGATATCGTTAACTGTCGTATGTTATCGTATAATTATCGGTTCTAAACGTATATTATCGTATATTATCTGATAGTTGTCGGATTTTTCCAAGAGTATATAAACTCCCGATTCCTGGTTCTTCGGGTCATTTCTTCTCCAGACTTCAGAGAGGCAAGATGCTGTGCTGCTGGATTCCTGATGTTTTTTACAAAATAATGTTGAAATTTTGGCATAAATATGTTGCCAAATGATAGAAGATTGCCTTTTATTTTAGGCCTTCATCGTGCTGACATTGAAGTTTAAATCTACAACTAAGAAGAATACAAAGAAGACGGCAGAGAAGAATTAGGAGGAGAATCTGGAACCATGCATGGCTGGGACCTGAGAGGTGACTTCAGTTTGGCTTATATGGTCAACTCCTGGTGGAGCTGCGCAATGAAGATGAGCGTGCTTTCGTCAACTTTATGAGAATCCCTACTGCCTGTACGAGACCTCTTCCCCTTCTTCGAGTCTTGGGTAGTCACTCCTTTAGGCATTTTTGAATAGAAAATGTAGAAATATATCCAAAATGTATCCAAAATATCTAACAAATCATGTCCTTTCAGTTTGGAGACGAGCGTGAGAATGAAACCCGCCCGCCTTCGTCGGCTTTTTATAGCCGGTCCGAAGATGCCCGAAAATAACCGCCAAATGTTTGACAATGTCCGTCAATACCCGATATCTATCAGACACCCGCTCGTCATTGTCCTCTAATAGTCTGATACCGCCCTACAAGGGATCCGTCATGTTCGACACTATCCGTTGATGGAACAAATTTTGCCACGCTCTTAACCCGTTATTTATTCGTCAGTACGACAATACTCGCCAAGTATTCGACTATTGACCATCAATTGTTCGATAATTATGCGATACGATATAGATTTTAATTCTGTGCCAAAAGGTGATATATATCGGCGAACTGACCGACGGATACAAAATGCCCAAAACGTTAATACCCGTCCATTCAATCCGTCAGAGTGTCACAGTACCATAACGCGGGTCACGTTGAAATGGTGATGTTTGAAAGTAGACACTTGCCAGAATGTGACTGATTATGATTCAATTTGCATCCCTTTGTACGGTTATAGGCATTGACATCAGAGGACCGCGTCATTATTCCTGAGCTTCAGGTTTGTAGACGATTGAATCTAAACAGCCTGTCATGGCTCTCGGGGATTTACATCTTCAACGGAATCCTGCTTCTATTTGGCCTTTTTCTTGGTAACATCATCTTCTGTGGTTTGATTTACGTCACTATCTATCTAGGGTCCCGTTTCATAAGACTTGTTATCACTAACAACTGCCACATTTCTATGACAAATTTGCTCTCAGCCAATCAGATGCCAGGATTTCAGTAGCTTATAACAGCTATCGTAACTTGTTATTGATAACAAGTTTTATGAAACGGGACGCTGTTGACAGACATGAAGAATTCCCCTCCAATGAAGCATTGTTTTTAGACTTAAATCATAGTTGATCGAGAAAAGGTTATTTCAAATTCACTCAGTGAAATTACCTGTAAGGTGAGCCTACACTTCTGCATGGCCATAGGCTTCTGCAGAATGCCAGACCAGTAGGTTTCCTGAGAGATAATGGCACAGTGTATAGCTAGCGGTATTTCAGCCTACACGCTAGTCTGAAGAAGCTTACAGACTCACATTATTCCCACTTGACTGGTAATTTCACTAATCGTGTTTAGAGAAACTTTGATCTGTGAATCATAGTTATCAATCATAATAAATCATGGTTAATATATATATATATAATTTCGTGCAGCAAATTTGAAATACTCTGCAAGGCCGTAAAGATGTCCCCGGCTAATTTCATAATTCTTTTCAAATAAATTCATAATATGATTCTAATTATATTGCTAATATTGACAAATGATGGTCCCTGTTATCGCCTATTATTTAAATTAATTAATATCAATGAATAAGTTCCTGAGAATCCCTGCATATTCCTCTTTTCCGGGGGGCGGAGGTTAAATGTAACATATTTATATTTTCTGTGAAGATTTAAGCTCCCGTCACGAAGGTTCGTGCGAATCTCACTGTTCGTAAGAATTCTGGAGTTCGTAGAGATCCGTAGATGGGGCATACGAGCGCCGTTTAATTCGCAAGAACAACTTCAGACCTTCTTGAGAAACGAAGTGATTTTCGGTTATACAATGGCCCTAGAGTTCGTACGTTTTTCGTAAGAATGCCTTGAGTTATTCTTTCGTCAGACTTACGGCCATCTTACGAATTTTGTTGTCGCAAAAAAATGTGTTGGAATTAAATGCTGTTGGTGGTAATCAATCAATCAATCAATCAATCAATCAATCTACTTTTTTACAGCTTTTGAAACACGGGCCGTTAAAATCCGAGCTTTGAACGACGCCAAGAATATAGGCATATCCGTATACAACGTGTCCATACTGGCAGCTGTGGGGGCGCTTTTCAACCTTGTGATGGATCCTAAGGACTATACCCTGGTCTACATCGTCACCGGTCTGTGTGTGATTGTCAGTACCATCACCACCCTCCTTGTCATATTCCTACCAAAGGTTCGTATCCATTCTTGATGGTGGGATATAATTCCTTGAATTTTGAAAGGGTAAGTCCTCCCTGATATCAATTTGGTTGTATGAGGAGCAGAGAGATTGAAGAAACAGATCAATGAAAGTTTGAGCAAAATCCCATTAGAAATAAGAAAGTTATGAAGATTTAATCAATCAAACATAAACTGGTAACACCGTGACGTATTTTTGCGAGGTCCTCCCCCATTTGCCCTGTAATCAAATATATAAATTCCCATTATTTTTTTCTAAAGAATATATTTAATTATACATGTACCCAATCATTGCACCTATGTGTTTACACAAAACAATCATCATGTTTATGACAAAAATCTATTCCTTCATCATCAGCAACTAAGAAAATGAAAAGTTATTAAATTTTCTGTACAGAGCAAGAAGGAGAGAGGTACGTCACGGCGTTGGCAATTTGTGTTTCATTGATTATAACTTCAAAAATTCATAATTTTCTTATTTATTATCGGATTTAGCTCGAACTTTGATTAATCTCATTGTTAAAACTATATGACGTATTTTGGGAGGTCCTCAGTCTCCCATCTGGCCTGTCCTAAAAATATATGAATTTCCTTTATCTCTAAAGAAAATATTTAATTATATACGTTGAGTAATATGTGCCAAAGCTCCTGGTGACAAGCAGTAGTGGCTGGATTAGCATTCGACTGGTTCTCCCAGTTGATATCAGAATGATGGAAATCACCGCCCAATAGGATTTCTCGTGATCTTACTCAATGATTGATGGAAGCCTTCATGGCCTCGTTGACTGTTATTTGGAGGGCAGTAGTAGTGGAACTTTCCCCTCACCCCCCCCCCCCCCCCAATTTTATCCGAAATATGTAATTATTCAACATGATTAAATGACACTTGAAGTTCTTTGCATAAACAGCACTGTGTCCTTTGTAATGTAATTATCTTCATTCTTATCATCTTTAAACGTCTATAGGTGATTGACGTCATAAAGTACCCGGATGGATCACCGGTTTCTACAATGCCCGAGGAGTTCTCCACCAATTTAAGCACTGCGAATACTACTGGCGGGGACCAGAGGAAGAAGCCCAATTTTAGCACAGTTTCATCGAAGGTCAGCGATGGGTAAGTGTAAAATGTTGTTCGGTTGGAAGGGTTCTTGATTGGAGTATACCACATTGCTCCTAGGCACCAGTGCTCGTTATACATTTCAGTCACACCGTCACACCCTCGCACCGACTCACACCGACCGATTTTTGGCCATTATAGGGTTAATGTAGTATTTTATTCTTTCTGTTGTCGATCTCGTTCGTGTGACCGGGGAATCTATCACAACACAAAACCGACCGATATTAGGAATGTCTTTTTGTTTTCACAATTTTTTTTTTAATTCTTTTTTCTCAAACAAACTTACAAATGAAGTTTAACATTTCATACAAAATTACAAGTAAGGTTTCACATTTCATACATACATAAATGCAAATAAATCTCTACATTAACATAACTGTAAGTAATGGTTTCACATTTTATACCAAATTATGACAAATTTTCTCATCAACAGAATTGCAAACACATAACTTAGCATAATAAATGATTGGCATAATACAGTAATCAAGGGGAAATTATGTATATAATGTTTACTATAACTTTTGTCTGGAGAGAAAAGAATTATAAAGGGAGAGAAAAGGAAAGTGAAGTGGAAGTGGTGTAACCCCCCCCCCCCCCCCCCCCATAACCAAAATACACAAAACACACAAACAAAACAAAACAAACAAACAACATACACACACAAACTACACAAAAATCGCCTACAAACACTCGCTTAACACTCCCCAATAGGACACGACACGACTCCACACCGTGCGTCTCACCCCAGTCCACCACACACCACACCCAGCACTCACCTAAAACACCACACATCCACGCATGCCTAGCTTCAAAGGTCCCCCCCCCCCCCCCCCTCCTAGATGCACAAATCAGATCTGTGTTGCGTTTCCAGCGAGAGCAGCCAATGACTCAATTTTTTTCCCACTTCCTATAGTGATTATTTAGTGTTCCTTGCTGCTCAGCTATTTTTCTTTCTTCCTGTTTACTTTCTTTTACTCGTTACGTAATATCTTGTAACGTCGGAGGCATCCCATTCTTTTTACTGCAAGTAAATATCATATACTTTATAAAAATTATAAGATGTTTTGACAACTGATCTTTTGTTATACTGGAAGTTTGTATTCCCACATGAACCCCTTTCCACTCAATGTTTTTAATTTCTATGTTATCAAACAAATTTCCACATTGTATCCAAAGACATCTTACTTTTTCACATAAAAAGAATAAATGTTCATATGTTTCTTCTTTATTACAAAAAGAACATGCATTACTTGCTGCAATTATTGTAGTCGAAATATAGTACCTCTCTTTTAATCTTATCCTTCCCACCCCCCCCCCCCCCCCAAAAAAAAAAAAAAAAAAATCAGAGATAATCATGTTAATATCTTCATATAACGCAATGCGGTACTGGCATATATTACTGGAATGTAATGTTCGGTCCGCTGTTGGTTTGATGTCATTCTCGTTTAGTGTGACTGTGGGGGGGGGGGGGGTAGGGGGTGCTGCAACCTCCACTTTTTAGTAGACATATTTCATAAAATCTCGGGAGAAAAGTTCGAAAATTGTCATTAATGAGTGAAATCAAATCAACCTGTCATTTTCAAAATGTTTTTGCTCTCATTAATTGTTCATGATTATATTTCCTGAATAACATTTTGTGGTATGATATAATGGGTATATACTGTTCTGAATAAATTGTATTAGGTCAAATACTTTTATTTGTTTTTTAAGCCCTTATTCCTGCTTAATATGTCGGCAAATTCGATCACGATGCCATATGCTAATGGTACGCATAATCTAAAGCCTTATGATTATCAAAATTTCCTTGTTTTTATTTATCTTTCCTTCTTATTTCCATTTTTAAAGAGGAACAGCATCCAACGGGGCCAGCGGCGGACATCCAGGTTCACAAGAGGCTTGGAAAGAACCCGAAAGAGATGAGAAGTAAACCATAACTTATAATTACGCTTAATTGCAGTCAATAATAGCGCAATATGGGTTATCATTTCTCATCTGCCCCTAGGGAGCAACATTTGGATTTTAATGTACTTGGCATGCATGGGGCAATTTAGAGCTTTCGAACGACCACCAGTGATTTAAACTTAGGTGATGTATCCAGGATGAGATGAAACTGGGGTAGGCTTCTACCGCCCCCCCCCCCCCCCCTCCTGTTTGAAGGCACAGAAAATCATTACTATTTGAATCGCGTGTACTTCACGGGGGCTGCTCAGGATCATTCCGCTTCCCCTTCTGGAGGGGGTTAGCCCCCCCCCCCCCTTCATCAATTTCCGCATACGCCGCTGAGTCTATTTTGCATCCTTTCATTTGTTAATGTGTATAAGAGGAGGTTGTTGTCATTCAGGGGTAATGACATGTCAAACGCAAGAACGAATGTCAGCTTACATACTTCTGTGGTACCAGTACTTGTAAATTTGGCACCAGGGCTCCGTTGCTAGATGATAGGGGAACCAAATCATCTGATTTACAACTTTGCCGACAAAGGTAAAAACTAGCCTTTATATATAAAGGACAGAGGAATTTCAAATGAGGTATCACACCCAAACTAGCGTCGACCCTTGTGATGGTTTGTAGAATGCCTCGAAAAGCAAAACAAATAATGCACAACGAGAATGAGGGGCTATTGATCCCCCCCCCCCCCCCCCCAAGAAAAAAAGAGATAATAATGATAATAAATGAATGAACAAATAAATAAATGGATTGCATTTTTATGAAGCATATGAACATGTATAGAGACGATGCGCTGTATAAATATATTATATAATATTGGAATGTTTATGTCATGAAAACGGGTGCATTTCCTCCAACGCACTCATGAAAGTAGGTTTGCACTGCAATAGAAAACGGCATTCGCAACACTATCCTTTGTAAAGTTACATCCTTCATGCGTACATCTCAAAAAAGAAAAGAAAAGGGAATTCCAAGAAAATGTATTGTGGAATATTATTTTCATCTTAATTATTTGATGGCAGAGAAAACTTTTTTTTGCATTTGCTTGCTACAAAAGTACTATGAACAAGTGTGCTGAGTCGATATATATTTAAAGTAAACCGACTGTAAGTTTTGACTAATTCAGGTAACTCTGCGTCATCTTGTTGATTATTTTACCTCTCATTAGGCTGTATGAATCAGAATCAAGGTCGTTTAGTAATAGTTTATTGTCTATCATTATACATAGTTATATAAAGGTGTATGTATAGTTATACATTTATATCGTTATATACATAGTTTTATAATATTGTTGTGTGGGGTAATGGGTTAAATTCAATTATTGTTTGTAATAATTGGTCTTTCCATTCATACATCTCTGGTGAGCTTCGTGATACATTCAATGCAAAATTTACTCTACCTCTCTACACCTGTTTAATCCCTTGCGAAAGGTTGCGTTCCGAAAACCAGATACATGTACGTGTCCCTTCCATCCACACCAATCACCCACCCCCCCCCCCCCCGAACCCCTGTTTATATATTTCTAGATTCGCCACTCGAGATATATATTAAATGAAATTTGTTCAATTAAGAAAGTATGGAAAATTCTCTTACCCACAATATTTGATAACGATTGATATTTTCATAATGAAATTGTGGTTTTTATTTTTCGAATACATTCACGACTACATCAATTAATGTTAGAACCTTAAAGTGTTTATTTTTTTAAACTTTATGTAGGGGATATTTGAATTTGTTATGTCATAAAATCGTTCTATCATTCATGTGGAAGCATTGTTGTTTGAAAAGTGTCTTTTTAACAAATATTGAGATAAAAATGCAAACATGCATCCATGTGTTTAAGTCTATTTCAGTCGTTTTTCTCACGAAATGAAATGACAATTTCATGTATCTTAGATAAATAAAAACAATGTTTATTTGTTGAGAATTTACTTGAAGAATGAATGTTTAATATATATTGATATTTATATTTTGCAACGTTACATATGATGGTGGACCTGTAATGAGGTGGTTCCTTCAACTCATTGTTAACTGAAGTGTGCGTTTACCATGTATATTACCCACTCCTAGTAGTACACTCTAAAAACTTAAGTGCTGTGTTCAGTGCTGTTTTCAGCACCAGGACGGCTGAATTTAGCACTTTCTGAGGGCTTGCATAGGGACTGCACTCAGAGTGCTATTGGAATGCACACAGCGTGCTATTTCAGCACTTTCACGGGAGCTATTCATTAAAAAAAATAAATAAATAAATAAATCGTGATTCTGGCGAGCTTCGAACCAGGGTCCGCTGATCGAGAATTGCTGGCATTACCGCTAGACTAACTCCCATCGTACGATTTAGAGCAGATCATATTGTTACATAGTGAATTTACGACACCACATAGTCCATGTTATCTACTTGACTCCCATGACTAAACTGGATTGCAAGAAGCGTTCTAGTCTATCGGTAACGTCAGCGCCTCTCAATCAGCGGAACCTGGTTAGAGGCTCACCACGGTCACATTTTTTTTTGCTGGTAAATTAGCACACTTGCAAGTGCTAAACCAGCATTTCAGGTGCAGTCACTATACGAGCACCGAAAAAGTAGCACTTCAGTTTTTACAGTGTATGTTATCCCTCGCGTTGAGTCATTTAAAGATAACGTTGAGTTCTGTTCATGCTATTGCACTTTGACAGAAATTGTCTACAAGTTATTGGGAAAGCTTGATAATGTAGTACTTGAGTATAATTGTGCATTGTGGGGCTTTGGATTCATGAAAATGAGAGCAAATTGCCTATGGCTTGGTTTGCGAAAAATCACACACAATGAAATGCACTGCACTGGTATACAGGACTACATACACATTTGGCATCACAATTTGGTCCGAAGTTTCAAACTACCATGGATTGTATTTGAAACGTGAGACAGTGTTACTTTTATATCCTTTCATCCTTGAATATAAAGAAGGAGAAAGCTCACAAATCTTGAACACCTTTACCAGAACTCAGCTCTTAGGTATATTGTGATCTAGGCTAATAAATGTTGTTACCACCGCCGTTACTTCAGATAATTGTAAACCCTTACATGTAATGAGTGTTGAAATTTGTCTTTCTCTTTACTGAATGAAAATCAGGTCATGGGTCGTTGCACTATGTGTAGTGTACTTACGAATACATATTTTCACAAACGATTTTCTTGTAGTTCTTAGTCCATAAATTCAGGTTGTATTTATTTTCATTGCTGTAATAAAATAGCGATATTATACACGGTATATATTGATAATGTTTATACGGCCATGACCCATTTGAGATACATTTGCAAATTGATATCGTTCTTTAATGCATTATAGCAAGGCCGCCCAAAGAAAGAAGAAATATAACACAATGAGAGGCACATAGTTTGAGAAATTTGTGGAAAAGAGAGAGGGGTTGAGGGAAAGGAAGCTAGACAGAGGGAGATGAGAGGGAGAGAAAGGGTGAAAGGGGAAGAGAGGGATCGAAGACAGCTCCAGAAAAGATGAGAACAGAGAGAGGGGGAAAGAGAAGTGGAGAAAGAGTTAGAAAGGGGAAACAGAGGGAGATGGAGAGAGTGTTAAATGGCAGATAGTGAAAAGGAAACAGAGAGAGCATTTTGAGAGAAAGAGAGATAAGGAGAGAGAGAGAGAGAAAGGGAAGCATGCTGATATAATTTTACAGGATTGGTATTGAACATACCCGCATAGCTTATTAAAAGTGCTACTTAGACGTTACATGCAATACCTTTGACAATACATTGCAAAATAGTTTTTAATCTATACAGTGTGAGTCACTAACAAAAAGGAAACCCAGATTCAACCCAAAATATTGTTACTAAAATATTAGTACATATACATGTACATAAATAATCAAAGCTAATCACATCATGTTTTCTTTAATTTGACACCTTGATCATTAAAATCTGACCATGGACAACTGAACCGTAGCACCAGTGGCGTATCCAGGGAGGGGCGCAACAGGCGCGCGCCCCCCCCCCCCCTATTGGCCGTCGTAAAAAAAAAAAAAATCCTCATACCAATTGAAAATATTGTTCATTAAATAGGCTTCAAAATTGGTCACATATATAGAACTGCCAAGTAGTACGTTTTTAACGTATTAATACTTTTTTGGAGTAAAATACCTCCGTACGTTTTTCTGTGCGAAAATTCGTTTTTTGAAAATTCCGAGTATGGTTGTTCGAACTTACACTACGTAGATACCGTACAACTACCTTATCTTGTCTATGTGCACTGTTTGTGCTAACATGTACAGTGTATACGAAGCATGGGTGTGAGAACAAACAAAGTACATTGACAAGATAACGTACTGTGCAGTGAATCCATGTTATGCATGATGGCAGTGCACGATTGTGCTATCGCGAGATAAGGAAATCACAGCCCCTAATAACCGGCATTTGTCCTCTGAGAACTGATTCTAAATTTTGCAAATGAGTCCAAATGGAATATCATCGCTATTTTTCATGATTCAAGTGAGAGATAATGTCTAATTTGTTGAAATATTCTCTTGAAAAAATCCCTGCTGGAAAGTGAATTCCAGCAGGGATTTTTTCAAGAGACTATGATCAAGGTACAAGGATAAAGGTGCCAAGTCTTCCAGCACCAGCGGCCTAGATAATTGGTAGTTTGGTGGGTACAGTGCGTGCATATCGTGAATCGTTCTTCATGACCAGGCTTTCGTGGCTAGGCTACTCTTCCCGGCCCTCCCCCCCCCCCCCCCCCCCCCCACTCAGTATTATTTAGGGTACGCGTATGCTTGTTCCCTCCCTTTGAAAGCACCCCCTATCTCAGGGCTGCCAAAATTTCTGAACCCCCCTGTCGCGGGCTCTGCGCGGGCTTTTCCTGCTTTGGAGACCCCCGTAAATTCAGAACACTGTTCAATGTACCCCCTATCTCAGGTGAGCTCTCATTCCAACCCCATATCTCAGGACAGACACCAACCCCCTCCCAAGTAAGCTGTCATTACAATACCTTGGAAGAGATGGGGGCCAGTGTTTCTACTTTTCAAAATGAAATAATCCTGGCTGAATGAGCTATCAAAACTAGCAGGAATTTCAGGAATTTGATCCTGGGATTTGATCGATTTTTCAAGATATTTCATAACCCCCCTTTTTTTTAATTTCTCAGGTGTCGAAGAGAGAGAGAGAGAGAGATAAAGAAAAACACCCCTTTTTAATGAAATCTCCGAGTGAAAGATAAAAAACACCCCCTTTTTTTACAATTCACGGGCCGGATTGTGTCGCCCCAAAAATGCCCCTTTACCGGAGATTTTGGGAACACGCATGCGGTCCCTTCGACCTCCGAGTGGGGGGGGGGGGGGGGCTATACTCTTTAACTTTATGTTGGGGTGTTTGAATTTAGCTGTGGTTAACTACATACGATCAGGGAATTCCTGGAATGTTATAGAATGAAGATAAAGTAATTTTCCATCGAAAACAAATTTAGTTCCTGGTTTTGAGTTTAGATCTTACTAGGCAACTGGGCAAGGTGAATTTGCATGTTGTGTGGTAAAAAGCAGATCAATTGGCTAAAATATTAAGTTAATCATGTCAATATTTCTTTATAATGTACTGTAGATTAATGAATTTAGCCCTCTAAAGAACAAGAAAACGTACCAGCTTCAGGGGGCTTCGCTCCCTGAACCCTCAAAAGAGGATTTGCCCCTCGACCCCATCAGGGGCCCTGAGCGGGCCCCTGTACCCGCGGCTTGGGTTTTCAGGATTTTTTTGAGCTGAAGGAAGCAAACATTCAAACCCGAGTATGCAGCTCAGCAAAATGGAGCTGCTTCGAGACGAGACGAGTTCAGTGCCTGTTGCAAACTCTGCGGGGCACAATTTTGACCACTATTTTTTATTTTTTAATGCATTCACATGAAACGACTTTATGCAACTGAAGGCGTTCTTATTAAAGAAATGTACAGTAGCCGCATTAGCATTTTTAAGGAAAATAGCGAAAAACATAAAACCGGCAAAATATGTTTTTTCAACTAAAGATATGTTTTTTTCTAGCTGAATAATGTGTTTTTTGAAAGTGACAGGTTGGCAGCTCTGCATATAGCACTATTTTACATCTCAGCCGTTCTTCAGAAGCAAAAATTTTCCAAAGGCCCCTCCCCCATGACGGCGATCAATAATTCCTGGCGCCCCCCCCCCCCTATTAGAAAATCCTGGATACGCCCCTGGTAGCACTTTTCCTGTTTCATGTCAAATTTGCCTCTGCCCAAGTTTTGAATTAAATCGATGGTCAACCCAAGGTTCGGTGTAACTCCTAAATTCCAATCATCCCAAATTTGGGCAAAGGCGATTTTGACATGCTTTTTTAAAATGACCAGTACTCGCTCATCCATAATCGCATTTTCGTGCGTAGCCTATCAAATAAAAGAGGACATTACCATCAAATATACCATTATGATATATTTTAGCAACTTTACTTGATTTTATAGATATCAGGGCTTGAATGTAGATTTCCTTTTTAAAGATTCACATTGTATATTGGAAGCAAGACAATAATCATAATTGGAAAATGACGCCTCAGATCAGTGACTTAAGGCCCGGTCCCACTGGCCGATGGACACAAAACGTATGCAAAAAGGACACAGAGGACGAGCAAAATTTCGGGGGTGGCTCCATCCGTTTTCATCCGCTCCAGAAATGGACAAAATTTCTGAAAATTTGCGAAAACAGAACGGAAAAGAACGGACGCGGGTAGTATGTAGCGGGGATGTTAAACGGATGTTCATCGGAAGCCTAGCGGATGAAAGCGGATGGAAGTGGATGACATCCTAAATATACGAGATACATCCCAGATACAAACGCTTTGTCCGTTTTGAATACTTTATATACGAGATGCATATGCTTACATCCTTTCTATTTCCGTGCTACTAACGATGTATAGACGTTCCATGTACCTTATCTTTCCTCCCTCTTTCCGTTTTCAGCTGCAGCGGATGTGAGTTGCGAGGATGCCCAGAGGATGCAGAGAGGATACAGCGGACGTTTAACGGATGATAACGGACATAGAACGTTTGTTGCTCGTATGTCGCGGATTTACATCGTACACGGCGGAAAGTTCATCCGTTCTAAAAGTTTTGTGCAGCTCAAAACTTTTTGCGCCGGATGAAATCACAGTGGACGGATGCTCGATGGATAGAGCGTATGAAACACGTATGCAATGAGTACACAACGGATGCATAGCGTTTTTCCAACGGATGGCAAGATTGTTTTACGTTTTACATCCTCTTTGCATCCGTAAGTGCAGTGGGACCGGGCCTTTATGTGTCATCCGTGAATGAAGAAGTGAGATGGCCTTGATGTGGTAAACGGGTGGGGGTGAAAATTAACTACATAGCGTACTTGCTTAGAGCTACAATATAACAAACAATGTGCAATTATAAAATGGGAGAGATTTTTTTATGAAATAATTTTCCGGTAAATTCCACTTTTAAAGGGAGCGACAAGTCGCAATCTATGGGCGGTTTTACAGTTGGCTGCTCCTTTCTCTGGATCAAAGTTCAAAGCGACTTCAATTTATCGCGCGCAGCTAATAAAAGTTCGCACATTGACCCAAATTTGAATAAACAAGATCGCGCGTTCTTTATTCCAGTATTTGAATTTCATTGGTCGGTTACGTATGTAGGGATTCGAGTTAACGATCACGCGAGGAATTCGGCAATAACATTCCTTCGGTAGCGCACGATTGGACCTGATTGTATCCGAATTTCCCCCGAGTCAGGCCAACTGGTCAGTCCCATGGATTACGACTTGCCACTCCCTTTAAGATCAGCTGCACGGCGGTCTATTTATACATGAATTTCTTCATTGCAGACAAACAAACCTTTGAACAAGCAGGTATTTGAGCTTCAAGTATATACTTGTCCGGGCAGCGATTATAAGGCCCTCTACATGGTTCGAAGCATAGTAAGATTGATTGAAATAGGCCATTTTCAAGTTCCACGACGTGCGATTACATTCACCTGTTGCAAGTCATTTTACATGTACTTCGACTGCACACACTCAGCCTTGCTAGCAACACTTGATATATGCAAAATGCATTCTTACTACGAAAAATACAATAAGTGTAATAGTTTATCACTAGCGACTCGACAAAGGCCAATGCATTAAATTTGAATACAGTCATTACGAAAACACAGGGGACAAAAACAGCAATGGAAGACATTCAGTTGATGCATTCACATAACGACGCGCTTAAAGGTTGACTAAATTAGAGAGAAAATGGGTGCTCTTTCCATGTAGTTTGGCCTTCTAATCACGAATCTGCCAATCGATTGTCCAAATTATGTCTCGTTTTGGCGAAAAAGGGGGAAAAGTAGAGGTTTTGGGACCGTTCCTTAAAACTCGTGAGCTGATTGGCTAACCCCCAAGTGACGTATGAAAAGTAAGAGGCACAAGATCTGCAGGCTGTAGCATATAATATTGTACACAGAATGCGGTATTTGACCCCTCTGTTCAACGGACAATTTATGAAAAAGGAAATTAATCAATATAATCTTAGGAGTGAATAATCATTAGCAATATATTTTCTACAAGATCAGAAAACGCTTTTGCCCAAATATACAGCTCTTGTTTTGTTTTTTAGCATTTCTTTTGAACAATGTTCTCATCCATCTGAGCTTGCCGAACGAACATTTTGCATTAGTCATAAACGCGTGCACAGCCGTTTTATGCGTCTTTATGTACTATGTCCTACACAAAGTACGGCAGTGACTATGTTCCCCTCGTACATAGCGACTGGTGAACGCTTTTGTTTTGTTTATTTCACTTACGGCTTTTTTTTTTTTACTTCGCTTTACAAAGTACGTTAGTACTGACTTAGATTTTGGCTGAATTCGAGTAACTTATATAGAGAGAGGAAAAGTGCCCGCGATTCCGAGTTGGAGGACTTTTCTGAGCCATGCAGATACGAACTCTGATTTATCAGATGATTTATCAGACCCCGAAGGCAAAGAAGCTCGAGTGGCAAGGGGAAATTCGACCATATTATATGTTTGAACCCCTCGCAGAATACGGTGAGGGGCCGTGGGTGAAGTAACTCCAGGGAGCTCCAACGCGTTGGGTTACGGGTGAAGTAGACCGAAAATGCTGTCTCTCGTTCGTTAGGTCGTCACGAACGAGAGACAGAATACGGGTGAAGCTGCTGCATGCAGCTGCTGTCGTTGAAAAACAGATTGGAAGACTTGACTCCAAGTCTGATCTTTGGAATAGCTGAATCTTTTATTTTAGCTAGTTTATCCTTCTCTTCATGCCAAATTCGGAATACAGGCCAGGATCCTCAAAATCTTTAGGGGTCTTGCTACAGCCCACAACTATACAACGATTAGGCATCATTGATGAAACTGTGTCCCAAAATCAAATTTATAGTGAGGAATTAAACACACAATACGCAATGCAAATGGTCGATGCGGTGAATATCATGCTCGGCACCGGGCTGGGCCTGCCGGGGGCCTCCGGGCGCGCACGGTATAGGTTAGTGGAATATTTTCCCTTACTTTTCATGCGTCACAGATCACGTGATCACGATGTCGCTTCGATGGGTTTTTTTAGGGGCGGGGCTTATGACTGTGTAAATCAGCAAAAATGTACTTTTCAAATGATTATAAAATATGACTGAATGCATAAAAAATTGTGTGATGGATATTTTTTGGCTCCTGATGACACTTTCCTACGAAAAATGGGCAATTATTTTTTTATTTTAGTGACCCTTTAAACACTGATTTATGATACGGCAGCCCTCACTCAGATGGTCTTTCTCTTGCCCGTTCCGAATGATCGGCTGTGAACCCCTTTTTCTTCAGCAATTACCTGATTATCACTATGAACATGGCGAACAAAGAAGCGGACAAAATATACAGCTCCTCATTGTCCCTTCCACAATTGCCGTGGTAGACAAAAGAACATCCCTTCATTAAATATGTAGAACAGGTGTCACATGCATATTCACGTGTTCTACTTATTTCACATAATAGTAATGAAGGGATGTTCTTTTGTCTACCAAAGCAATTGTGGAGGGTACAATGGGGAGCTGTATATTTTGTCCGCTCTCTTTGTCATCGTGTTCATAGTGTATGTAAGGTGATAATAAGTGACCAACATCCCTTTCAGATCTGTTTCCTCATGATTTCGAACCATGATCAGATTTTGATACAACCGGGGTTGACCCGGTGCTCGTTTGCCCTCCACTTTTCTTGGTGCATGTATCCCCGAAGGTGTAAAGGAATGGGTTGACTGCAGAGTTTATGGGTATTATGAAAACCACACACCAAGCATACATTTCAGTTGATACCGAGACAGCACCTGTTTGAGTCAGTATGCCCAGGATAATAATTGGCATCCAACAACAAAAATCAGTACCGACAATCAGGGCCATGCGAGCAGCAAGTCGCAATTCCTGTTCCCTCTCGGGAGAGCGTCGAGCCTTACGCGCTGTTTTGCGCGCGTAAACAAAGATGGCAACGTAGGATAAGAAGATTGCTAGGAAACAGAGGAGATTTAAACCAATGAATATGATGATGGCAAAATACGCGTATTTGCCATCTGCTGTGTACGTAAAGGTGTAGTCGATGTCTTGGGTCTCATAATCATACTCCTCAACATTCAGTTCAACCGATGTGCTGCGAACAAGTGGAAGTCCAAGACAGACGTCAGAGTAGATGTAAAAATAGCCTACATTATCTTTATTCAAAGCGGACGTGATAATGGGAGGCAAAATAGCGACGATGCTTGAAAAGATCCAGATTATTGCAGCCCAGACTTTGACGGATGCAAGGGACAGGTGGACTCGTCCGAACGGAAAGACGACTACAAGGAGACGATCGATACTAATGAGAGCGAGAATGAGCACAGAAGCTTCACCAGACAACACCGCTAGGACACCGATAATCTTACAGGGTACGCCATCCCGCCAGGATGAGGCATATACGAAGTAATCACCTCCAAACGCCGTATCTGCAGCTGCCAAAGTGAGCATGTAGAATCCCGTCAGTAGGTCGGCAGTCGCAAGGTTCAAGATAAGAATCGACTGGATTTGCGCCGTCCTTCTCCTTCTCTTTTGGTCACCTCGAGATCGCAGTCGCATTACCAGGACAAATGCGTTACCGAAAAAAGCGCAAGCACCGAGGATCCACATGAAGACGCCAAGAGCGGGGTATTCGAGGAGACCGGAGCATGACGAGAATCGTACGGGCTCGTAATCCACGCATTTCCCAAGGTTTGCTACACGGCAACAGAGGCGGAAGTCTGTAACGTGCCTAATGAGAAATGGAAGAGGAAGTTTGATGGATTCAGTGAAAACTGAGTTTATGAGACGATGTTATTTGGAAAAATGTGACACAGGTACGACTGCTGCATAAGCGACATTTTCAGACTTCTAGCATAATTATGCCTACTGCACACGACACGTCATTTCGATAGTGCCTAAATACCTGCCCTAACCATGTGCCTAAAACTGAATTGCGAAAGAAACTGTCTCAAAACAATTGGGAAAGGTTGATTATAGCACATAAGAATTGGTTTATGCTATAAGGTCTTGGAATCACCAAAATGATAAGAAATTGACTCAAACCTGCTGTTAGTCACATGCACTGCATACAGAAATGTGTATATGGGACTACAAACAAATGTTCGGCCCGAACATTTCAGCTGTTTCTTATATTTTCGATGGGAGGGCAATTGAAAAGCAATCCTTCGCAGGGGACATTTTTACTATTTTTACTTTTATCATCTTCCAAACTGACATAAAAATAATGAGAAAGCTCACAAATTATTATTTACCTTTACCCAGAACCCCCAGAACTCAAGCTTCCTTTTAATTAACACTGTTCATTTTAAAATCACTCTATGTACAATACCAGTTTCAAATGGATAATCAAAGACCGTAACATACACTGACTCCGTGTCCCCGTCCTAGTCACACCGCCAAACCGACCCCACATCGACTCCAAACCCACCGATTCTTGGCCATTGGTGGCAATGTCATTTTTTTTGTTCGATTTGCTGTCGGCCTGGCGTCGGTCTTGTTCATGCGACTATGGGATGATTCGTGTGCAAAGGGCTTATCCTTACATACGTCTCTATGATCCTGCGCCACACTGTTCTTATGCATCGCCGGTCCATCGATTAGGGATGGGCTGTTAAGTTTTTATCAGTTTCCTGGAACGTAGGACCGATCTGAACTTTTTTCTTTGTATAATGTCCTACATCCAGTTTTGAATGTTGGGAATTATTAGGATTATGGATAGTGATTTATGGATAGTGATTTATTTTTTCTTAATGCTGGGGTTTAAAAAGGGTTATTCCCTTTGCGATGTATTATTTTATATAACATTGTTTTAGACAGGTATTTATCTTAGGCTTGTAAAATGAAGGTAAAGTGTTAGGATTTGGGGTTCGGAATGGTTTAATATTACATTTCATTAAACCATATTTTCTCGATCCAATAACTTTCTTTGTTTTCTCTTAAATTTTTCTCAACGTCAGTCACTATCTTGGAGTTGAATTAAGAAAATGCATGGGTTACTTACATTGATTCGAGTCCCTCTAAGCCTTCGAAGTTCTCCGCGGAAAAATCCTCCACGCCATTTACGTCTGTAATAAACCTGCAATGGACGTCAGTGATTGTAAGAATACTCGCATTTTATATAAATTCCGAAAAGAGCATTCAAAATTTGAACAAAATTGATAATAATGTAAAAAGATTCGTTCTGTTGTGTTCATATTATCTGCTGTCGTGTTTTGTTTTGTTGTTAAGCACTACTGGCGACACTGGCGTAGACATACTTGTTGAACCGGGGGGGGGGGGGCACAGAGGGAAGTGACACACAAAATCAGAGTCACGTACACAAACAAAAATATGTATAGGGGTAAGGTTTTAAAGTGTACCAATCACCACAAAAATATTTTGCTCTGTATATCAGGGGTTCCATGTCGCTATACTATATTCGAAATATGAGCTTCAATGTTGATTTTATAAAATCAACATTATAAATATAAAGAGATATAAATAGACAAAACAGTAACTTGTGAGGAGACCAGTCGAAGCACCCGTACGCGCTCTCATAGTATAATGGCCCGCTCGGAACCAAACTGGGAGTTGGGTTCCGCGCGAGGGGGTTTTATGTTTTCCTTTAATTTCTTCATACTCCTTAACCGTTAACCCATAGAAGGCCAGGTAAAGTGTTTTGAGGTTGACTTCTATAAATCCTAGCTGTACAGAAAATTATTTTTAGGTGGTTGGTCTTGACCATAGTCTTGACCCCTAAGTGGATAATATATAATAATATATAATATATAAGATTTATAAGGCGCAGAATCCAATTGATGATCAAATGCTCAAGGCGCAACTTGTGCAAAAGATGAAATACATGACAAATAAGCAAAAGTGCAATAGGAGAGGTACGGACATGAAAGGTAATGGTAATCAATTATAGGCCAAATTAAACAGATACTTTTTAAGCTGATGAACAGGGGATCATACCCCCCCCCCCCCCCAGTGCCCAACTGGCTACGCCTAGCTGGCGAAATGTGTAAGCATAATGATTATTGCTTACAAGCGACTATACAGTGAGTGACAATTTTAAGGCCTTATCTCAAAACTTACAAAATCCTGAGTTGAATCAAGTGATAAAATGCTCCCGCTCCGATTTCAACAATGGGATTTTCATCAAGATTTCTGTAACAGAGGCAACAAAAATAATAAATATGAAAAGACATATTTTCAAGATTTTTGTGACAAAGGGAACAAACATGAAAGATAAAGGACATATGTTCAAGATATCCATGAAAAAGGCAAAACAAAAATGATAAAATTTAAAAGGAAGTACTTTCAAGATTTCTGCGACAAAGGCAACAAATATGATGATTAAGAAAGGATGAAGATTTCCAAGACAAAGGCATCGAAAATTATCAATAATAAAGGATGTATTTTCAAGATTTCGGACACAAAAGTTACAAAAATGATAATTAAGGTTTGTATTTTCACTAGATAATTACTTCAACGTATTAAAAGTGCGCAATTATACTCCCTATAGCTCTATCGCTTTCTCTCTCTCTCGATCTCTCTTTCTCTCTTCCGTCTTTCTTCTGCTCCCTCCCTCTCCAGTGTTATATGATGAAATCATCCCACTTCTGGGTTATGTTCATATTTCTTAATAACTTTATAATTTGGAATTTTGCGTCAACACAGTAATTATTTGATATTGTACAATGTACAAATTCCATACCCCTGTTGACTGTCTCCTATCAATTTTCAATTGTCCCTTTCAGCATTTCTCCCTCATCCCCCTCCCCTTCCCTCTCTCTCTCTCTCTCTCTCTCTCTCTCTATTTCCCTCTTTCATCATGTTCATTTTCCCCATATTATTGTAAGACATTATTAAACTAAAGTACCGTAATTGTATCTTATTTCTAAGCTCTGTATTTATAATTTCCATGTAATTCCTCCCTCGGGCTACAATATGGATTTTTTTTAAAGACCTTTTTATAATAAGTGTACTTACAGTGACCTGAGGTTCTCCAAACCGTCAAATGCACCGGGTTCGATAACTGTTATAATATTGTATGCCATGGAGCTACGTTCACGAAAAGAAAAACATATATAAACAAGCACGATAAGTTTTACTGCAGTTGTTGTGTTAGTATGATAATAATCTTTATACTTTCGGTTTTATATTGAAAATTTATCCCAAAAAATATCTTTTATCAAACTGAATTAAAAATATTCAAAAAAGACTGCTCCAAATAAACAAGTAAAAAATAAATAAACCGGATTGTCAAAAATAGACAACGTCAAGCAACTGAGATCTAATCACTTCGAAGAGGTTTTCTCAATTATAAAAATATTGTGTAACTCTTTTGTATTCTTCTGATATGGGTTTTAATCATGGGTTTTTTAACGCAATGGTCTCATAACGATAGGCGTATTTAAACTATACGTTACAAACTTCGTAACATTGCAATGTTACGATGAAATATGGTTAGAAACTACTGTAACTGTAACAGCCGCCCCCTAAAGAAATGAAACATTTCGCCGAAACCGTCTCCTCCGAAAAGGGCGGACCCAGTTTTATATTTAAAAAACACACACCAAAAAAAAAAAAAAAAACCCAGAAAGCAAGAAAAACTAAAGGGGGTACGATTCATGTGGAGATGAAATAACTGCACATGCGTACTGTCTGTTCTTGCCCACAAATCGCGAATTCTCTTGGCTGGCGTCTTTGGGCGGGAAGTGTAAACACTGTGACCAAGAAAGTGCGACTCATAAAATCGCGTGCTTCGCAGTGTAAATAAGCCTGATGATATTGATCATGGTAATAAGTTCAGGGTGGATACTTACAGTGTTTTCAAAGCTTTCAAGGAAGCGAATGAGTTTGACGATATTTTTGGAATATAATTGTTGTCCAGATTTCTGCAAAAGAATACAAGAAGACCAATTCAGTGTTTACTGTACTCCGAGAACCATTAACAATGCGAACTTAAAGGGAAAATGACAATTTGATAATAATTTGATTTAAATTGATAATAGAATTTCGTAATCAACAGATACAATATAAGATCGCAAATTCTGATGTTATTAGAACATGAAACTATGGACAGCTTCTAGTTCTATTTAAAATGGGAGCTTGAATATGGCTATATGATACTTACAGGTATTCTAAAGATGAAAGCCCTTCAAATGTTGAATTGGTAATGAACTCCAGTGCACTTCCTTTCAGAACTCTTAAATATAATGATGACATCATACGTTAGTGTTAAAAAGGTTAATCTAAGGAAGGTAAAGTTACTTTTCATACCAAAAACCGTCACGAAGACTCACGACATAATTTGTATTTAAAAGTACTTTGCTTGATATGGGGATTTTATTTTTTGAAACAAAATGCATCCAATTTGGCCCTTTTTGGTAAATCAATTAAAATGGCCCAGTTTACCTAAAATGTATACCTGAACCACATTTCCCAAAATATTTCAGTCCTGAACTACACAAAGCTGGATTCTACATATCAGGTTACCCATAAAATCTATTACGATGATTACTGCAATTGTGATTTTTGAATGTATTCGTCTGAACAGCGTCCTTGTCGCAGCCATTTTGAAAGATGTCCGCCACGGCCATCATTAGCAGAATTTGAAATGTCTCTTATTCAAATTTGTTTGTGATAATTTATTATATCTCACTATCTCAGCACCCCCCCCCCCCCCCCCCCAAAAAAAAAAGCACTTCTTGTATTTAATTATTTTTATTAGCTCTTTAGTAGCTCCAAGGTGACTGGGGAACCTGTTAGCAAAATATGTTTTTTATCATAAAATGCACTTTGGGAGTACATTTGGTCATTATAATGCCGCTCCTCTATTACAGGAACCCTGTGGAAGGGTATGAAGGGAAATTCATGCAATATTGGAAGTATACTTACAGAGTGCGAAGATATGAATTATACGAAAATGCGCCATCCTCGATCTCAAGATAAAATCCCTGTTCTAGCGTCATAGGTTGTGGAGCAGTTATAACTCTGGTGAAAGATATGAAACGACGGAAAATGTTTCCATGTTTCAGGACGCAGTCCATTAAATGGAGTTTCACGAGGTTGAAGAACTCTTAGCTAGACCGGGAAATTCAGTCTCGTGAAACGCAGGGTTACATGCACTATTTGAATTTAGATACACCATATTTAAAGTTCATATTAAATCTCATAGAAATTTACCCAAACATCCTTGGATTACAAGAGGAATTCTGAAACCTATTAAACAAAGAGATAGGCTTCACAAAAAAGCCTTTGTAATCCTAAAGATGAAAAGAAGCAAGAATATAACCAATATAGAAATAAGCCAGTTCATATTATACGCACATCAAAAAGAATGTATTATACCAAACAGTTTGAACAGGCTAACGATTCTTCCTCCAAGTGGAAGATAGTAAATGGTATTTTGAAAAGGGGAAATGTTTCTCATTCAACTGTGTTTAGGCACGATGATGTTACTGTAAATGACCAACATGATATTGCAAATTGTTTCAATAGTTATTTTTCAAATATAGTGCTGAACAGACCATGAAAATCAAAGGGTGAAGCGTAAATTTTCGTGATTTTCTCCTTGATTCCTCAGTAAATAGTATTTTCTTTAACCCCACAAATGCAGTTGAAGTAACGAGGATTGTTGCATCACTCAATTCTACTCATTCAACTGGACATGATGAGATGAATACGTATTTGCTAAAAAATATAATTGGTGGTATAATTAAACCCATCGTTTACATATTCAACTTGTCATTGTTCTCTGGTAGTTTTCCCTCAATAACGAAAATTTCGAAAGTAATACCTATCTATTAAAGAAAGGCGATGCAAGTTTATTTAGTATTTATCGGCCTATCTCAATATTCTCATGCTTTTCAAAAGTACTAGAACGACTCGTTTATGATAGACTGTATACCATCTTTGGGGCTGACAATAATTTACTTAACAATGATCAGTACGGATCCAGAAAATTTTATTCCACGGAATTTGCTATTGTAAAATTATGATAGGGTATCATCTGTTTTAGCCAAACACGAACATGTCATGGGAATTTTCATGGATTTAAGTAAAGCATTTGATACCCTTTGTTGGATACGGGTCTATGTCATATTATTTACCTGCGTTACGTTTGTATAGCAGGTAAATGTTGTTTGTCTCGTTAATGTATGCATACTTATGCTTGATGTTTGAGGAGTCATTCTAGCTTGCTCCTTCATCACGACAAATTTTAAATTTGTTTTTATTGTGAAAATTCGTGAAATTTGTTTTTGTACAAAAGTGGATCCGAAGGTTTTCCAGAGTTTTTGCTCATTGAGTTTTATCTCCGGTTTTTTACCCTGGGCCTACTTGTCGCAGACTAACTGTTAGGGCCTATTCAGTTGTGGTCATAACATTTGTGTATATGTACAGATGGGGAACCGACATTTGCTCCGGCGGCAATTGCTCCTGCGACAAATGCTCCTAAAAATACGACAATTGCTCCGCGACAATTGCTCCGTCGACATTTGCTCCTGCGACAATTGCTCCGTCGACATTTGCTCCTGCGATAATTGCTCCGGCGACATTTGCTCCTGCGATAATTGCTCCGTCGACATTTGCTCCTGCGACAATTGCTCCGTCGACATTTGCTCCGATCGAGCGACATTTGCTCCGCGACAACTGCTCCGTCGATAGAAATGCATATATGCGACAATTGCTCCGTCGACATTTGCTCCGATCGAGCGACAACGGCTCCGTCGACAGAAATGCTTATATGCGACAATTGCTCCTGCGACAATTGCTCCGTCAACATTTGCTCCGATCGAGCGACAAATGCTCCGCGACAACTGACTGCTCCGTCGATAGAAATGCGACAATTGCTCCTGCGACAATTGCTCCGCCGACATTTGCTCCAAAATATGATTATTGTTCAGTCGTTAAAAATGAATATGCGACAATTGCTCCGCGACAATAAACTCGGTAGACATGGTAGATAAAAAGGAATATGCGACATTTGCTCATCGACAATTGCTCTGCCAACATTTGCTCCATTTGAGCGACAATTCCTCCGCGACATTAGCTCCGTCGAAGAAAATGAATATGGGACAATATCATTGCCTCGAGATATCTCGAATATCTCGAAATACATGTATGTCGAGACAATTACTACCGTACCTCTAACTGCTTATTCCACGAGAGTACGATGACACTGGCGTAAATCCGTTTCGAGGAGTGGGATGGGGAATGAACAAAATATTTTGCCGAAATTTCTTGCTCACATTAATTTGACTATACACACCCCTCACCCACACACCCCAAGACACATACTTTTATTTATTTTGCGAGCGAGCCAAAAATTACCATATCTTGCCTTAAAAGAAGTCTCGTTTTTTTGTCAAAATACACTCTGGACTTATAAGATATTTAAAGGGCGAGTCAATTAGAATTACATTTCATGATAATATCAAAGTATTGTGTCAATATTGCTAGAAATCGCTTATACTTTTTATTAAAAAGATCTGTGTACTTCTCTAAGCTTCGTTGAAATTTCCTAAATCGCACGTTTATCAGCTAGTCTGTCACGCCCCTCGAAAAATAGGGCCCAGTCACGTGCCTTGTCAGGTGACCTGTGACGTACCATCGGGAACGTCTAGCTAGCGGACGACGCTTGTCTGTGTATATCCAGTGCAGGGAATTTTGGATAGGCATGATAGGAGTGCATATCTCAAGAAAATGCCGCGGAGATGTGTTGTTGCTGGGTGCAGCAAAGGCACCAGCGATGGTGTCAGTCTGCACACCTTTCCTAAAGGTGATGCAGCTCGAAAAATTTGGATTTCAAGGATCAAGCTGACGCGAGCTAGCTCAGTGGGATGGCCCTTCCGCTCACAGTACTGTTTGCAGTGACCACTTCAGGGAGGAGGACTTCGATAGTCAGGCCCTCAGGCCAGGGGCTGTATGACCAGCTAGGCTTTGCGCCCAAGAATAAAATGCTGCGGCCGACAGCTATCCCTGTCATCAGACTGGGAACTGAGGGCTGTGGAACTGGAAGCCAAACACAGGGAGCTAAAAAAACAAGAGTCGGTCTGCAGTTCTGAAGCTGGAGTCACTGGAGAAAAAGAGGGTAGGTCTACCGTACCGTACCGTAGAGCCCGGGGGGGGGGGCACTCAACCTGTTTTTGGATGTGGGTGTGCCGCTGCCAATCTCAAAACAGGGGGCTAAGGAGCTAAATGGTTAATTGAGGAAGCTCATTTTTGAGGGTCTAAGGAGAGAACGGGCTCATGGGCAGAGCTAATTTTAGCTGCTCGCGATCTCACTACTCTGGTACACATACGGTGCATGAACTGAGTCAGCGGTCGCAGCGCTGTTTTTAACGCTGTACATGCCGCGCCACTGCACTGGCTCGATGTCGCATGCAGATTGATCTCGCTGAGCCGCCGCTAGCACTAGTAATACCGCGTTCAGTTAGGGGCACTAGGTCGCCCAGCTCCCCGCTGCGCTGGCCTGGGAGGCGAGGGAGCGACCGTTCCCGGACAATGGGCTGTGCGCATTGTTTTCTCATATTCTAGGGAGCGAGTCGGAAGCCAATCGAGGTGCGGTTAGTGAAAATCTGAAAATCGCATATCATGGGAGCGACCCGAGAAGGTTGAAAATGGGGGACGTCACAGCGGCACATACATGTGTGACATATATATGTGAGTGCCCCCCCCCCCCCCCCCCCCCCCGGGAGGCAGCTAGCTTGCAGCACACGATTTTGCTGTAATTGTTGTAATATATTTAGACTTTCATCCAGTCTTTCAGTGTACTTGGTTGTTATCATAAGCACGCACACAAAGATTCGCAAGGTACGGTCAGCAGTAAAGCGACTGTCCACACGTCTACTTGTCTGTAAAATATTACGTTTTTCCAAAACATACACCTAATCCAAAAGAGGAATTATCATGGGTAAAGTGTTTGAAAAAATGCTAGACTTGTCATTTGACCTCTACTAAAATGTCTAAACAACCTATTCAAATCCTTTTGGGGGACTTAAAGATTGTCGAAATTGTATAAATAGTGATATGAAAATGGATAAATTATCATTCATTTACATTGCCAACATATTAGTCAACCTTAGTGGCTTCGCGGGGGACTTCCCGATGCTACGTCAAATCGCTCTAGCCAATCAGCTGTCAATTTTTGGGGGCGTTCCCAAATTAGTGAGTTTTTTGACCAATTTCTTGTTACTGGGCAATTTTTTTTCTGTAAAAATGTCAGAATTGTGTCATTGGACCTATGTACTACATTTTTAGCCCCAATGTTGATTCTAATTGACTCGCCCTTTAAATGGTATATTTGGTTACCTCACTGCCAAATATTACATACTTCGCTGTTGCAAATGTTTGCTGTCCAAAACCACACAAGCAAGGAAAACGCACTCTCTTGGGGATAAAGTATCATTTCGTCATCAAAATACACCACAGGCCTATAACCTTTCTAAAATATATTCGTCCGCCTCCCGTTGCATGCCCAATTTGTTTGCCTTCCCAATAAGTTTCACTCTAGCTTTTCAGTGAGCGCAGCGAAAAATATTATGATATGCGGGCATCCGCTGCTGGAATAAAAATGATTGCTAATCGAAAACGTCCTGTTTCTAGATTTTATAAGCGGGCAAATATTGATTTCTTTTTTTAATACTAAGAACAGGTTTAAGTGTATTGTTACAATCCCTTCTCGTGATTTTAGTAACGTACATTTATCGGCATCTTCCGTTCACACAGAGAGTATGATCAGGGTGTGATGATATGAATAGGCTAATGGTCACAGGCGGTCATGTCCTGAAAATTCATCTATTTTAGGTCAACTTGCCGCTCGAATCCTTGCAGACATAACTATCACTTTATGAGTTAAAGAATTAAGCATAAGTATTGGATAAAAGACAAGATGCAAACCTATTCCCTTTCTTGATAATATAAATATAACCGGCATAGGTTAAGATAGTGAAATCAAGCGAGCGAAGCGAGCAACGCTTTAAATTAAATTAAATTCAATTCTTTTCAATTCAGAAGACAGAATGGCTATAATTTTGAAATAAATGTTCGCCATCATTTACTCAGTTGTGTTAAAAATGCCCAAGATAAAGAAAGAGAGAGAGAGAGAGGGGGGGGGGGGAACAAAATAATAAAACATATAGATGAATAATTAATAGGTATAGGCAAAATCACAAGGGAAAGTGGTAGAAAAAATCTTTAAAAAGGTTTATTTCCAAATCCCGAAACACCAACAACAGCTATTGTTCTGAATTCGTTGTGTTCGCTTTTGATGAGGATTTTATATAAGGTTGTCGTTGGAGCAATTGTCACATACATAAGCATTAACGACGGCCGACGGAACAGATGTCGGCGGACAAGTTGTCGCATGAGCAATTGTTGCGGAGCAATGATATTGTCACATATTCATTTTATTTGACGGAGCTAATGTCGCGAAGGAATTGTCGCTCTAATGAAACAAATGTCGGCGGATCGAGTGCTTTCCGCCGGAGCTAATGTCGCCGGAGCAAATGTCGACGGAGCAATTGTCGAGGAGCAAATATTTATTTCTATTTACTGAGTTTATTGTCGCGGAGCAATTGTCGCATATTCATTTTTATTGACGGAGCAGTTGTCGCGGAGTAGGTAATTGTCGCTCGATCGGAGCAAATGTCGACAAAACAATTGTTGCAGAAACAATTGTCGCAATCGTCTCATATATTCATTTTATCGACTGAGCAATTGTCGCTCGATCGGAGCAAATGTCGACGGAGCAATTGTCACAGGAACAATTGTCGCATATATGCATTTCTATCGACGGAGCAGTTGTCGCGGAGCAATTGTCGCTCGATCGGAGCAAATGTCGACGGAGCAATTGTCGCAGGAGCAAATGTCGTCGGAGCAATTATCGCAGGAGCAAATGTCGACGGAGCAATTGTCGCAGGAGCAATTATCGCAGAGCAATTATCGCAGAGCAATTGTCGCGGAGCAATTGTCGTATTTTTAGGAGCATTTGTCGCAGGAGCAATTGCCGCCGGAGCAAATGTCATACATTCGTACAGATCTATTTCGAATGCGCATTTCGCAATCGCATCGATATCGAATTAAACGAGCGGCTCCTAGTCGTTGGGCAAGGCTATCCCATTAATATTTAATGGTATTAAAGCGTGTTTAATGTGTTGTGTCATGTTTGTATTAGGAATTCAGGTACGAGAATTAGGAAGGTTGAATTGAGAAATTATTTTGCAGGAATTATAGAAAGACTGAAATCTAACTTATCGTTTTGCAGACGATCGAGGGAACGATCGCTATGTGACGTCAGAAGCGATAGTAATTTGGTTCAATTTTTGGTTCGCCTAGTGAGGGCGTAGTATTTTTGCTGCCACAAATTTCTCCGTTCGGAGATGTCATCTTTCTGACATGCCGTCGATCATTTCAGTTCTTCGGACAAGCCCAATGTTGTGAGTATAATATGAACAGATGTATTTAATAATTAATTATTTGCGGTCAAATTGAGTTGGGTGTGAAATTCATACTATTTGTAGTTTTCAGAGAATATGATGTCTAAAATTTTGTGTGAAAGTGATGCATACGCACAGTAGGTGAACGATGAGTGTACCGGTACGTGCAGTTACATAATATGGCAGACGTACCGATGCTTTGTTGTTGATAAAGTTTCTTTACATGCATTCCTAATTGATGGTTGATTTGACAGTTGCGTTATTTGAATATGATTTCTGTGAAGGATAGCTGTATAAAGAGTCAATGAATGTAAATTCTGGTATTATTGGGCTATATATGAATAATACAAAAGGAATTTAGGGGAATTATTAAGAGCCAAAGGGGTTGTCATGCTCAATAATTTGGTTTACCCTGGAGTTCTTTTACATCCCAGACAACTGGGGCGACTTCCTCAAGAGCTATTTTCAGGACTTTAAGTTGAGATTTTCTACCAAGGAATATACAACGTCATACCACCCCCTGGAAGTAGGCATCCCGATAGGATGCACTATCTCTCCAATCCTGTTTGTCATGGCAATGGAAGTCATAACCAGAGCTGCCTGTTCCAGTTGTAGAGGTGTTGAGATTGAACCTGGGCTGGAATTGCCAGCTATACGAGCTTTCATGGCCGATTTCACATTCCTCAATCCATGTAAGGAGGAGACACAGAAGGCTCTTGGGCGGCTGGAACAGCTAGTAAATTGATGTAAGATGAAATTTAAACCAAAGAAATCCAGGAGCCTATGAAAAAGGGAAGAGTAGATGACCGGACACGTTACAGAGTGGGGGGTGAGGATATTCCATCGATAACAGATGCCCCTGTCAAGAGCTTGGGGCGATGGTTCAGTAAGGAACTGTCTGACAAGAGCCGGGCAAGCGAGGTTCGCTAGATGGTGGAAGATGGATTGAAACGTATTGACAGTTGTACCCTCTCAAACAAATTGAAGCTGTGGTGTCTGAAGTGCGGGCTCTACCCAAGGATTATGTGGCCATTAATGATGTATGAAATAGCAATGACACATGTAGAAACGATGAGCAAAGAATATCTGTGCACATTCGCAAATGGCTTGGCGTCCCCCATGCACTACAAACTTTAGTTTCTATGGGCATTCTACAAAGATGATCCTACCTCTGAGTACACTTACTGAGGAGTTCAAGGTAAAGAAGACGCACATTTTTTTGACCCTTAAAGACTCTGAAGATCAGTTCGTGAAGGGCACTTTGCCGGATGTCCGGACAGGAAGGAAATGGAATGCCCAGCATTAGGTAGAGGATATGGAGTCTCGGCTGAGACACAAAGACATGATGGGGCCAGTCCAGACGAGGAGAGCAGGATTAGGCATGAATCCAATCCAGTATTACTTTTAAGGCAAGCACCAAAGTGAGAAGGAAGATGGTGTCTGAAGAAGTTCGGAGCAAGGAGGATGAACACCGTTCAGCCAAGGCAGTGGGGCTAGTGCAACAAGGTGCATGGTGTTCCTGGGAAGGTGTTGAAGCACGGTCCATGTCGTGGAAAGACATATGAAGAATGGAGACCGGCACACTCAGGTTCTTGCTGCGAGCAACGTACGATGTTCTTCCCCTCCGTACAACTTGAAGAAGTGGGCAAAGGCTGAAAACGAGAACTGCCAGAAGTGTGGAAAAAAGGGATCAGACATATTCTGTCCAATTGCCGGGTTTCTCTTGAAGAAGGACTGTGTACATGGAGGCATAATGAGAACCTGAAAGTGCTTAGGAATGCTCTGAAGAATGCTGTACAGAAAGCAAATCAGGCGAAATCAATAAGTGCTCCCGTGCTGATTTCGTATGTGAAGGCTGGGGCACGCATATGATTTGGCAGGAAATCCAAATCATGTAGAAACAGGTTTCTAGGCCAAGCAGGGGACTGGCAAATTGTCGTTGATTTAGCAGAGCAGTTGACCTTGCCCAGTGAGATAGCTATTACCGTCATGCGGCCGGACATAGTAATTTGGTTAAAAGTGGCCAAGGTGGTAGTGCTTTGCAAATTGACTGTTCCATGGGAGGAGATCAATGTCCTGGTGGCCCATGAGTATAAAGTATGCTGAACTGATGAACTGGAAGGCGGAGTGTTATCCAGTCGAGATCGGGCAGGGGGTATGCCACCAAGTCGCTCCACACCTTTCTCTCAAGGATGGGAATAGCAAGCTGGGAGAAGAGGAGGTTGGTTGGGGACCTGCAGGAGACTACTACAAGGTCCTCATCGTGGATTTGGAGTAGATACAAGGCCAATTTACCAAATGAGCAGCTGGAGGTGGCATCACATGTTGATGCTGCTGGCCCGCCTCCTGTCGCACAGCCATATCGAGGTTAAAGGGCTGAAATGGCTGACAGGAGGACCTCGACTGAGGATCCAGTTGCTCTTGGAGGACAATTTCTGCACAAGGTGCGTGTTTTGATTATCTCTCTCTCTCTCTCTCTCTCCTTTCACTGTAACTCACTGAATATTATTATTTGTAAAGGACTATGTTGCATGGTGAAAAAATAAAACAAACAAACATTAGCTTTCAGTATGTGAACAAGACCGAAGTTACAAGATCAAGAGACAGACACCGTCTGTAGTGAGGACCTTTGGCATAGCGAACCTTCGTATCATTGGTCAGTGTGTCCACAAGACCGAACCACTGCACAATGTACAAAAAACCGAGGCCTACTTTCTGGTAAACTTTGGCCAAGTGGACCTTCCAGTTAGTTGCCAGTATGTCTAAAAGACCGAATTTACAAGGGACGAGAGACCTCTCTTTTGGACCTTTGGCATAGGGAACCTTCTGAGTAGTTGCCAGTATGTTTTAAGACAGAAGTTACACGGTTATTAAAGAAGATCGGAACATTCCCCCTTGTGGACCTTCGACGGCCATGAGATACACATCAATCAAAGGTATTCCTTTCAAATATGCGGATTATAATGTTCTGCAATCTGTTTTGTAGAATCATTGATGAAATAGTTTGAACAGTCATTTTCTATCATTAGCCAGAGACTTTCAATATTGCAGTTTTTGTCATTTCAAGTGACTTTCAAATATTGCTAGTAGGCCTAGGTGCGCTACTTTAGCTGTGAGTATAACAAACAACTTAACATGGCCAGTCTATCATGTATCCTTTTGTTGGGTTTGTTTTTGTCGTGTTTTTTTTTTTTTTTTCTGTTGAATTGAAATATTATTACAAAAAGATCTATCTTAATAATGCAATGCCATCTATCCCCCTCCTTCCCTCCCTCCCTCTATCTATCTGTTTACTTCCTCTAGATGACAACATTTGTTTGTGACTTACAAAGTGTTTACGTAGCTAATCTCTGATGGCTTCAGGTCAATATAGTTTCCATCATTGAAGCTATGTGATACGTTCCTGATGTAAAGGTCGCCTGTAAAATCTACTAGGGCACTTAGGAGGAAAATAAAGAATAAGTGTTAATTCCGAAATCATATCTGGGAGGTATTTCATAAAGCTGATCGTAAAGTTACGCATGACTTTACGAATGACTTAAATATGACAAGCCAAATGGATAAAGTTGGACTGTGCCGATGTACATTAACATTTTATTATAACAAACGGTTTTAATGCAAAGTATATTTTGCCATAATTTAATTGAGGTTATTGGAAATACAGTCACACTTTGTTACAACATCAGGATAAACTTTGGCCATCCTATCTGGCACTTCATATTCAAGTCGTTCGTAAAGTTAAGCGTAACTTTATGAACAGCTTTATGACCCCCCCCCCCCCCCCCCTGTTGCAATACAATGTCATGGGGCTTATACGGGCGTCTACCCCCACGACAATGATGTCACCTACACCCTAGGACAATGGCCCCCTTACAATTTACCTCGTGAAACTACCCCTTTGAAATTATCACAGTTACCTTAACTAATTAGGGGATAAGTACCTTAGAGGTAAGCTACAAATGGCAAAAATATGACCTTTTGCATTTAATCCGTAGGAAATATAGGAAGCTTTGTCTGGAAATCTAAAAATATTAGAACTGTTTTCCCCTTCTTTTTAATTTTTATTATTGCAAACATTCGAAAACGTTCCTACAGCCCCCCCCCCCTTTCGATGTCCTATTGATCTGATGAAACCAAACGCTGAGCATAATTCTAAATGGTCTAAGTCTACCTATCCACCCCACTCCATTAATCATATGCCTTACTGGTTTAAGAGATGCCCAACGCTAGATGAGTGAATGCTACCCGGCCCTTCTTACTTACAACTGTAGTATGCGAGAATTATTGATGAGTGGTTCATCTTCTGCTCCCTGCTCAATGTCTCCTATACAGATCATAGCGAGAGCGTCACAAAGACATGACGCTGGACATGGGTCAACTGTTAAACAGAGTGATCAGTAACATTCTTAATCATGATAACGTAATGTGGTATGCAAGCAGAGGACTGGTCTTAGATGTGCCGCCATTGAGAGGGCGCCAGTGTCATGGGGACACTAGAGTACCTATATAAAGAGAGTAGCGACAACTCATGATTTGAACGCCATTTTGTTTCCACTGCTATGCAACATTTCTTTTCAATTCCGATGAGCACCTGGGTGTTCTCAATAGAAAGAATTCAAACGCCATTTTTTGTCCAGAAAAGTCAGACGTCCATGTCGCTACTCTCTATATAAAGGTACTCTAGGGGACACTATTTAGATGAAAAGTGAGACAACAGGCCAGTCAATGAGTGGATGGGGGGGGGGGGGCGTTGGCGGTGGAGAGCGGTTGTAGTGTCTTCTTTTCATTATCATTTCCCCCAACTGCCTTTTTGTCTCCCTATTTCTCTTTTTTTTTCGATGTGGATTCTTGACACTAATTCCTGTGCCAAATAGCTACGCCATTGGTCATCGTAGCGCGTATCCTTTTCATTATGACATAATCATTGAACTGACTTTTCTACTGAATAAGCAATTACACACACAAAGTGAACATTTTGATGATATTTGACCAAATAATTGAGATATCCAAGCTAATCGAACATTCTGTAGATACTTGAGGGCAGAGAAACATTGCTTACCGCAAAGATCAACCGTGGTCGTTTCATTGGGACATAGTTGACTGCTGAGGCACGATCCCGACTGCTGGTAACAAGTGTCGGAGCTTGGACAAGGCGCCGCAATAGAGGAAGACGGTTCCTCAAATATACTAGAAGCGCAAACGTACATTGCTGCATGTAGGTCATGGTTGAAGGGTTGCAGGAAATGTTGATTGGCGGTTGGCGGTCAGTGTTCCAAATAAAGATTTAAAAATAAGCCGAATAAAGATATTTTCGTTAAATTTCGCAATACAAATTTAGTTTTTAAATGAACTAATTCGAAATCATAAACGAGGATAATATACCACATGTCGAGATCGTAAAATCGATGGCATATATAGGTGTTTCGCTTTCAAGAATATTTCGCTATTTTGAAGAAATTTTGATGAATTAAAGAATTCTTTAAGTCACAAAGTTTTAAGAAATTTAAAGAAGTTCTGTGAACTTAGGGAAAACCATATACGGTAAACCAAAAGAAATATCACGATTCATTAAAAACATTACACATTTTCGCTCACTTTGCTTGCTCGCAGATAGGTTAACAATGTATGGTTTCCTTTTTTAGTTACATGGATCTAGTCCGCTATTTGGACTTTTTCGACATTAAGGTTAGGTTGGTTAATTGCACATCTTAAGAACTTCGGAGCCCGTAGAAACAATCAAACTAAGCAAAACATTAACAGGGTGATTTTGCTTTGATGAAGACCAAGAGCAAAAAAAACAACAACAAAAAAAACCAACTAAGTCCCGAAAAATAAGTTGATGATTCTGTTTGGTTGTTTTTTGCTCAGGTTATTGGACCACTGCACTGATGTAATTTGATTGTTGTTTGCTCATCTGGGTTTATTTCATTATTATTATTTGGTGTCCTTCAAAGGATCGTCGCCCACGCCTATGCCCACAATCACATTTTGTGAAGAGAAGTATATTATACTCACAACAGTACATTTCATCATCACCCAGTGGACAATCATTGAAGCCATTACACACGTTCCATGGCTCTATGACGTCATCAGAAAAGATGCAAGGGTAAGGCTGATATGACGCAGCGACCGTGTTTTCCATCGTCTGGTTCGTCGAAACTGTTAAAATATTATATATCATCAATATAATTCTCCAGGGAGATCACGAAAAACTAAAGTGAAGATGATTAGTTATGCATATGAAATTTAGAAGTTCTCCAAAATGACCAAAGCACAGCAAAACACAGTTTATTTGTTCTTAAATATTGTAAGCTTGCGTTAGCTCAAACAAAAGTTATTCATGCTAATGTTGATGGTTTCACAAAATAATCCTAATAAGTCCGTGATTTAATCAAAAATGTTACACGAAATATTAAAAGCATGCATGTCTGTTTCAGTGGTGGATCCGAAGCTTGGAACAAAAATAGTGAAAATGCGCCCCTCACAACCCCCCCCCCCCCCCCCCCGATACACCCTTGATCTTCCACTGCCATTCACTGAAAATCACATGTTAATAATTAAATAAATTGAAAAAAACAATTATCTAATTCCAGTCACTTTTATTTCTTATATTACAAGCTATAAAAATATTCCATCGTGTACAGATTGACCTGGTAATGATTCGAAAGCATGTTGTTAAAAATACGTGGATGCACGCGTATAAGCTCCCGTGAAACAAGTAGTTTCCGACTGCCATCTTATGCATGCGTGATCTTGGAGCTTGGAACAAAAATAGTGGAAATGCGCTCCTCACAACCCCCCCCCCCCCCCCCCCCGATACACCCTTGATCTTTCACTGCCATTCACTGAAAATCACATGTTAATAAATAAATAAATTGAAAGTAACAATTATTTAATTCCAGTCACTTTTTCTTCTTATATTACAAATTATAAAAATATCGAAAACAAGCTGCTGAAAACTGCTTATCCAATAATAGCGAGCCAATGGAGTCAAATGGAGTCAAAAGCCTGAGCTTTCGATCCTAGTAGCATAATCTTCGTCAGAGGCAAAAAAATATATAAAAATATTCCATCATGTACAGATTAACCTGGTAATGATTCGAAAGCATGTTAAAAATACGTGGATGCAAGCGTATAAGCTCCCGTGAAACAAGTAGTTTGTGTTGGGTACGCCTGTCTGCAAAAATACTTACCACAACACCCTTGTGGACCACACGCGACATCGAGTTCTTTAGTTGGACATCTGGATCCGTAGACTCCCATGTTACGTGATGATCTTACCTCTGAACAGCAATCGGCATTTACAACAGTAATGTCATCTTCTAGTCCTGTGTTTATCACAAATAATGACATAAATATGTTCATGCGGATGGAGTAGATTCGAAATTCAGTGGTTATTCAGAAGATATCTTTGTCTTATTGATTTATGAATGATCAATGTAAGATCAAACAGAAAATATACTAATATGACCAATCAATTCACGACACTAATACGGTAGTGAATCAAATGGTCACTCATAGTTGCTCAGTGGAAGATATGGTAAAAGAAATGATCACTATGGGACGGTCGCTGCTTTTCTTATCCTCCTTTATTCGTAGGCAAGCTTTCGATCTAGATGATCTTCATCAGGATTCTATAAAAACACAAAATGATGGCTGACCTGACAAGTATTCCGATGTAAATACCAGCCTTCATTTTGCGTTTTATAGAGTCCTAATGAAGATCATAGATCGAAAGCTTGACTACGAATAAAGGAGGAAAATAAAAGCTACGACCGTCTCATAGTAATCATTTCTTTCACAATATATATACATGTACTTATTTACAACAAAACCTGCCCGATATATAAAAAAAACTTTCAAACTGTGTAATTTCCTTTCACAAAATCCACACACATGGGGAATAATAAGTATAACTAGAATTATAGAATTATACACCCCATATTCTTTCTTACATTTTATAAATTTTGTTCTATTTTCACCATCATCAATTCACGTATAAGTTGTGTATACCTTTATATAAATAGCTGGTAAAAATGCTTAACTTGAAGCAAATTATATCCGATCATAGTCGGGAAGTTTTGTGCCCAACGGAATAATGATGTTTGTCTTATCACTGATAATTATTTTGTTTTTTACCGGGCATTTGAAAATATATAAATCGACTGGTCGCATACAAGTGCCCCAAGTTTCGGTTAGACCATTAATGAGGGCATTAATGAGTATAATTGTTGTACAATGAATTATTATGTATGACAATAGAGACAATAAAAACATTTTTTTTCATTCATTATGTAAGGTATATTCTATCAAACTCTGAACCGAACGTACCGTATTTATTATAATAGACTCGTATACAATCAAAATAATACTAGCAAATATTATTATGGGACGTTCGAAGCTCCGAAACAACGAAAAGGTCAAGTCTTTTGAAAATTTGACACAAACTAAACACCGTATACCCAGAAAACTATAAAGATAATGCGTTTCAATAGCAGCTATACAATACATATGGATGCTCTGTTGTTTGCTTTGCCAATATCAATATTATGATGCCATATGGGGTATTTCACATCCAAAAATTTTTTATCGTTTATCATTTCAAAAGTAAACTGCTAGTATTATAGTCACTGTAGCAGTTACTGGTTTTAGCAACCATTGCTGACATTTTCAAAGTGAAATTTTGCAATGAGTATGTTAAGACAACCTCTCAATATGAAACAAGACAAAATAGGACTGAATGGACTAATTTGTCACAAGGGATATTGACAAAATGTAATGATTCATTTTTTAAATTATTATTCTGTTGACCTATTTGGAATTTTTATAGATAAAATCAAGTCTTGGGCAAATGCTCAAGACTGTTTCGTGAAGAGAAAGAGATATCGAAAAGCAAAATACTAAAATGAAAAAGGCATCGGTTTGAAATGTACTGCCCAATATGTAACGCTTTAATTGAGTGTAATTGAATGTCAGTTGGGGTTCTTGGGTTCACAAATCTTTTTCAAATAATTTTTTGATCATTGTGATATGATATACATTTAAACAATGTGTGCATTCAAATACACATCGGGCATAAAGTAATACAATTCATGATCAAGGCGGAAACAAACAATTGACTCTAAAAACAAAATTGGACTGAGTAAATATTTAAAGCAAAAATATAATTCCAGAATATTTATCTGCATTGTAATGATTGTATTTACGTTGTTTGTGGTTTCTTGAATTCGGTTCGGTGCGTTTCCAATAATGGAATGCTAGGACAAGATAATTCGGTGCTGCGAAGTTCTCTCTTCACAGCACACAACTCGAACTAGAACGCGGCCGTACATGGCAGATCATGCAGAGAGCTTAACTATTGGACCGAGCCACAGTCTACACGAAAATATGTTTGAAACTTCCATGGATTGCCAGTACACTCTAAATCTATAGGTCAAGGAGTGACAGTATTTTCAAAATGTCGAATCTCTTTATGCTTCCTCAAAGGTAATCAGATTTTAAGCGTAATAAGGATTGCATCCAGGATATTTTAATTTACCATTTTGAAATGCTGTCACTTCTTGGACCTTCTAAAGATCTTTGTAACAATTAATTGAGCTTTTAGAGTGTGGCGGAAATGCAGAGGTTTGAATTGTTTGAATAAGAAATGCAGAGCAAAGAAAATATGAAAAGTGACAATGTTTTACCTGTTACTATAATTGTGAAGAATATGAGAATAAAAGCAATGAACACCTGCAGTCGGTAGAGACCCATTGTAGACAATCTGAAGGGAAAAAAGACATTAAAAACCTCAGATTCAAAGACCGTTCCATTCCTGATCAACATTTTTAACATTTTTCACTCTTTCACGGTCTCATTAATACCACAGTCACACCAAGAATACCGACGCCAGACCGACAACAGAAAGAACAAAAAATCAAAGATCTTATAGTGTGGAGCAGTGGCGTAGCCAGGATTTTTTACAAGGGGTCACACAAATGTAGGGCTGTCAACTTTGGGGAACTGCTTGGAGGGAGATCCGTATTTGCTTCTACTCGCCAGCCCTCCGAAAAAGGGGCTTTCTGCCACTGCCCGATAACCCTTTTTTTTGGGGGGGGGTCAAAAGTTGCCAGAGGGCAGTCTGCCCCCCCCCCCTCCCCTGGCTATGCTTGTGATGAGGAGAGACATAGTTGGTCCTATAGTCTGTAGGTCCTACCTAGATATTTTATTACCTTGTTATATACGCCTAAGGGTTGGGTTTAGGGGAGGTGTTAGGTAATAATGTTCGGCATAGAGACACCCTTAACCTATTTTCTTTTTACCCCTGATGACGCATTAAAAAAAATATGAAAGAAACTATTGTGTTATCGTTGGAGAGCTAAAAGGGTGTGACCGTACTACTAACAGTGGTCGATGATATGTTTCACCAAAATGATTTTTTTTTTAATGATTGACCGGCTAAAAAACTAGACAAAATGCTTCCTTTGACTAAATTCTTTTCATAGGATATAGGTCAATGATACCTTTTCCAAAGAGTATGCAAAATATTGGCACTGATAGAGACCAGGGCGACTGTATTGGATATAGGTCATAAATTAATCATAATTGCTTACATGCACATATACTACTAGAATAAAGACAAACTAACGGAGAACCGCAATAAACACAGATTTATAAACGAAATTTTAGCACAATGGAAATACAATTTTAATTTACTAATTTTACTTCCCTGCATAATGTCGGCCTGACACCTATTATCTCAAACTGGCCATGCTGTAAGTCTTTTTGCTTATGTGCTTAGTTTTCACTTGACCTAGTCTGAAGAGATTCATTTCACGCTGTTAAAACTATGTGCTGGTATATTTCTGTTACACAAGATTGTGTAATCTGTTAACGTGACGATTTCCAGACATGTAAGTCACATTGTCAGTTTTTCTATAAGCCTTATTGTTATTAGGCTTTATAGAAACGGAAACTGACACTGTGTTATCAACACGACCAAGTTTTTATATTTCAGCCTCCGTGGATGTAGACAAGTCATGTAATTAAATGGAATATAATCCATGATCAAGAAAGTATTATAATTATAATCAAGAAATGATGATGATGATGATGATGATGATGATGATAATAATAATAATAATATTAATATTGATAATTATAATGATAATGATGATGATGATGGTGGTGATGATGATGATGATGATGATAATAATAATGATCACTAATAATAACATCAACAAAAAAACCAATTATATTAATAATGACAATAATAATGATAATAATAATAATAATAGTAATGAAGTAATAGTACACATGATACATGCACGACAACATAAGAGTGAGATGTCATGTGTGAATAGCGTCATAGAATCAAATTGACGAAATACAAGCATGTATATGCAACTCAAACAACAATCCACTAAAATGTTAAAAACTCCATGCTATTTTATGTAACTATAGGAGTACAACTGCTAATTGAGTCGTAAAATACATGACGGAAAACGGAATAGCACAATCTACAAAAAATTAATGATACTCTATAATCACTTTTAAATACGTAACACGTAACATGAATGATAATGCATTAAGCTTCACCACTATGGGTATGTTCAACCAGAAATAAGACGCGGACTTATCTGTCAATATTTATGAAGAGGGAAAGGCTGATTCAGCCAAAGCTATTTACCTTCTATCATTGTAATATGATCACGAGAGTATGACCATTAGTTTGGTTCCATCAGCTTGCAGTACGTTATAAATATTTAGCGAATATCGAAAAGTTACATTTAAAAGAGTTTTTTTTAAGTATTAACTTACTCAACTGAGTATCCTGGAACACGTTGCTGCTGTAATTATTTTAAGTCAGGTGAGCGCCAGCGTAATTATATCCCTTATATAACGAGCAAGAAACTGATATAAAACTCGTATCTGTTGCACTGGAACTTTTTGAACAATAGTTCTAGATCTGTGCATCGCTCTAGCACACGGTCACGGTTCACTACCAGTTTAGCATTTGACGTCACGATATTATCATTTTGTTCTATATTCTCAACAGAAAAAAAATACTTGTGAAGAAAGAACCCCGTCGGAGTGTGGTACGGGTGCGTGACTGTGTTGAAACTATTTCACAGAGAAGCCGAAAGAAGTCATGATTGTTCTGAATATAAATGCCTATATATACACAAAGCAGAATATATATATATATATATTTTTTGTTTTGTGTATCTCTCATATTATATACATTTATATTAAGTCAACGTGTTGGCATAATAAGATGATGACGCAAAAATTATAGAATAAAAAGTTGTATGCATGCTGAATTGAATAACTGTTGAATGACAAAGCATGAAACTTTTCTTGTTTCATTCTTGCGTCATTATCTAATCATCTAATAAATTGAATTGATGAGAGAAATAAATCGAAAAGTAAAGAAGTGAAGAAATAAGCGTATCCGGACAACTACCCCCTAGGCAATTACCCCGGACTACTACCCTCTAGGACAATTACCCCCCTCCGGACAACTACCGCCTCGGAAACTTCCCCCCAGACAACTACCCCCTGGACAATAATTACCCTCGGACAACTAATAGGTTAGTTGTCCGGGGGGCTAAAATTCTGGTCGGAGGGGGGGGGGGGGGGGTATCGGGGTAATCGTCATTTTATGGGGGTAATTATCCGGGGGGTAAGTGTCCGGGGGCTAAAATTTTGTTCAGGGGGGGGGGGGTTATCGGGGTAATCGTCATTTTATGGGGGGGGTTTCCTGGGGGTAATTGTCCGGGGGGTAATTGTCCTAGGGGATAGTTGTCCTGCCCGAGTCTCTTTTTATTTAATCGCCTATTCCCACGCCCCCCCCCCCCCCCCCACCCCACAACCATCACCACTAGTATCCCCAGGCCAAGACAATCTCGATCTCGAGTTACATACAGTACAGCATGCGTACATACGTAAGAAGATATCGCGATGTGTATGCACAACTTGCTTACAGTGCTACACAATCGTGAATCGTGTTCATATATTTTTTTCTAAATAAATTATTCTAAGATGTTTTCAGAAACAGACATGGTAGTTATCATCCTTTGTAATTCTACACAAGCATCTAAAGGGAGACCAATCGAAAAATAACTTGGTGTTGTCACATGCTGTATAAATTGCTATTGTTAATATCAGAAATTGTTGCTATTGACAAGTACGTACGTTTGAGAGGTTTAATTTAAATTGAGGTAGACCTTGTTTAGGGGTATGTTTTACGGGCTATACTTGTTTAGGGAGTAGATTTTCAAGAAAGCTCGCCAAAATCCATGAATAGAGTGTAAATTTGACCAATGGATAAAACTTGTTTAGGGGTGGTTTGGAAAACCTGTGGTCCGCGCATGTGTACAGCAATATAGTTGAGTGGCCTCTTTCAAATCCATAATTATTTCTTCATAGGATCAGGTTTCAATTAAAATTAATGTAAAAAAGAACAGAAAGCACAAACACAGACCTTTTTAGTATTAAATGGTAACCGTAAGAAATAATTTTGTAATAAATTTGGTAAGAAACCGTGCATGTCGTTTGTAGATCATCTTGCTATAGCGCCATCTCATGATGTGATCGGGGGGGCGCAACCTCATGCATCGTAATCGAATGTACATTGCATTTTCAAGAGACTGGAACGATTCCCCCTGCAGATCGTCGCTCTTGGGGCAGCTCAGGTTATTTTCTGCAAGGCCGTACGCAGAAATTTTTTTTCTGGGGGGGCAAGATGATCGCTTTCAAAGGAACCCATAACTTGAAGTCTAAAACCCAATTAAAAAAAAGTATGATTTTGAAATTTCTGGGGGGGCAACTGCCCCCCTGCCCCCCCCCCCCCCCCCCGCTGCGTACGGCCTTGATTTTCTGCCCTTGTTTCGCCATTCTGAGCAGATAAATTGTTATTCTATACCTTTATCTAATGTGACCGCGATACATTACTTTTGAAGCAGGGACTGGACAAAATAGGCCTACCATTCACCCATTCACTCCTCCGGTTGACCACACTAATGGCATGACACCTGCAAAAAGGGGAGAGAATGAGAGAGAGAGAGAGAGACATAGGGGGGGGGGGAGAGGGGGGGAGGGGGGGAGAGAGAGAGTGAGAGAGAGCCTTTGCCACGCCCCTGCCCGCGGCCCCCGTCTATGACTATAAAGTTCTAAACTGGAAAAATCGTAATGCTGTCAAGTGATGTTATGACATTAGTAGGTCGCTATCCGAAGGTACCGTACCTCAGTAGCATGGCCAATAGACCGCTTCGGTAATGTATGCAAATCTTATATATACCTTTGAAACAAAGGTTGTTCTTGACAACCTGAAAGCTTGCCGGAGGCTTCCCGGGCATAGCAACAAATAATGTATGCAAACTGGATTCCAAGCATTGAGGCTCATTTATAAAAAGCAGGTTAATGGAATAGCTCGTCACTAGGTGGTCAGATAATATGTGTGCATAAATTATTATACATTACAGAAGCGGTCTATTACGCGGGGACCGTATACCGGAGGCGAGGTAGCCTTTTGACAAGGCCCTCGTGACTTGGCTATTTTTCTTGGCAAGTAAGCTAGTAGTGGCTGCATAACAAGACTAGCCGCCCAGCCCGGTGAATGCGCTATCGAGTGACTGAAGTCGCTCGATCGCGCGTTCACCCCGGCCGTGTTGATTCTTTTCGTCGCCGGCTAGTCTCATCTCAGGCACAGCATGGTGAGGAAAATGGCCAAGTCACGAGGCCTTGTCAAAAGGCTAGAGGCGAGGGGGAAAAGAACGTATGACGTCCTAGCCTGATTGTAACGTCGCCTAGCCTGCGCCTGGCACTATTCCAAAACAATAAATCGATTGGAAGAGCGCGAGCTCAGGACGCGTCCCGGCCCGCCGGGGAGCACGTACGCTCAAGATCAAGTACAAAGTCGTATAAGTAATTTTTTAGTCATCAGTCATCAAAGTCATTTAAGAAGATTGTGCTAATGAATGGGTTGAGAAATAATCAAATGATGGGTATTGAAAATCAGAAATATATACTTTTATTGATGTGCTCTGCTTTGGACTCAGATTTAATCATATTAATTTCTTTTTTTAAAGCACAATTTGCGAGTGTACATAACACAATTCACAAAGGCTGAAAAGAGGCTAAATCCATCTTATTATTGGAGTAGGCTCAGGCCAAGAGGCTTAGTCTATCTCGTTATTGTCCTAGATTTTGACATTTTAAGTTATTTTTGATTGGTTTTAATCAGCAGACACGTGTGGAATCAAAATAATGGCTCGACTGTTATCCAAAGATATAGCTGACATTGAAGTAAGTTAACATAAATCACTGTTTGGCAACGATGTTTTTATGAATTGGTGGTACGTGGACGAACGTGTACCGTGTGCAATGTGTGCTTGGTGAATACGCCATGCGCCAGCAGAGCTGAGCTCACCTGTTGCATGTTGATCGCTGTCACGGTGCCTCCCGTTCCAGCACGGCAGTATGGCAAGCCAAAGGGGAATATATTCGTCTTTTGTATTTATATTCATCTCTAATATATATTCGTCTCTAATATATTCGTCTCTAATATATTCGTCTCTAATATATTCGTCTCTTGTATTTATATTCATATCTAATATATATTCGTCTCTAAGTCTAATATATTCGTCTCTTGTATTTATATTCGTCTCTTGTATTTATATTCATCTCTCAAGAAATATATTCATCTTTTGAAATTGTTTATAATTTTTATCTCTACAGAAATATATTCAGCTTATCAACATTTTCTTCATTTTAATCTATTCATCTCTTCAATATTTTCGTCTTTTTATTATATTCATCTCTTCAATATTTTCGTCTTTTTATTATATTCATCTCTTCAATATTTTCGTCTTTTCATTATCATTTTTATCATTATATTCATCTTTTTTTTTTTATATTCAACTTTTAAATATTCTTGTCATTTTAATCTATTCATCTCTTCAATACTTTTATCTTTTAATTGTATTCATCTACTTCATATAGTCATCTTTTCAATATTTTTGTTTTTTTAATCTATTCATCTTTTGAATGTTTTCATCTTTTAATTATATTCACCTATTTCGATAATTTTGTCTTGAAATTATATTCATCTTTTGAGATAAATGGCAGGAGATGGCGCTCGTATCTATTCGTCTCGAGAGCCCTCGATCTGTGCGACTCTGTGCGGCATTTATTCCACAAGTTTGTTCGTCTTTGAAATAATATGTTCGTCTCTTAATATATTTGTCTTTGACATATTATATTCTTCTTCTCCAATGGGCACGCGATGGCGCTTTACCACTTTCGAACATATGCGCGCGCGCGTGACTTCCCCCCGGCCGGCCGCGCCGGAGCTAGCTAGGGCAAAGACTTTTAATAGTATCAAGACAGATTACTCTCACCTACTTCCGTAGTACATTCGGCAAGCGTAAATTGCTGTGTTAAAAAAGACTTGGAAAAATACGTTCGCCGTAGGTATAACACGTGAAAAGATGTCTCCATTTTTCTTGATATTTCATATCTTACTCTATCTTTTTTAAGTCTGATTTTTGAACGAGAGGAAGGATGGATAGTTCAAAAAACATTTCTTGAACCTTTACTTTAAATAAATGCCACTATAAATCTCAGGGATCATCCTGCTTTTTGACAAAGTCGTCTGCCATAAGGTTAACACGTAAAAACAGGGATTTTAAGAATGATTATAGTTCCCCTATTATTACCTTGAATTTGTTGTAAATGTGGCTTGCATGTAATTTGAGACTCTGAAATAGCTTAATGAAGGCTCAAAAAGTGGAAGAGACCCCACATAAATCCCCGGGAATACATGTATGCATACTTTTGGCCTTCCAACTGCCATAGGTTAACACGCAAAAAACAGGAATATTTGAAAAATGTGCCTTGAATAAAACTCAAATGTGCCTTGAATAAAATTTAAAGCTCTGAAAATGTATAGTTAATTAATGTATAGTTAATGATTATAGTTCCCCTATTATTACCTTGAATTTGTTGTAAATGTGGCTTGCATGTAATTTGAGACTCTGAAATAGCTTAATGAAGGCTCAAAAAGTGGAAGAGACCCCACATAAATCCCCGGGAATACATGTATGCATACTTTTGGCCTTCCAACTGCCATAGGTTAACACGCAAAAAACAGGAATATTTGAAAAATGTGCCTTGAATAAAATTTAAAGCTCTGAAAATGTATAGTTAAGGCTTGATGAGTCCAGTTAACCCCCCATAAATCCCCGGGAATATGCATGCTTTTGACCAAAAACGTCTCGCCTGCCATAGGTTAACACGCGAAAACAAGGAATTTTAAGGTGATTATAATTCCCTTTGTTGTATCCCCCGGCAGTATGCCGGAGGATACTTTGGATTCAGCAGCGTTTCGCTGCCGCCGCCGCCGCCGCCGCGTCACATCCTTGTGTGCGCTCTAGCGGTCACATTTCTCGACGAATTTTTTTCAGACTTCCTGTGGACGTGTATCTTGGTAAAATCTGGACCCCTATAGTTTCTGGTGATGCTGCCCCCAGTGTTCCGTCTTTTATAGGGTAAAAGGCCATATTTTTGGGATAGTTTGTGTGCGCTCTAGCGGTCACATTTCTCAACGGATATTGTTCAAATTTTGTATGAAGGTGTCTCTTGGTAAAATCTGGAACCCTATAGATTTTGGTGATGCTGCCCCCAGTGTTCCGTCTTTTATAGGGTCAAAGGTCATATTTTGATAGATGTCTTGTGTGTACTCTTGTGTGCGCTCTGGCGGTCACATTTCTCAACGGATTTCGTTCAAATTTTGCATGAAGGTGTCTCTTGGTGTAATTTAAAAACCTATAGTGTTTGGTGATGCTGCCACCAGTGTTCCGTCTTTTATAGGGTCTTTTATAGGGTCAAAGATCATTCAATCTATCAAAAGAAGGAATATTTTATATAAAAGAAGCGTTAAGAAACCTTCTCAAGAAAATAAAGATAAATATAAGAAATATCGTAATAAGTTGACGTCGATCATTAGATCATCACGATGCCTTTACTACTCAAAACAATTTGAAAATGTTAAAGGCAACATGTCATCTACTTGGAGAATTGTTAAGGATTTATTGTGCAAGCGACGGAAGGCGGAATCTGCCAAAAAAATTGTCCATAATGGTAATGAAATATCAAATATTGAAGATATTGCTAATGCATTCAACAATTATTTTGTGAATATAGGCCCAAATCAAGCAAAGAAAATAAATTCCACCGGCATGAATTTCAAGGACCATCTTCTAAATCACGGGAAGACCCAGGTGTCACTTTTCCTTAAGCCAACAGATTATTTTGAAATATTAAATATTGTTTCTTCGCTTAGGAATAGTAGGGCTTTGGGTCATGATGAAATTAGTTCAGCTTTTCTAAAGAAAATTATTGGTTCGATCTTGATACCTTTGGTGCACATTTGTAACCTTTCTCTCTCATCTGGTGTGTTTCCTTGTCATTTCAAACTGGCAAAGGTTATCCCTGTTCATAAGAGAGATAGCACTTCTAGTATTAATAACTACAGACCAATATCAATTCTACCTAGCTTCTCAAAAATCCTAGAGAGAATTGTTTATAATAGACTCATCGGCTTTCTTGACAAAAACAAATTACTTAATCCTAACCAGTTTGGATTAAGAAAGTCTCACTCTACTGACCTTGCGTTGGTGAGATTTTATGACTTTGTTTCTGGAGCCTTGGCAACTCGGGAACACACTATAGGTGTGTTCATGGATCTGAGCAAAGCTTTTGACACACTTGATCATTCCATACTCTTATATAAACTTGAACACTATGGGGTAAGAGGCATTGCTTTAGAATGGTTCTCCAGCTACCTTTCACAGAGGAGGCAATACACCTGTTATAATTTTGTCAATTCTGATATATCACTTTTAAGATGTGGGGTGCCTCAAGGTTCCATACTAGGGCCACTGCTTTTTCTTATATATATTAATGACTTTGTTGAATTACATTTTATTTGCTGATGATACGAGTGTATTCCTTTCTCATCGAGACATAAATTTACTAGAAAACCGAGTTAACTCGGAACTGCCAAAAATAGCGAATTGGTTTCGAAGTAATATGCTGTCTCTCAACCTGCAAAAAACTAATTTTATTCATTTCAAGGGTAAAAAATCATGTCAACAAAATCTTTCCATCAAACTTGATGATGTCCTATTAGAGCAGAAAACATGTACGAAGTTCCTTGGTGTTCTGATAAATGAAAAACTCAACTGGGGAGATCACTTGCAGCACATAAGGACACCGATTTCTCGTGGCATTGGTATTTTATATAGGGTTAGGTATATTGTACCCTCCAGAACATTATTTACTTTATACAACACTCTTATTCTACCATATATTTCCTATTGTAATATCCTTTGGGCTACATCCAAGGGTACAACCGATAATATTCTCATGCTACAAAAGAAAGCAATTCGAATATGTGCTGGTGCTGGTTACCTTGACCACACACATCCCCTGTTTATTAAACTGAAAACTCTGCCAGTCTGTGACATTAATTTCCTTCAAATGTCAACATTTATGTATCGTTATAACACCAAGCTCTTGCCTGCGACCTTTTGTTCAATGTTCCAAAGAAATGACGAAATTCATTCTTATCGGACTAGACAATCAGCAAACATTCATTTATCCAACCCCCGCACAGTGTTAGCACATAAATCTGTACGGCATTATGGCCCAGATGTTTGGAACTCATTACCAAATGAAACTCGTAACTTATTGACCATACACTCCTTCAAAAGCAGTGTTAAATGCATGCTTATCTCACATATGTAACTAGTGCTGTTTCTGTATCCATCAGTTCTGGGTATTCTCACTTTATATAGATTCTTACAAGCGTTGTGAATTTCTCTGGGTGTACATGTAAATCTATATCTTTATAACTTACTAACTATATAGGGGTTCTTTTCTTTTCTTTTCTTTTGTATATTTCCATATTCTTTTTTGTTTTTTTCCTCTTTTGTTTTTATTATCTCGTTAACCATTTTAAGGTTCGTTTTGATTTATGTTTATTTTATTATAATGGTTTTACCCGTTTATATTGTTTGTTTTAAGTATGCAGGTGTGGCAATACCTCTCAAGCTTATAGCTTATTTTGCCAAACCTCTGTGTGTTTCAATATGAAACAATATTACTGTGTAATACTTTGTATTATTATGTGATTGTAAAGCTAGGTTGACACTTTCACGATTTTCGGTTCCCGCATAGTTCACGCACTGAAATTGCATCATGCGTGCCAATGCGTGGACACTTGCGGGAAGGGGCGGGACGATGCGCGGCAATGCGCGGCAATGCGTGAAGAGCGAAAAAAAATTTTCAACATGTTGAAAATTTTGCCACGCACTTCCCGCATTGCAGCAGTGCGTGAACTGTGCGCAAACTATGCGCAAACAAGTCGTGCCAATGCGTGCCAGTGCGTGGCGTAAAAACAGTGGGTACCCCACCCCCGGGAATGTGGCACGCACTTCACGACTAGTTCACGACATGGTCCCGCATAATTTGCGCAGTGGTTGCGCATCCTTCGCGCACTTTCACGCAAGGACCGCGCATATCAGTCACGTGATGCGTTGCCAAGAAACGGAGAGTGACGGCTAGTTTCATTCCAACTTCTAGTGGTTCTCGCATAAACGTTGTTTTCTTCTCCAGATGAGGCGTTAGCTTTTCAACCATTTCCTCAAACAGATCAGGAGTGATTCTCAAGAAATTCTTATAGCTCTTTTGATCCTCCCTATGCAGCTCTGCCAGTAAATGATCAAAATGTCCGTAGATGTGGCGTCTTGACAGCCAATCTCTCACCCACAATGTCCTCCTTTTTCTTTTTACTTTTTTCTCCTCTTCTCGTCTTTCTTCAAGATCTCTTTCTTGTTGATAAACTATTAATGCTCCTGCAGCTACATATAAACACCTTCTCTCTTCTAAATTAGCTTCTTCAGAATTCAACATCTTAATGACGATAGTTATGCTGAATTAATGAAAACACGAGAGCGAATAGACGTCTGCCCGGGCGTCTGCCTTGTTTTTTTTTTTGTTTTTTTTTTGATAGTTAACACAATGCGCAAACTACTTGTAAAATAGTCGTGAACTATGCGTCAACTATGCGTCAACTATGCGTGAACAATGCGTGAACAATGCGGGAACTATGCGGGAACTATGCATGCCAGTGCGTGTCACTGAAGTGGCACGCACTGTCACGCACTGGCACGCATTCAATGCGGGGCAGTGCGGGACCAAAAATCGTGAAAGTGTCAACCGGGCATAAATATGATTCCTGAAGCATGCACAAATAAATAAATAAATAAATAAATAAACTTCAGGGCATGGCGTGATTGCACTCTGCAGGCCACATTTCTCAACGGATTTTGTTCAAATTTTGTATGGAGATGTATCTTGGTATAATGTACACATGTTTAATTTTTGGTGATGCTGCCCTCATTGTTCCGTCCTTTATAGGGTCAAAGGTCATTTTTCCATTTCTTGCACTCTTACTTCTGCATTTCTTGACGGATTTCGTTCAAATTTTGCATGAAGGTGTCCCTTGGTGTAATCTAAAAATCTGTACTTTTTGGTGATGCTGCCACCAGTGTCCCGTCTTTTATAGGGTCAAAGGTCATACTTCAAGGGATGGCATGAGTTCACTCTGCAGGCCACATTTCTTGATGGATTTCTTTCAAATTTTGTATGGAGATGTATCTTGGTATAATCTACACATCTTTACTGTTTGGTGGTGCTGCCCTCATTGTTCCGTCCTTTATAGGGTCAAAGCTCATTTGTCCCTTTTGTGCACTCTTACTTCTGCATTTCTTGACGGATTTCATTCAAATTTTGTATGGAGATGTATCTTGGTATAATCTACACATATTTAATTTTTGGTGATGCTGCCCTCATTGTTCCGTCCTTTATAGGGTCAAAGGTCATTTTTCCATTTCTTGCACTCTTCTGCATTTCTTGACGGATTTCGTTCAAATTTCGCATGAAGGTGTTTCTTGGTGTAATCTAAAAACCTATAGTTTTTGGTGATACTGCCACCAGTGTTCCGTCTTTTATAGGGTCAAAGGTCATACTTCAGGGAATGGCGTGAGTGCACTCTGCAGGCCACATTTCTTGATGGATTTCTTTCAAATTCTGTATGGAGATGTATCTTGGTATAATCTACACATCTTTACTGTTTGGTGGTGCTGCCCTTATTGTTCCGTCCTTTATAGGGTCAAAGCTCATTTGTCCCTTTTGTGCACTCTTACTTCTGCATTTCTTGACGGATTTCATTCAAATTTTGTATGGAGATGTATCTTGGTATAATCTACACATATTTAATTTTTGGTGATGCTGCCCTCATTGTTACGTCCTTTATAGGGTCAAAGGTCATCTGGGTCTGAGCCAAAAGTAGTCAACATAAACCCTAAATTTTCAATTTAAGATTTGTGTCTGCCCTTGTATATCACATGAAAGCTGAGAATCTGTAGTTTATGAAAATGTACATGTCTCTTCATGATTGCGTTCCGTTTTTTTAAAAATAACCTTTAAAATGGAAAAGAGCGCCCTCATAGCGCGACGGGACGGAATTACTAGAAAAAGCAATTTAAAAAAAAAGTGAAAGGGCATTTGAAAAATAAAGTTTGGAGTTGGAATACTATATGCAATACTATTCAATGCCCAATGCCAGTTCTGGCAATATTCTGTTATAATTGGGTTAAAATTTCAACTTTTTGGTGCAAAATTGTATTTTGGGGCACTTTGACACCCCTTTTTATTTTTTTGTAGGATAAAGTAGAGTTTATAGACTGAGGTCTTATAAAGTATCAATGAACTATCGTACCATCACTTCTGTACCATTAAAATTGACTCCCTTATATTTCGAGAAGAATTGTGATGTGTTCTTTTTTTTTCCGTCCCGTCGCACTTAGTGGGTATTTAAGGGATTTTAGGCGCGACGGGACGGAATTTTGCATGGAAAGTACAGTCCCATGTATGTCATTTGATGTAAGTATACTTTTTTTAACCCGAGCAAGTTTTTATTCATTTAATTTGAATAAACAATAGAGAATAAAAGTTTTCTTACTCGAACAATGTAGTTCTACCACATTTTTTTAGAGAAAAGAACTATTTCATGATATCAAAAAAATCTCTTTTCAAAATCCCCATTTGTTTTGTACATGGTGCAAAAGTGTCCATCCTCTCTAGTGATTTTATCTCTTTAATTTGAATTAACAATAAATCTTGCCACTTCCCTGTGCCTTAACATTGTAGTTCTACCATAGTTTAAAAGAAAAAAGTACAGTTGGACAATATTTAAAAAAAAAATTTAAATCCCCATTCATTTTGTACATGGTGCAAAAGTTTCCGTCCCGTCGCATTCCGTCCCGTCGCGCGACACCCATTCATCAATTTTCAAATTTAAAAAAATTGTTTGGGCCAAAATCTTAGCTTCATGGTTGAATGTCATGTGCTCTATCATACTAATAAAAAATCAGGATACGTAGCTAGTCTTCAATTTTAACTTCGATAGAATTTTACTTTGAATCTGTCTTACAAAATTTCACCATTCTATCGTTCCGTCCCGTCGCGCTAACAAAAAATATTGTTACCATGGAAACGGAATTACGATCATTCTTGTGTTTGTAGTGGAATTGTTCTTCAGTGTAAACTTATTATATAAGTAAAGGTATGCAGCAGGTAGCATTTCTTATTTTCTTGTAAGGAGAAAAAATCCTATTGAATTCCGTCCCGTCGCGTTGACAGGACTTTTGGCTCAGACCCATTTTTCCATTTCTTGCACTCTTACTTCTGCATTTCTTGACGGATTTCGTTCAAATTTTGCATGAAGGTGTCTCTTGGTGTAATCTAAAAACCTATAGATTTTGGTGATGCTGCCACCAGTGTTCCGTCTTTTATAGGGTCAAAGGTCATACTTCAGGGCATGGTGTGAGTGCACTCTGCAGGCCACATTTCTTGATGGATTTCTTTCAAATTTTGTATGGAGATGTGTCTTAGTGAAACCTACACATCTAATTTCTACACCATCCTTTTGTTTGAGGGAGGGGATGGGGGAGGGTCTTTGTCCTTCCTTCAAATCGCTGCCAGTGCCGGGGGATACATTTAGCATTGCGCGGCCCCAGCAATGCACATTTCTAGTTTTTCTTTGAAAATGTAAAAAATGTGATTTACATGAAATTTAAAGCTCTGATAAGGTATAATGAAGGCTTGATGAGGCCAGTAAACCTCCCATAAATCCCCAGGAATATGCATGCTTTTGGCCTTCCAGCTCCCATAGGTTAATACAGGAAAACAGGAGTTTTGAAATGATTTTAATTCCCCTAGGATTTATTTGAAATTATGAAAAATGTGATTTACATGAAATTTAAAGCTATGGAAGGGTATAATTGAGGCTCGATGAGTCCAATAAACCCCGCACAAATCCCCGGGAATATGCATGCTTTCGACCAAAAAAAATAATTTGCCATACTACACGTGCATTCCAATATTTGTTATCGATGACCTAATATGGGCGTGTACCGATCACGTGAGTCGACGACATCCAATGAGATCGTGCACTAGCAGACGACCATGTAGCAGATGTACGTCCGCCCGAAAGCAAACCCAGCCTAGCCGGTTAGAAGAAACTAAATTCCAGTTCACTATTATATTTCTAATGTACCAGAGGCAAATTATATTCGTATAATCAACTTCTATCACCGCATTATGCCTAGCCTAATGGCTGATGTTCATGCAAGCAGCATGGAATAGCTGAGCGGAATACTAATTACGGAAAGAAGACCCAAATCGTGTTCATTTTAGAGAAAATGATTAAATTAAGATATCTTATAGCCCAATTTTAAATATTTATTCATTAAAAGATACATATTCATATCAAAGCATTGCGTGAAAACGGAAAAAATGGCGAAAATACATAGATGATAAATTGTCGTTCGTAAGAATAGCCACTACCTTAATATTAATCTCATTTACTTGTTGGGGGTCAAGAAGCCATAAGAACATATTGTTCGTCTGTACAATATTATAATACGGACATTAGTAATACTCTCTGGTAAAGGAACGATAAAGGATAGCGCTTGGAGATCAGGAAATAAATGTTCTCTTAATTTACATTTGTTATTTTTTCGCAGCCCATAGGCTAACTAAAAGCTGGCTTGTGATGGCATTCTAAAAAGATATGACAGGTTTGGAGTACCGACAAGTCACTTGTCAGCAAAGTTGTCGCTGGTCTTTGGAAATCTGATGAAGAATAAAAAGTTTTTAAGTCTTTCAGATCCATGACACAGCAACTATAAGTACATGTATGATTTCTATTATGATCAACTCTTCGTTTCATTTTGTTTTTTAATATCCCAATTTTTAAATTTTGATAAAGAAGTAGGATAATCATAACTGTAAAACAAAGGAAATATTTTCATGGAGAAAATATAAAAATATTATGAAGTAATTGTTACCCCCAAAATGGAGAGTACCACTTAAGATCATGTAGACAACAATGTAGAGTTACAAGTTTATGCGGCGATCATTAAAAACAAAGAAATCTAAACTTTGGTTTTTTTATCAGATTTCATTCAAATTAATTAGCATTTTTATGCCTCCGCCCACCGAAGGTGGGTGCCGGAGGCATTATGTTTTCGGGTTGTCCGTCCGTCCGTCCGTCCGTCCGTCCGTCCCACTTCTCGTTACCGCAATATCTGAAGAATCATTTGAGGTAGGAATCTCAAACTTGGTACTAGTATGTATCCCCATACGAAGATGAACTGATTAGATTTTGGGGTAAGTAGGTCAAAGGTCAGAGGTCACAGAGGTCAATTTACATGAAATTACATGAAATTCTTGGTTTTTAGCACTGTTACCGCGATATCTCAAGAACTGTTTGAGGTAAGAACTTCAAACTTGGTACTAGTATGTATCCCCATACGAAGATGAACTGATTAGATTTTGGGGTAAGTAGGTCAAAGGTCAGAGGTCACAGAGGTCAATTTACATGAAATTACATGAAATTCTTGGTTTTTAGCACCGTTACTGCGATATCTCAAGAACTGTTTGAGGTAAGAACTTCATACTTGGTACTAGTACGTATCCCCATACGAAGATGAGCTGATTAGATTTTGGGGTAAGTAGGTCAAAGGTCAGAGGTCACAGAGGTCAATTTACATGAAATTACATGATATTCTTGGTTTTTAGCACCGTTACCGCGATATCTCAAGAACTGTTTGAGGTAAGAACTTCAAACTTGGTACTAGTACGTATCCCCATACGAAGATGAGCTGATTAGATTTTGGGGTAAGTAGGTCAAAGGTCAGAGGTCACAGAGGTCAATTTACATGAAATTACATGAAATTCTTGGTTTTTAGCACCGTTACCGCGATATCTCAAGAACTGTTTGAGGTGAGAACTTCAAACTTGGTACCAGTATGTATCCCCATAGAAAGATGAACTGATTAGATTTTGGTGTAAGTAGGTCAAAGGTCAGAGGCCACAGAGGTCAATTTACATGAAATTACATGACATTACTGGTTTTTAGCCTCGTTTGAAAATGAAATGAAATAAATTTTTGTCTCCTGTGCATTTTAAGTGAAATGATTTGTAATTTTGTTGGACCAATCCTTTTTAGAGTGTTCATGTATGCCATACATTTCCGATCTGGTGATGGCGGAGGCATAAATTCCGACCGCGCGCGGTCGAATATTCATCTAGTTTCCTTCTTTTTGTACTTTTATTGAAATCAACTTGATATCAGGATGGACTTGCCTTTTAACCTAGCTATTGCATATGGATGATTTCATTGAAATTCAGTGTAAAATAAAACAGGGATTTACATAACATTTTTTTCCCCCGACATGTAGGGGTCCAGATTGAGATTTTTAGGGGCTGTATAATACATGAGCTTAAAAACCTTTTGAAATTAAAGAGATCTGGAGTTACATGTACATGTAGAGTCTAACAGGCTCCATGCGTCTCTGGAGCCTGTTGGTGTCAAGCCATCTAAAATTCATCTAAAAGTCATAAGATAATTAACATATTTATTATCATTGTTTAGAATCTGTTGGCCCTGAATCCAACCGTTCCATCCCATGCCAAAGTGGTTGTGACCAAAACTACCAAGGAAAACAGGAAGTACTGGAAGCGTAACGGACCAAAATCATGTGCTGTAAGTATGGATGAGTTTCTGGGTTGTCTTTTTTAATGGGGGGTGGGGGTTATGATTGCACATGTACATTTAGTTCAATTTATATGTGACCCGCCGCCTCAAAACCTACAATAAGTCGCACGGACCACAACGCAGCAAACAGCCCAAAATAGTAAATTTGCTTGGATCAGTCGATTTTCTGTTTTTGATAGAAATGGGTAGTTTCATTATCATTCTATCATGTCTCAAGTTTGTGAGTCGTAATTCTTAGAAATATGTTTTGGGGGCATTTTAAAATGACTCCTTTTTTTACCTGTCGAGCTAATGAATGTTTGGAGAGCTTTTGTAATACTTTCATTCAGATGATCTTTGAAGGTTTGCATGGTGGAGCTTATAACGTGGAGAAGGTTTTATGGTTCACCATGTGTGTTGGTAGGAGGAAAGGGAAAAAGGAAATTAGAGATGGATAGACGAGAAAGGATGACAAGAGAGAAAAGAAGAAATAATCTTTCGTGACAATGGGTGAAGTCCTGAAAAGGACTGTAGACCAGATGAGATGAGATGAGAAGACTTGGTTGATGATCGGTGGATGAGCAGCGATGGATTGAGTAGCGAAGGTTTGAGTAGATGAGGCTTGAGTAGGAGGTTACTCGACGTTTCGGACAGGTTGACTGTCACTCCTGATGACGGACAGTCAACCTGTCCGAAACGTCGAGTAACCTCCTACTCAAGCCTCATCTACTCAAACCTTCGCTACTCAATCCATCGCTGCTCATCCATCGATCATCAACCAAGTCTTCTCATCTCATCTCATCTGGTCTACAGTCCTTTTCAGGACTTCACCCATTGTCACGAAAGATTATTTCTTCTTTTCTCTCTTGTCATCCTTTCTCGTCTATCCATCTCTAATTTCCTTTTTCCCTTTCCTCCTACCAACACACATGGTGAACCGTAAACCTTCTCCACGTTACTTTCATTCAGTGCCAAATTACTACTTTACCTCAAAAGGTATTAAATTGATTTTTGCAGTGAGTAATGAATAGGTCTTCCTGGAGCAGCTTGCCAAAATTCAGCCTAATCTGATACATGTAATCCCTTCATACCGGTTGCTATGGCCATTTGAATACCCAGTTTTACTTGGGCGCACACAGAGAGCGAAGGTTTAGCACTCTTTTGTTCCGAATTTAAATGGCCATTTTCTCTGAATAGGAGTTATTGATTGCTAGTTACATACTAATTCTAAATGACTGATATTTAAAGGTGTTATCATTGAGTAAACTAGGCAAGTGATATACCGTTGGAAAGCTGAGAATCTCTACTTTCAGAAAATGTATAAAACAAAAAAAATAATTTTGGCGACTTATTGTAGGTTTTGAGGCGTCGGGTCACATATGCAGTGATTGGTCAACTGGGGGGCATTTCATCAAGTGCCATGTCAGTGATTTTTACTGACAAATTTGCTCTCAGCCAATCAGATGCAAGAATTTCAGGAACTTATATCAGTTATTGAAACTTTTCATTGATGACAAGTTTCATGAAATGGAGCCCTGATAATGAAGGACAGTGACCTATACTGACAGTGGAGAAGACAAAGATGAAATCTATATATTGTTCATAAAATGATATGTATGAAATTCCAAAACACTCAGAGAGTCTGAACTGCATGTATATGGTTTTCATGTATGCCTTCTGTATTTACGTTTTTGCCCCTCGTGTGAAAAGCATATAGATCTACATTTGTAGGTGAATAAAGCATAAATATGGGGATTTGGTAGGAAAACTGGCCACATAATAATTGCCATTTGACATGCATGAATGTGTGTACATGAATTTGGAAAGGGAAGTGAAGATACAATTGACGTTCCAGTTCCACATACTTCAACACTGACTGTCAAGGTGAAGGTTGGTTTTGGCTTATCAATCTGTTACTGACCTATGGAGCTATACATGGGATCCATATACTGTGTGTGGAGGCAGATATCAACAAAAAAAATAGATCTAAATATCACCATTTCTCACATACTTTGTGTGAGCCATGCAAACCACCCTCAGAGTTTGCTAAAGGGGTTACCTTCCAGGATCAGCTAAGATTGTAAAAATTGAATGACTAAAGAAGAAAAACACAAAAATCAGCAGGTGTGGTCAGGTGTTTTTTACCTGGCATGTGTAACTTGTATACATATATATGGGACTATACAAATCTGCATGGGTAGTCCCATATATACAAGTTACATGTGCATGGTAAATAAAACCTGATCACACCTGCCAATTTTTGTGTTTTTTTCTTTCTTTTTTAGTCATTCAATTTTTACAATCTTGGAAGGTAACCCCTTTAGCAAACTCTGAGGGTGGTTTGCATGGCTCACAGTAAATTGGTGATATTTAGATCTAGTTTTTTTTGTTGTTATCTGCCTCCACACACAGTATATGGATCCCATGTACAGCTCCGTAGGCCAGTACCAGATTGATAAGCCAAGGAGCTCATACAGCTAGGTTGGTTCAGAAAAGGTTTGGGTTATTATAATGAGAGAGAATGGCAAAAAGATGTGAACAATAACGGCTCTGCTTGTATACATGTATGTCGTCCTTACTTATCCATGCATGATGAAAGATTGTTTCAAATGTATCGATAGGCTTGGTCACTTGCTGTGTCTGTAAACAGTACAGTGCTAAATGCTGGGGAAGGTAAGCTGTGATGGAGAAGTTTCTCACGGATTGACGGCAGTTTTAAACCACGTTTTCCATTGTATGTTCAATTTTTTTCTCCCTGAGATTTTGAAAATATGTGGATCTTTCAGTGCTAGATGCAATGTACATGTACATGTACATGTAGTAAATGGGCAGTTCAAGTCTTTGTTTGTTTGTTTGTTTTGTTTGTTTTTGTTGCATACATATAGTATGACTTACTATACGGACACCCAGTAATTTTATAACGTATCCATCGTAGGGTCATAAATGTAAATTTTGAAAATGCCATTTCTGGCACTTGCAAGGCTCGCACAGCAAAAGATTGTTTAAAATAGAATCACTCGGGAGATTTGGCAGATGAAAAACTTAATTGGATTGATTGTATTTGGGTGCTGTACTCTTGAACAGTCCTGTTAGACCATCCTGTACATGGAGTCAAGGTAATAGAATCTTGGTTGAAATAGTGAAATTTCATACAAACTGCACCACTCCACTGTGCATACACCATTACAAATCAGCGATAATCATATGAATGTGTGAACATGTCAAGCTCTGGTAATATTTCTTTCTGTCCCAGTTTCCATGCATCAAATATGTTCATCTAATGGAAATGTAGTGTTTGGAATGGACACATTTCTTTCCTTTGTTCATGTCAAGTGGTTCAGACATTGATGGTATATGGTAGAAGTATTTTCATTTCAAAGGCATATTCAACAAATCAATAACGTATATATTGAAGCATACAAATGCTAGCTTGACACTACAGTGTTAATATATATCACTTTCATAGCATGCATCATGACTTGAGCATGTTAATGTTGTACAAGCATATTTTATCTTTCGCTATCTCTCTCACTCTTCGCCTATCTTCCTTCGTCTATTTCCCTTTGCCTGTCTTATTTATCTCCTTATTTGACTGTTTCTCTACTCTCTCTCTCTCTCTCTCTCTCTCTCTCATTATTTCTCTCTCCACTCTGTATCTCTCACTGCCTCTTTCTGTCTTTTCAAATACTCCCTTTTTGTTGTTCTTTGCAGATTTCTTTAAAAACAAATTGATTACTTCAGCCCTGTTGATGCTATTGAATTTTAGGGTAGTTTTCTAAGCATGATGTGAAGGCCCATAAAATAATTTTTTTTTTTAATGTTATTGTGAAGGCCCATAAAATTTAAAAAAAAAAAATGTTATTACAACTTGCTATGGCTCTCTAGCTCTCTGGGCTGTTTTACAACATATTGGCACTTTATGCCCAAACCTTTGAAGCATTTTTAGCTCACCTGAGCTGTCGTCCGTCGTGCGTCGTCCGTCGTGCGTCGTCCGTTAACTTTTTACATTTTCAACTTCTTCTCCAAAACCCATGATCGGAATTCAACCAAACTTGGTAGGAATCATCCTTAGGGGTAGGGGACCCAAAGTTGCTAAAATGGTACATGTGGCCCCCAGGGGGAGGGCCCCCAATTGTAAAAGCTATGTAATTTCAAACATCTTCTTCTCCAGAACCAGGCATAGCTCAGACATGGTATTGTGTATAGAGATACCTCTATAGATGAAGAATGAATGTTGTTCATGAAATTTCTCTGAGTGGCCCTATAGGGGCCCTGTGGGGGTAACATACTGGAAGGGGGGGGGAGGCGCTGCCAGGCAAAATGTACATTCTCAGCTTCTTCTCCAAAACACATGATCAGAATTCAGCCAAACTTGGTAGGAATCATCCTTAGGGGTAGGGGACCCAAAGTTGCTAAAATGGTACATGTGGCCCCCAGGGGGGCCCAGGGGGAGGGCCCCCAATTGTAAAAGCTATGTAAATTTCAAACATCTTCTCCAGAACCAGGCGGGGGGGGGTTATGTTAATTTCTAACATCATCTCATGTACATCCTCCTAGTTGTTTCAATTTCTAACTTATCTCCTGGTGGTGCTAGAGAGAACATGCACCAGATGTGAACTGATCCACCTCAGGTGAGCGTCGTGCCCCCTGGGGCTCTTGTTTTATATATTGTCAAGGATTTCCAAAGTGCTACATGGATCTTCTTAATAGAGGTATCATATATGTACAAATATATTTACCTGTATTAAGAGTGATAATAATTTATTATTTGTCAAACGTCGCTGTAATAAGAGTGATACCAATTAATAATTTGTCAAATTGCACACATTCTGATTTCTGAAGAATCATGCTGTACAAAAAATATGGTTTATATCTAAAGGTAGTTTATTTCATATTTGCTGAGATAATACAAAAGAGTGAAGGACTGTTGGCCTCCCCGTGGGAATGAATGGCTTCTGATTGAAAGTTGGCTTTTTAGCAACTATACTATATGGGTCATTTACACAGCCTCCATCCAAGTCCCCAGTAAAGGGTTTTATTTTCTAATTTAAATATTGCTTACAATTATTAGAGTTCCATTAGTTAAGAGCAGAAAAGACATTTTGTATGTGTTACTTCCACGAAAGACATAAAGATGATAAGAAGAGTAGTTTTAAATGACAAGCAATGTAAATTTTTTTTTATTTCAAGGGCTACTTCAGGAGTTCACGAAAAATATTGTGTATTGTATGTAGAGTCTAGACATGTTTTCTCAATGATGCTCTTATCTCATTTGCTGTGGCTCTTTTTATTTTTATTGGAGCATATTATGCTCAGCCCATCCCCCCCCCCCCCCCCCCCCCAACTGAAGTAATGTGTGATGTAGATGAAGATAATCATGAGTTTTCAGAAATAAAACTTGATTTGCCTGGAAGCTGATCTAGACGAAGGCCACAATAAACTTGACCTGGTGACCCCAATCAGTAAGCTGAGGTCCTAGAAGGGAGATGACACCTGTAGTTTGAGAAAGAAAGGGATTCAGAAGGAAGGAGGTCATAATACCATGAAGAGAGAGAATGGGCCAGAATTAGCTAGAAATATGTACATGTAGTCGCTTCATTCTTAAAGGAGAAGGGGCAGGGTTGCTTGCTATAAAACGGTATTTAAAAGGCTACCAGTATTTGACAATGGTGTAATGAATAAAGATTGAAAATAGAGTAAGCACAAAAGAGATTTGGCGGAATGGTGGGGTTGTATTGGATAATGGATTAAAGTCAAATTTTCCCTACTTCAATATTAAATGCAAACAAATTCCTGATGTACTCACTAAAAATTCAGTATTATGTATGTCCTTGTTCTGACTTCTGAATATTCAATAAAGGATTCCATTACTTCGTACAGTTTGCACAAGTTTGCATGGTAATTCATACCAGGATCTGAGATGAAATTTCACCAGCTGCCAGCACAATTGTACCTTCATGATGAGGTTGTAGACCTATTTACTATTGGCAGTATGTAAATGTGATGAATTAGATTATCAAACAAAACCTGGTTTCGTCAATTAAAATTTGGTGCCCTCGTGACATACAAGTGCATGACATAAATTGGAGGATCATTTTTGAGGCTATATCAATCTGTCAACAGGTGGCAAAATACATAACCCCAACCCCAAATATACCCCCCCCAAAAAAAAAAAAAAAAAAAAAGAAAAGATAAATAAAAAGAAAGAATAATTGATAATAATAATATTATGGAAATTAAAAGAATAAAAATTCAATAAAATAACTTAATTTTAAAGATAGTGTGAACTACTTGTACTCATTTACTTTTGTTTTAAAAAATAACGGGTGTTTACGTAAATGTGCTTGTAATGACAACGGGAAACATGTACATAAATAGATTTGTGAAAATTCTTTCATGGGGACAATCGTTTTGCTTGATATTATATCCAATATAACATTTTAACACTTGTAGTTAGAATAGGAGCCTAGGTAGGAGAAAATAGATGATAACATAGTAGCCTACCCTCTACATGTATTTGTATTTGTGCACCCATTGTGCAGACAACAGTAAAAGAAGAATAGATTTAATGATTGGTATTTAGGTTATATGGAGGTTAATATGGTATTATCCTGAGCAGTTAGTCACAAACCACAGGGTATACAACTCAGGTCAGGAGCCTATATGTGACCCTCCACCACAAAACCACCAATAAGTCGCAATAGGAGTTCTAGAGTAAACAGCTGAAAAAGTTTTTTTGGGGTGGAAATATATATTTTAAGTTTTTGGTATTTTCTGAAAGTATAGATAATAATCTACAATGTGATAAAATTTCGGAGTAAAATACCGTATTGAAATATGTTTTTACTCTCATTCAAAATGACCATTTTTTCATGGACATTCAAACTTTGTGAGTTGAGCTTATTGGGATCGTACTTCACATCGCTTTTCTGGTATAACTCAAAAGGTTTGCATTGCCTGATATTCAAAATCTACAGAAGGAAAGAAATATATGTATTCTAAAGGTATGGAAAAGTTTCAACCCAATCCAATGAGTACTTCATAGTGTATACTTTGGAGTTTTGACTCAACCTTTTGTGTGACAAACAATAGGACACAGATTAGGCGCTCTTAAATGGTCACGCTTCTTTAAAGCCTGTTTTCTCTATTGTTTTGGTCATTGAGAATGTCAGTGTCAGACAGGGTGTCTGACACTGACATTCTCATTGTAATTTATAAGGGTTTGCTTAGTCTATAGAAGACAAGTTGTATATCATTTTAAAGCTTAAAATCTAAGCTTTCAAACTGCTGAAATTAAAAAAACAAAATTTCCGACTTATTGGTCGTTTTGTGGTGGAGGGTCACATATACAGGTTGCCATTGTTCATTGTTTTGCTTTTCATTCAGGCCCTGTCCTAACAGACAAATTTATTTTTCCCATTTCTATCATCTCTTACGATAGGGGGCCATACAATACTGTCTGAATGGACAGTGGTATGTACAGTACTTGTAGTTATGTTACAATCATGGATCGTTAGTGCAGTGGCCATTGTAAAAAAGAATACCTTTTCTTCAAAAGTGTGGCTAAGTATTTGATTAAGGATTGAATTATTGTTCAAATCAATTATTGATAGTTAAAAGAGAACGTGCAGTTGCTGCTTGATACACACTTTGATCAAATTCAAGACTTGAGGCATTTTTGTGCAAACCAAATTTTGCGAGTGTTAACCAATGTAGCTAGTACTCAAGTGTAAAATATTGTCAATACTCATTATGATGTCATCCGATGAAACAGACCCTCACCCATAATTATACAACGAAAAATCATATTGATATTGTGGAATTATGATTTTGGAGGATGTTTTCAAAGTGTGTACTTACTTTTTTAAATGCACTTTAAACCATGTTTATATGATTTTATATCAGTTAATAAGCTATTCTGTTTCATTTTTCTTAGACATGTGGTGATCTCGACAATAACTTTGACGATGTGAAGCATACAACCCTGAGTGAGAGGGCGGCGATGCGGGAGGCAGCCCGCTGCCTGAAATGTGCCGATGCCCCATGCCAGAAGAGCTGCCCCACCCAGCTTGATATCAAGGCATTCATCACAAGCATTGCCAACAGGGTAGGTTTTTGTACCTTTACAGGGTTAAAAGTAGAAAGGTTAAATTCCAGAGTTCACGTTTTCCACGTTATCTTATAAAATGATACATGAAATACCTCATTAATCCTTTTGATCAATCAGTGTGTAGTATGTAGGGTTGCAATGGCCAGGTTCATCATTCAATTTCTGGCCGGATTGCAAGGAATTTGTTTAGTTATAACCAAGATGTAGTAAAATGGATCCCCGGTTAGAAGATCTACATTAGAATGCTGTCACATAATGGCAGTTAAAGTATCAAATACATGAGTAATAGTTTCTAAAGCACGGAGGAATTTGTTGTTTTGTAGGCTTCAATCTGGTGAGTATAATTATGTTTGATGTTTATCATTATCAATATCAGTAATTTCAGAATGTCCCAATATTTTCATTGGTTAATTGGAATGTTGAAAAAGCCAGGGTCTGCTATTTCATTCTCAGATGAATTGTAAAATTGTTCTTCTGAAATCCATGAAATGCCATACATATAACTTCAGTTAACAGAAAAGAAAAAAGAATGTTACATTATGAATGGATGATAACTTTACTCGAAAAACCAAGTGTACTAAACACACCCTGAACAACCCCTTCCAGAATTATTATGGTGCTTCCAAGGCCATCTTCTCAGACAACCCCCTAGGTCTAACCTGTGGCATGGTGTGTCCGACCAGTGACCTGTGCGTCGGTGGCTGCAACCTGTATGCTTCAGAGGAGGGACCTATCAACATTGGTGGCCTTCAGCAGTTTGCAACAGAGGTGAGATGTGGTGTAGGATACCAGCAGAAGTTTAGGCAATGGAAAGGTTGATTAGGGATATCTGGGTTTGATGACAAGGTTGTATAAGCCAGAGGTTTTTTGCTGTTTTTATATTCTACAAGAAGATTGAATTATAGTAGCATAATGTGAAAATAAAGAACAAAATGATTGGGGGATTGCAAGTTTAAAGACAGAGAGAGAGAGAGAGAAATGGATAGCATTACAGATGTAAATGAAAAGGAATTATTATTCTTTTCTGTCTTAAAATATTGACTTTCGCTTCCAACCAGTCCGATGCAGCTCATGTTGATTTTAAATTATCTTCCCGGGATTTCAATGTCATTATAGTCTGTATGTGTATTATTTTCTACTTGCAGACATTTGTAAATCTCTATAACCATGTTTCCACCAGATATTCAAGGAGATGAAGATACCTCAGATACAGGACCCCAACCTTCCGCCTCCTGAAGACCTCCCTGAGAGCTACCACTCCAGGGTGGCCCTGATTGGATGCGGCCCTGCCAGCATCAGCTGTGCCACCTTCCTGGCCCGTCTAGGCTACACCAACCTGACTGTCTTTGAGAAGGAGGAGTACATCGGTGGCCTGAGCTCCTCGGAGATCCCTCAGTTCAGGCTGCCCTATGAGGTGGTGTCTTTTGAAGTGGATCAGATGAAGGACCTGGGAGTCAAGGTAAGGAATGATATCATTGTTCTGAAGGACCTTATGGTAGGAGTCAAGGTAAGGAATGATATCATTGTTCTGAAGGACCTTATGGTAACTTGTTGCACTTCGGTTAGGAAGATTCACAAGGGTTAACAAAGGATAACCCTTTTTAAATGATGGACAAAGGGTTTACCATTTCTATGTCAGATGAGATTAATTGCCATAATTGTGGTCAAAGAAAAGGCTGTATTTCTTTTTGAAAAAATATTAAGATAGACTTGTGAATTTTGAAGTTTGATGTCATGCAACACTGTTTTTATCAAGATGAACCAAAATAAAAGAACTCATAATAGAAATATGTATTATGAAAACTTAGTTTTGATACATGTTTGTAAGCTTGATAGCACTGTGGTGATCACTGTTTATGATAGATCCATCACCTTTTTCTTTAGAAGACTGCTTCCTCCTTGCATTCTGTCATCTTTTGTTAACCGTTATGAATCTGGGCCCCGTTTCATAGAAGTTGTCATCAGTAACAATCGGCACATTTCTATGACAAACTTGGTCTCAGCCAATCAGATGCAAGGATTTCAGTAGATTATAACAGTTATTGCAACTTGTTATTGATAACAAGTTTTATGAAACAGCACCCTGGACTTATGCATGTCCAAGGTATGTCCCATATGTTAAAAGTATCTTGGAAGTGTATTGTGGACTTGTGAACATAAATTGGCATATAAATTTGATTTACCTGATATTTTGTCTGATGCAAGCTCCAGGAGGGCTATCAGCTTGATACAGTCATCAGATACATGTACACTCAAATCGTAGATGTGGTCGGTGACGTATGGGACACAATACCATGGACTTGCCCTCTTTACGTGTATCTTGATTTCTCCACTGCAGGTTGAGCTGAAGAAGGGTCTTGGTATGAACGGGATGACATTAGAATCTCTCCAGAGCTCTGGTTATGAGGCTGTCTTTGTAGGGATTGGCCTTCCCCAGGCCAAGAGGGCTCCCATCTTCCAAGATTTGACGGTGGATCAGGGCTTTTACACATCCAAGGACTTCCTACCAAAGGTCTCCGTTGCCAGCAAAGCAGGTATTTTTATTCACTATTTCTTCATATTTTATAAGCATTTCACAGGTATGTTGATTTTAGAGGGTTTGTGCGAACATGCGAGGTCAAAGTGGTAAACTGTTCCAACTTTAGAATTAGGTTACAAGTACTGACAATAGATGGACACATACACTCAAGACCTGGGTCCCGTTTCATAAAACTTAAACAAGTTTTAATAATTGTTATAAGCTACTGAAATCCTTGAATCTGTTTGGCTGAGAGCAAATTTGTCATAGAAATGGGGCAGTTGTTATTGATAACAAGATTTATGAAACAGAGCCCTGGTAACACTTTATCTGTTACCCAATAACAAGTCACCAAAATTTCAAGGCAATTGAAGCGATATCTGAATGAAATGCTTTAATTCATTCTTTCTAAAAGTATCATTGAAACCTAGTAATTCAAAGAATTAGGAGTTGTCATTATTATGTTGGATTGCTGATTTTAATGAAGAGGCTGATAAATCATTGAGGAATGTGTAATGTTTACCCTGGTATTTTTTAAGGTATGTGTGCCTGCAAGTCTTCGCTGCCCAAGCTCCATGGCAGTGTAATAGTTCTTGGAGCAGGGGACACGGCCTTTGACTGTGCCACATCAGCCCTCCGCTGTGGGGCCAGGCGAGTCTTCATCGTATTCCGTAAAGGTTTCACAACCATCCGGGCTGTACCTGAGGAGGTGAGGTCCAATCCGGTATTTGAATTCCATATTAGTTACCATGTTAAAAAAAAAAATTCTTGAATTTTTGCTAGGCTGTTGAGATTTGAGTTGTGCTGCTTGTTGAACTTTTGCTATCAGAGTGGTGGCCTGTATCTGCTTACTAGTAGATTTACATCAACAAGAAATTGATGTAGATATGCATTCTGTGAAAGATGTCACATGAAATCATGTGGCTAGCCACAAGTTCTTGATCTTCTCAACAGTAGCTTATAGAAAAGTTTATAACAGTTACAGTCAAAATAAATAATACAAATTTAGCCTGATACTGTCAGGACATGTCAATAGCAAAACCTTTATCTACTCAATCCATTCATCATTTCAATGTCTGTCTGTGTCAGTATGCGAACAAATATTGGTTGCCTTTGAATATAGATTTTCATTGTATGCTCCGTGCAGCTGTGTGAAATTCAAACAAAAGGATGTCTACAGCAAATTGTGAAGACTGCAAATATTACATGATCTGAACGAATTGTAAACCAATGCAGTTACTGAGAAGCGTAAAGTCAGATAAATAGAATGGAATCTCAGTCAGTATCACATTGCACAAACATTACTCTTTAACTTGATGGGGTATACAATACAAAGCCTCAAACACTGGACAATGAAAGCAATCAAATTTACACAGTTTTGTCCACAATAGCTCCCATTGTAAGTAGATAGTCCAAAGGTCGTATTAAAGAGAGCATGGCATGTTCTTTATTAAGAAAGGAAAAAATAATACTCCCCTGGCTGCAATATTCCTTTTAATTGCATTATATAGTGTCTTGACTTTGACAAATTAGTTTCAACTGGAATGGATGTTGCTCTTGTTGTTATTTTTTGGTTTTTTGTGTGTGTTGTTGTTGTTGTTTTTTGTAATTCATTTTTAAAGAAACATATGGATGATATTTAGTTGATTTATTTTTAACTTGATTATTAGAAACCTCATGAAATTCATTCCCTAAAGAAGTTGAAAGTAATACATGCAGAAGGCTGTGAATATTATCTCTGTATCCAACATGCAAATGCTTGGGCTAGATAGGCAGCTGGTATTAATCACTTTAAAACATTCTAGGATTTTCTCTTTATCAGGATTTTTTTTAACCTACATTTATTGGAGAGAGGGATCTTATTTTGAATATCTTGTCTAAATTGGTCCTATGCTCAATTAGGGGTCAGGGATAGGGTTAGGTTTAGCTTTAATTAGAGCAAAGCAAAGTGATCAATCCATTGCAGTCAGACCGCAGGTCGTATGCAAATGAGCAAAAATCGCGCATTTTATTTCCAGTGCCCGAAGTGGACTCTCTTCCTGCACCCAGTCGGCTGTATCGCATGGTCATCTTTAAAGTTATGTTCTTAAATAAATATAAATGCTATGCTCATTAAACTTTCTGCAAAAATAAATGAATAGTTTACCAACACAGGGATATTTTGTTTTAGTCAGAATTTTAGAAATAAGTTGTTTAAAATAACTGATGAAATAGTCATACAAAAGCCTTTTTTTCACAAGATTTCAAGTTGTTAAAAGACATATAAAATGTATATGAGCCGCCATCAAGACACATATGTATGGAAGCGCTGGAATCTCAACTTTTTCATCGTTACATTCAAAACATCCATAGATTTATGACAGAGTCAGGATCCAGCAATATTCAGCCGCAGATCATCCGTTGTCAAGACCATGGTCAAGACCATAGAATCTTAGCCCTGTGATTGGCAAGCAAGCCATCTGTAACCAAGTGAAACCAAATGAAACAATGCGCAACCTGTTGCTTCATCCTTGCGCAAACATGCGCATAGCTGTTGCCAGGCTGTGAGAAAACATCTTGCGTGGTGGTAACCAATCGGAATGCTGGAATTGACTTTTTTAAAGACAAAGTGTGTACATTGGTTACATATTGCTGGATCCTGACCCTGTCATGAAGTGCACATTAATGTTTTTTCAATCTTTGGAAAGTACAGAAAATGCCCTTTACGCTCATGTCAAATTTGCCCTGGCTCACAATAAAACTATGGTAGTTTTGGCCAGATTTATATTTCATTTCATTTCCATTTTTTGTCATAAAAGGAACACCATTTTTTACCAATTCCGTCTTTTATTTTGAAAACATCCAAAGCATGTCACAAATCTCTGATCCCTCTTCTTTTATTTGATGCATAACTCATGGCAATTGGTGAATGATAAGTAGTCTATTCAACAGTTTGGAAATAAGATGTTCCTGGCTGTTCTTGCTCATTATGTATTCATAGTCAGGCAGAACTGGAAATAAAATAGCGTGCTTTTTGGGGACCTGCGGATTGGCTGATTGGTAATACTAAAATGGCTATATTTTCTTGTTATGGCGATGAGAAGTTTCCTGGATAAATACTCAAATTTTCATACATCACATAGTTGTGTCGAAAGATGTTATGCATCCCAACACAGTTTTTAAAAATTCATGAGCCATGGCTCTTTTTTCATCTACATTGGCATTTGGGGGAGTTGCGGGGACATATTGCCCTCAACCCCATCTATTGTTTTTTGGCAGGTGGCTTTTTATCATTTCTTGTCATCATTTCATTTATGTTCAAGACATATATGTCACCAAAGAGGGGCTCTCTGAAGTCATGCCCCTCTCCTTATATGGTCTAGAGTTTTGTTTCGGTTTTTTTTACCCATGGAAAATAGGACTTCAGAGTCCCAACTGGCTTGAACATCATGATTATGATGTAATTTTGTGCAAAGAAAATACATGTAGCTCCGTATTTTAGATAAGTGATAATAGTTGTTTTCTAACCTTGTCATCCTGTTATTTTTGTTCTAGATGGATGTTGCCAAGGAGGAACGCTGTGAGTTCATGCCATTCCTCTCACCACGTAAGGTGATCCTCAAGGGAGGGCGCATCGCAGCCTTGGAGCTTTGTCGTACAGAGCAGGATGATGATGGTAACTGGATAGAGGATGAGGAGCAGACGACTCGCCTTAAGACAGATTTCATCATCTCGGCGTTTGGTTCCACCCTGCTCAATGAAGAAGGTTGGTTGATGGTACTAAAGATCAAGTTGAGTTATGGTCACGGAATTGAATTGTGAAAGAAACTGTCTCAAAGCAATTGAGAGAGGCTAATTATATAGCACATAAGAAATGGTGTATGCTGTACGGATTGTGAATCACCTAAATGATAACAAATTTACTCAATCCTGCTGAGAGTCACATGCACTGCACACTCAGGTTTCTATATGGGACTACACACAATGTTCGGCCCAAACATTTTCGCTGTTTCTTGTCATATTTTTCAATGTGAGGGCATTTGAAGAGTAATCCTTTTCAGGTGACACATGTACTACAATAATCTTCCATGTGCACTAACATAATAAGAATGAGAAAGCTCACAAATTATATTTGACTTTTCCCAGAACACAACCTTCCCTTTCCAGGAGTCTTTCCACCCTTTACTTGATTTTAATGTTGAAATGTGTTAACCTGTCCAGTACTAAGCTTGAGATAACTTGGGATGAAACCAATGGAAAATACATGATGAAGGGAAATGTAATTGTCTCCTATGGGTTGGAGCGCTTACATTCAATATCTTTCAGGAAAGGATTGGAAATGTGCTGACTTTTTAATTTCCTTAACCATTGCATTCCCCCCCCCCCTCCCTAATTGTGAGAAAGAAAGGTTTTGAAAGTTGATACATGAAGTTCATACCCATAGTACTTCCATTGTTTGAAACCTTACTACTTATTACATTTCAGTATTTGTCGCCACATCATAACTGTGACAGGGTTGATTTCTGTCTCGCCTGCGTAAGCAAAAAGCGAGACATAGGCCCCGCTTTTCTGACGACGGTGTCAACAATTTGGGAAATGCTCTCATTTCAAAAGTATATGTTCAATTTCCATGAAACTTACAAGGGTTGTGGTGTATCACAAATTAATTAATCCATACAGATGGGGGTGCCTACCAATATAGGGGGAGGGGGTACCTACCAATATATGGGGGAGGGGGTAAAGTCTTGGGGGCACCACCCCTAAGAGCACAAATAATGGCAGCTGTAATTAGATTCATTTTTGCTTCTTCTTTAAGCCCTGTTTCAAGATTGTAAGCAAAGTTGGTAGGTATTATCATCTTGGCTGGGTTCTAACCAAACTAGGTAAGAACCATCCTTAGGCAAAGAGGATCTAAATTAATGCAAATAGGGTACCTAGGAGGTGGAGGGGGGCATTCGTCCCCCCCCCCCCCCCCCCCCCCAAAGAGCCTGTGACACCAAATTGGCATTTTTCATTCTTCTGTAAAACCTATTGCTACCTGTAGAATGTAACCAAACTATGTAGGAATCATTCTTAGGGGAAGGAAACTTAAAATTGTTCAAGTATAGATAGATCATTATCTTCAAGGGGTCTGATGGAGGGGCAGCACCCCAAAGTGTCCCAATGTCAATTATTTCATGTACACATATTCTACTTCTATAAAACACACAGCTTGATTTCAAATGAACTTCACCATCAAATAAATCTTAGTTGAAGGAGATATGAGTCATACACAAATGGGGCACCTGACCCATATGGGGGGGGGCTCAGGGCCAGGGGCAGCACCCTTCAGTCCCTCCAACCTTTGATTTTTCAACAAAAAAATTTGCCCCGATAATTGCGCAGTTAATGCAGGCAAGACTGCCCTGGGCTTTTCCCTTGTTATGATTTGTAATAGATTTAAATCATTAATCAGTTTCACATATATATTTCTTTCTCTTTCTTTGCTAATTGCTTGACTATCATACATTATCTACTGAAGTATTATTAATAAAGATATCATTTATCTGTATTGTTGAACATTCAGTATATTCTTTAGATTCCGCATGAATTTATTGTTTTGCCAGTACCAAAATTCAAGATTACCTAGGACCCATTGAATACTAAGCCTGAGATAATTCTGGCTATGGTCTAGATGGAAATTGCCTCTTATACCAAATTCAAAATGTATAAAATGGGTTAATATCATTGAACCTGTGATCTCCCGAGACCACTGCTCCAACCTCTGAGCCATTACACCTTTTTATACATGTCTATGCATTTTGATTAGTGTATTTTTTTTTAATTTTGATTTACAATATCTAGTCAAGAAGGCTCTGTCTCCAATCACGTTCAATAAATGGGGTCTACCTGAGGTGTCATCTGATACTATGCAGATGAGTGAACCATGGGCATTCTGCGGAGGAGACTTGGGAGGGGTTGCCCAGACGACCGTGGAGTCAGTCAATGATGGCAAGACAGCAGCCTGGTTCATGCACAAATATATGCAGGTAATTATTAAATGGCTGATCTCTCTCTCTCTCTCTCTCTCTCTCTCTTTCTCTAAATATATATATATATATATATATGCCCACATCGGAACAAAGCGTTATTACGGAACAATTGAGCGCGACTCACAACCCACGCCGCTTTCCCACTGTTCCCCCGCTAGACTATTTAATTAATGATTTGCCGCACCTGGATATCATCCCTTAATTACCGTTATTATGTAACAATTGTACGCGCCTCACAACCCACGCCGCTTTCCCACTGTTCCCCCGCTAGACTATTTAATTAATGATTTGCCGCACCTGGATATCATCCCTTAATTACCGTTATTATGTAACAATTGTACGCGCCTCACAGCCCACGCTGTTTTTTTTATCGCTTCATTGTTTGTTCGATATATAACCACGGTAGTCGAATGTATTCTTTGCATTACCCCTGAAGAGTGGAGAGATCTACGAAACGGGCTTGTCGGGTACACGTAGTTGTGTACTTTTCTTCATATATATACAGTTAACAACAAAATTATTCATACCCCTTGGAAAATTATAGTTTTTTGCATTTTTCCTAAAAATGAATGGTTAAATGAAGTTACTTGCACATCACTTGAATACATTTAGTTATCATCTGCAAATGAATGCCGTTTCCGGTTTCACCTCATTTGCATAACAATAGAAAAGGTGAGTTATCCAAACTGGGCGATGTTCAAAATTATTCATACCCTTGGTGATTTATTGACTTTGTCAATCAGTATGAATCCGATCCTTGTGATTAATGCTTGTAATTCACTTTATTTTAATACACCGTCACAAGGCTTCCGGAGGGGTCTCTGCTGGGATATCAGGCCAGTACCTGTTCTCCAATGGCTCAATCTCCTTGAGGATGTGTCCACACATGCCTTCACCTGGCCTTCAGGGAGTTCATTAGATTTCGTGTCCTACAGGTGATGCAGTTATCGGCTTCATGATGACAGGACTATGATATTGAAATTTTCAGTCATTTATTCCATGCATTTTAATGAAAATTCTGTATCTACTTATGAAGCAAAGCACCATTCCTGAAGAGCCCTTCCCTTTTGCACTGCCCGTGGGAGGGTTCACCTTTATTCATTGGCCCCATTCTTAATCAGAGTGCTCAGGAAGGCCATGTTGGTGATATTAAAGTCATTGCATGACTCTAACGTCAGGTCACCATGGATAGCAGTATGTAACCTTTGAGTACCATACACATCCCACATTGACTGTTACTGTATATCAATCTTCACATGGTATATTCTTTGTATCTTTGGTATGAAAGCTACAATCCTTGATATCAAAATGAATGTAAACCAAATTTATACCATATGCCCTCCATGTTACCAGCTGCAGTGCACAAAATGCTACCACTTTGACAGTGCACTGGAACATAAAGATCAGTATTTTAAGCTTCACTAGAGTACCCACTTGCAGGTGTCCATATAAAAAATGTGTCAATCAGTGTAACTGAATAAACTGATAAAATTGGCACCATCCAACCTTTAGACAACTACCATGGCCTCCCTAAACATTCTTAATAACAAAAGTATCAGGAAATACCTTCCCTTGACAGTGCAACAGTGAATGCCTCTAGGGAAGTCTCTCCAGGAAGAGTGCTTTGTTTCAACTTAGATACAGAATTGTCATTAAAATGTAAGGAATATTAACGAAAATATCAATATCATAGTCCTATCCTCATGACGTCTAAAACTACACCACCTGCAAACACAAAATCTGCTTTAAATCCATCGAATCCCCTGAAGACCAGGTGATGGCATGTGTGGAAAACATCCTCAAGGAGATTGGGCCATTGGAGACCAGGTATTGGCCTGATATCTCAGTAGAGACCTCCAGAAGCATTGTGACAGTGTGAAGAAAGTGTTACGAGCATTAATCACAAGGACTGGATTCATACTGATTGACAAAGTCAATAGATCACCAAGGGTATGAATAATTTTGAACATCACCCAGTTTGGATAACTCACCTTTTCTATTGTTATGTAAATGAGGTGAAACCAGAAACAGCATTCATTTGCAGATGATAACTAAATGTATTCAAGTGATGTGCAATTAAATTCAGTTAACCATTCATTTGTAGGAAAAATTCAAAAAACTTTAATTTTCCAAGGGTATGAATAATTTTCTTGTTAACTGTATATATATATATGTGGTGGTTTATATATATATATATATATATATATATATGTGTGTGTGGTTTATATATATATATATATATATATAAACCACTCAATATATTAAACTGTTTGACTTATCCTGATGTCTTTCCAGTTTCATGTTGCTCCGACTTTAGGATAAATTTGGACAACTGAATAAACTGCTGCATAGGTTTCAAGCAAAGTGATGAACAAAAAAGTTGCATGTACTTTCTTCTTATTGTATCCCCCGGCAGAATGCCGTAGGATACTTTGGATTCAGCAGCGTTCCGCCGCCCCCGCCGCCGCGTCACGTTTGTGTGCGCTCTAATTGCCACATTCCTTGACGGATTTCTTTCAAATCTTGTATGGAGGTGTATCTTGGTATAATCTAGTTTGAAGAATGATTTTAACCACCACCTTTTGACACAATAACAAATACAGTGCCTTTGAAGTTAAGTTCTATATTTTATATGCATACTCTTGAATAATGGTGTAAAGGGAATAATAAGCATTATCTCTATTATGTCAAGAATCCTTAATCTATACTGTGTGTTGGCTTGCTAATGAGGGAAAACTTGTCTTTCTTCTGGGCGAAGCTGGCAAAAAAACCCAACAACAAACAAACAAACAATGCTTTGTCAAGGAAGGGGAAGGAACTTACTGTTATTTTTTCCTCGTCAGTCTCTGCATGGTATACCAATTCCAAGTACCCCAGCCCTGCCTAAATTCTACACCCCTATCGACCTGGTAGACACCAGTGTGGAGATCTGTGGTCTCAAGTTTCCCAACCCCTATGGTCTGGCTAGTGCCCCTCCTACCACAGCGGCTCCAATGATCAGACGTGCCTTTGAAGCTGGTTGGGGCTTCTGTGTCACCAAGACGTATTCCTTGGATAAGGTCAGTATGATCTCTCTTACCTGACCGCGTTTCTGATATTCATAAGAGAAAGAAATACTTTCCTTAACTCTTTCTTTGCCATGTAAAAATTAATAACAAATATGGTCAGGACTGCATGGTACAGGACGAATGTAAATAAAGCGTCATGTCATTAAATAAATTTCTTTATCTCCTGTATGTACTTGTGCTGTCATATTATGTAGTGAATTCAAATTCAATTTGAAAGCTTGAACTAGAATTTTCTGTTGCAACAATATTATGGCACATAGGGTCACTGTTGGATGGCTGAGTTTAAAAAGTGTAGGCAAACGGGTCACACAGCTTCTTTTTATCAATGAATATCACCCAAAATACAGATTTTTGTTACATTGACATGACTTAATAGTATTTAGAGATCTCAATCAGGAAGTCACCCTCCTCACTTTCTTTTTCTACTTTTTATCAGGACATTGTAACCAACGTCTCACCTCGCATCATTCGCGGGACAACCTCAGGGAACATCTACGGTCCAGGTCAGGGATCCTTCCTTAACATAGAGCTCATCAGTGAGAAAACTGCAGCGTACTGGTGTCAGATTGTCACCGAGCTCAAGAGAGACTTCCCTGATCGCATTGTCATAGCTAGTATCATGTGCAGCTTTAACAAGGATGACTGGACTAAACTGGCCAAGATGTCTGAGGTATGTTCAAAGTTAAGTTTCTTAGTAGGTAATCTGTGCTTGTTATGTTATATGAGTTCTTTTTGTATTGTTTCTGTGTAGTTCAACTTATATTTAGCCTAGAGAAAGCAGGGTAGAATATTCTAAACCACTCAAAGTTGAGAGAAAAGGGGATTTTATATGAGCAAGCAATAGATGTTAACTGCTGAAGAGGAAACGGTAACCTTGGATAAGAAGAAGACTGCAGATAAGCAAGACTTAAATCGAAATATAGGTGCACAAAAGAGGAAGATTTTGAATAGCAAAGTAAATGCCAAACAAGATAAAGAATTTTGCAATTTGAATACAGTTAAAATGTGAGAAAAGATGTAGTTTGAAAAAAGAAAGAAATTTCTTTGCCCTTTGTACCCAGATTACCCTTGGCATTTGACTTATGATCCTATGCAGGCTGCTGGTGCTGATGCCCTGGAGCTGAACTTGTCTTGTCCCCATGGTATGGGTGAGAGGGGCATGGGTCTCGCCTGTGGGCAGGATCCAGAGCTTGTCCTCAACATCTGTCGCTGGGTGAGGGCAGCAATCAAGATTCCATTCTTCGCCAAGCTGACACCTAATGTGACCAACATCGTGGACATTGCTCGTGCTGCCAAAGAAGGTATGAAGGGGTTATCTTTTAACTCTCATTATTTTTTTGGCTACAATATATGTAACTGTTACATTTACAGCTTGATATTTTTGTGAACATTTGTACTAGAGGAAATCTGTATAGGGTGACCACTCAAGAGAATCAAGAAGAGCTGTGTTAAGACTTTCATTTTATTGCAAATATTTGCTCAGACTGAGGCACTTGAATCAGCTTTACAGATTTAATTATGTTTGCTAGATTGATAAGTGGATTTGGTCTTTAAAATATATACCATTTTACAAATAAATCCCAAAGGATGTTCAGTTATTGAGCCTATATTTGTGACAGTTTCTAGCCTTAACACTATCCTCCAGCCACATTGAGACATACGTATTATGAGCTTTACAAAAACTGATGTTATTGTTGAAATTCATATTATCATTAGCATTTTGTGTGTTCTCTATTGTTATACATTGAGGTTCTATGTTCATCTTTTGTTTATACAGGTAATGCCGATGGTGTGACAGCAACCAACACAGTTTCTGGTCTTATGGGACTAAAGGCCAGCTCCAATGCCTGGCCAGCTATCGGCAAGGCTAAGAAAACGACCTATGGAGGGGTTTCTGGCAATGCTATTAGACCCATCGCTCTCAAGGCAGTTTCAGCCATTGCCAACAATCTCCCAGGCTTCCCTATCTTGGCCACTGGAGGGATTGATTCAGCAGAGGCTGCTTTACAGTTCTTACACGCTGGGGCAAGCGCTGTTCAGGTATGCTTAAAGAGTGATTTGGTCTCGGTGAAATGTTGATGTCTATCGATGTGTTACTGAACTCATGGTGAACCCAGGACTGTCAGGAAGCAATGCCAATTTGAAATTGTGAAAGGCCACTATCCCTGGATGGCATACAGATTCAGTGATTTATTGCCCTATGATTGTAATTGATTGTTCAAAAAAATTATTTCTGTGCCAGAGATTTACAAATGGCAAATCGGCATCATCTTGACACGTACATGTATTTGATATAATATATAGTTGACCAGGGAGTAGTATTAACCGCGAATTTACGATTCAATGGGTACAATGTTCCAATTATATGTACATGTCAGTTTGTCTATGGACAATTAAACTGTATTTTTCTCCAATGTATAGGTTTGCAGTGCTATCCAGAACCAGGACTTCACCTTGATAGAGGACTATGTGACTGGATTGAAGGCCTTGCTCTACCTTAACAGTTTAGATGGTCTAGGAGATTGGGATGGTCAGAGCCCACCTACTGTCAGGCACCAGAAGGGCAAGCCTGTCAGGGTGGCTGATGTCATTGGCAAGGTAACGATGAGGGTTGCCTTCATGACGAGGTTGATAATGAACATTGATTTGATACTTGTAAGGTGGAAGGGTATGAAAGCGATGGATGAGGATGATGATGATAATATGATGATGATGATGATTATAATATGATGATGATATGATGATGATATGATGATGAAGTTGGTGATGGTAACAGTGATGAGTAAGATGATGGTGGTGATCATTAGGATGATGGAAATGGAGATGAAGGTGGTGAGAAATGTATAAATGGTAACTGTGTTAGTTAGTGATGGCATGGATGAAAATTGCTAAAGTAGATCGAGTATGAATGTTACATTATTGATAAACTAGTGTCATATTCACTGAAAACTTCATGCATTGGAGAGCTTAAAAATACTTCTTGATTATTTCTCGGGACAGCATCTTCCATCCTTTGGGCCATACATGGAGGAGAGGATAAAGGTGGTAGCAGCTCACAAACGTAGCCTGGATCTGAATGGAGATGGCCAACAGCCCTCACCACAGAGACCTGCCAGAGAACCCAAGAAGCCCATTCCAACCATAAGGGTAAGTTAGGACCAAAGCGCTACGTACCCTTTTACAGAGTTCTCAGCATTTATTTGTTTACCCTTTGTCCTCATCTGGATTTGCAGCTTCCTGGGGGAAATTGTAAGGAAGGGTCAAAGCATTGTTGCAGGTCGAAAGTCGCTTGACATATATTTATTACCCCAGTTTATAGTAATCTTGTCTGGGAGAATTTAATCTTGGTATTTCTTTCTGATGTCTTCCATGCTTGGTATGAACGCCAAGTATTGGGAAAAACCTTGCCATCTTATGTAGTTACAAGAAGTAAATTGACTTTAATTCTTTGAAAGAGAAATTAAAAATATTTTGCTGCACCTCAATTTCTCTTTCCTAACTGTTTTCTTCTTCTCTGCCACATTTGCTTCCCTCCTCCTGCTTTCTCTTATTTATTTCTCTGCTCTTTTACCTTGCTCCCTCTGTCCTTTATATTTTTTATGCTCTTTTCATTCTTTGATATCCACACCAACAGGAAGTCATAGGCAAAGCACTGGACCGCATCGGCACCTACGGCGAGCTGGACAACACTGACCAGGTGGTGGCGCTCGTTGATGAGGAGATGTGCATCAACTGCGGCAAGTGCTACATGACCTGCAACGACAGCGGCTACCAGGCCATAACCTTTGACCCCAAGACCCACCTGCCACATGTGACCAAGGACTGCACCGGCTGCACGCTCTGCGTCAGCGTCTGCCCCATTATCGACTGCATCAAGATGGTGCAAAGGGACGGTCCCTACATCCCCTACAGGGGAATCCCCTTGGCAGTGGGCACCAGCTCGTGAAGCAGTAAGGTTTTTTTTTTTTAGGTGATCTGGCACTTACTCTTGCAATATTTACTCAGATCTTTATTTCACCAAAGATATAGGGTTAGGTTTATGATTGCAACTGGGTTTAGTTTTGGTTTAGGTGTCAGGTTGCACTTGGGTAAGGTTTAGTCTTCAGTCCAGGGTTCACATAAACAATTGGATAGGAAACTGACCAAAGAGCAATTGTCACCAGAGCATGTGTTGTTGAACTATTTTTATATCGGGCCCATGTAGAGGTGATGATTCCTATTCTCATAGACACTTAGGTGGCTGAATTAAAGGCTGTACAGGTTTCACAACCAATATTGTTACCCTCATATCTCTGCATACTTGGTTTACTGCCTTTTTCTGGAAACGAGCCTTTTGAAGTGTTATACTTGAGGTCCCATATAAAGCTGATGCACGTGTTTTGGGCTTCATGATAAAACATGTTAGGTAGTGGTAGAAATAATAAAAGTCAACTGCTCAATCGGGAATTAACATGGTATCTGTATACTGCAAAACAAGAAACTTTGCTTCGGTGATTTTGCGCTTGGTACAGCTACCAGAAAGTTTAAATAAATGAATCACCAATCCGAATTTCCTAATTTTCTTGCCGTGAAAACAGCCAAAGTGTACAATGTGCATAAGGTTCCATGCTGCAGGTTTCTAGTTTCATAACATATGTGGTAAAATCTTTTCCTGGTGACAAGCCTAAGCAAAGCTTTTTCTCAGGTTATTCTTGTAGCACCACACTTGTATTCTGGCGATTGGAGAATATAGATTGAGCTTATGGAGATGTAAAGCTATAGTCAGCTGGTCGTGATGCTTGCTAAAAGTACTAAATTGTGTTAATTTTGTATTAAAGTGTTTATAGTCGTGCTTGTAGTGATAGTACTGGAAATTACTTTTTATTTGCTCCCTCCAAAATGGATTTGAAAGCCGATTATCATCTTGATGTGAACGGGATGTGTTTTAACCCATTACCGACGGGAACCGGGGTGGTCCCTGTATCAAGCCTGTAGGAATAAGAGAATGTCGTAGTCAATGGGTTAATGTGAGACAAATGTCAGACTAAAGGCAAGCTGCATTATCAATGCATGAAACAAATTATGAATGTAATTGTTTCTTTTTTTTCTTGCTTTTTCTTCTTTTTCCTGTGATATGATTTTTGTGATGTGACAATGTGCTAGTTTCATTAGTATTGCTTTATTAGAAAAGCCTCCCTTCAAAATTTTACTGTGCCTGACTTAATTAGTTATTCATTTGTGTTGTATTTTATTTTTCTGAGTGTATGTCTCTAATTGTACCTTAAATTCGTTTATGGCAAAGTGCCTTAGTTGATGGCTAAGCTGATGCTTTGTGATGCGTTGAATGTCACTAAATTATGACCAAATTTTAATTCTTTTCAATAGCCCGTTTTATTGAATATTCTATTAAAGTTCCTGCAAGAAGAAAAATGTCTTAATTTGGGAAATCGTATGAATTTCGCATTTTATGATAGTTCAACACTTCCCAATCACCATACTACTCGACTTACCTGATGATATCATCACCCGAACCCCCAAATCGTATTTTAAACATGCCCCAAATATCGTCAAAGCTCGAGTTTTAAGAAAAAAAAGATCTGTGACGTAGATGTGCAGACACGATAATAAACAAATCCCATCATCCCCACACGCTCACATAGCGTTTACTTTGGATGTTGTGTGTTTTCGCCGAGGTATTGACTCCGTTTAGATCAGGTAAATTTGTCATTTGTGTTCTCATTTTTTTCAAGAAAATATATTTTTATTGATTATAAATAGTCTTTTTTTTAATTTCGATAAAACACATTTTGGGGGACATTTTTTCGACCCTCTCGGCATAGGCTTCGTGCGACGTGCACAGTCACGGTACCATACACGTCCGCGCTGTATAAACAGCCTGTTTGTTACTAGCCTAATTAGGCTTTGATACGAAACATTGGAAACAAGACATTGTAAATAAAATATATCAATTATCATTGTTATTATTACTGTTTGTTAGAATTGTAATTATTAATATCATTATTTGGTTTATTCCCTTCAAGGCTTTATTAAACTTTTGTTTTTGGATGAGTTTGCGGCCTACTGCTTTAGTCTATAGTATTTTTTTTACTGACACTGATCAAATATTATTTCCTGAAACTTTCAAGAAATTTTGTCCAGTACAATTACTGAATTACAAATTAAGTTATGATCGTGGATACGAAACCAAACGAGTGCCTAAAAGTGGGATTTAAAAAAATTCACACATTTTGTGCCACTCGTTAGCTCAAAAAGACAAAACAAATCTTATGTTATGTCCGTTTATACATACATGTAGGGGCCAATGATGTGCGATCGAGAGAGCTCTAGATGTCTGCACATTTACGTCACCAATATCCCGAATGTAATCGCTCGTTTTTCAGGGGATCTAGTTTTGATGCCTGGAAATTTTTAAACTGAAAATTCTCCGTCGGCTGATATGTAATGGCTCTGGAACTGACTTGCATTGATTAATATATGTCTCCTCTTTGAATAAATACCAATTTTAAACAAGTTAAACGCAGTTCAAATATTGAATTGAATTGAATTGAGTTGTATGATTCTCGCAGCAGCTTTAAAATTGAGGCGATATTGGAAGTGGCCCATGAAATGAATTTGTAAAAATTGCATTCCAAGAATATATGGAACTATCTGATTGGCCAATACAGTGTAATGGTGCATGAATATATAGAAAAATAACGTAATGTTATATTGTTTCATGAACACAGTGTAGAGTGGCTTTGTATGGCATACATTCTCTCAATTTTTATTTTGAATTTTATCAAATTTTTATATGATATTTCCAAGAAGGAAATTGTTAAAGAGTACATCACATGATGTCTAATTATGAATTTCATTTTGTTTTATTACATATAAAATTTGGTTAACATTTATTTTTCCACTTATTATAAATGATGAAATATAATTAAAAGTATGTAGCTATTTTATTAAATGTGTGTGGTCCCTTTTGAAAACCAACTTCATTTGAAAGGGCAATCTACCCCACATGTGGAAATTGAATAGATAAATAATCAAAAAGTTAATGAATTAGAGAAGTATTCTAAGGAATTTAAAAAAAAGTGATATTCATTGGATTGCATGAAGTTACAAAAATTTGAGGTATGTTATATATTAATCGACTCAAATCAGTCAAAAGATTGAAAATATTGTACTTCTAGTAAGAGTGTATGTGTAGATGTTTCAGATCCACGATTCTGAAATTCTATTTTTACGTTGAATTAGGAAGGTATCGCGTATTATGTTATATCCAATATTACTTTGTGAGTTTTTATTTATATTCCACATTTTTAGAAAAGATTCATTCCATATATTACTTATCATTATATGACACAGGAAGATAATATATATTACATTTGTTTTGAGCATGCTGTGTAAATAGCTGATCTGGAAGGTAGCCTGTATGATGAGGATCTTTCAGAAAATAACCATATATCATGGGATACAAATTACATTTATTTTTAAATGAATATTTTTCTAAAAGTCTATGTAAAATTAAATCAATAGTGTGATGATTTCCACGGTTATCGAAGTAAATCTATATGTAACTATCCGAACATTCCCTGAAAATTTGGTGCAAATCCGTTCACCCGTTCTCTAGTTATCTTGTACACAAACAAAGAAACACAAACATACGGAGCCCTTTACATAACCCTGCCGATTTTATCGGCGTGGGTAATTACATGTAGTCATAAAATGATTGTTCCAGGTAGATATAGTCTTCCAGTTTTGCTGAAATATGAATGTTTTTAAAAAGAGATACATGTACGTTGTCTCCTTCCCTGAATATTATCAGGCAAATATATTGGATAGTATATAGGACATCCAAATCTTTCAGAAAATTTTGGTTAAATGTTATAATTGCACATTTAACAGTGCCCTCCAATATCTCGTCTTAGTTTTATCCTACTTCAGCTCGCGACACTTTTTATTCCAATTTTTTTATAAGGTACATGAACATCAGGTATTTACATAATCACATTGACAAGACAGTTTGTTTACAAGATGGATAAGGAAAATTAAATAAAATTAACTTATGATCTACTGTATCTAAGGGTACGTTTATACTTACAGGTGTGCACTTTGCGAAGGCAGAATTAGTGTTTTGAAACACTCATCTAAAACGCTAAATCTAAATCGCAGTTTCACAAGGTACTGTTTATTTTTCTTTTCTCCAGGCAAATTCGGGCCCTGCAGCTGGTTTCGCTAACCTCACTGCACATGCTACTAGTTTATATGACGTCATATAAATGCGTTTACCAATGATTTTGCACTTATGCTTCCCCAGAAACTCTGTTTTTGGAGAAAATGCTGATTCAAAGCATACCTTTTTGTGAGTTTTTAATCGGTGATTTTACAAAAATGACTGTGGACCTGACCTTGTTTTAATTAAACAAAAGGCCCATTCTGGCCTGAAAAATGGGAGCATACACCTATGTTATGGGCATTTCACGTTGTAAGTTATGTTGGTACAAGTAAATTAAATCTGTATGTTCAGTTCATTCTGACATATTTGGTCAGGAGGAGATAACAAACAGTCAATCCCATCCTATAGTCATACTCTGTTGGAAAAGTCGAGACTTGTAGATCAAAATGAAAGCAAAGTCATTCCAAAGTGTATTGTGTTATCAAGTTTCAATGAAAGGAGCAATCCATTTGTGCATGCAGTAGAATTAAGACACACAGGAACTTTTCTAAATCATTAAACAATGTCATAGTCCAGTAGAAGTTTGTCAGACCTGGAAAAGTTGTTAAGTACAAGGTTTTTTTGTTGATTCGTATTCTAGATGGGTATTGAAGTAAATTCAGCTTGGTTGCCACCTTGGCAACCTTGAGCAATTTTTTTTATTAGCCTAATTAGCATAATCATCTAATTAGCATATATGCAATATATAATATGTTGTTAATCTTAACCCAGAAAGCCTGAAAATATAAATAATACAACTTTTCTAGGGGTTTCTATGACGAGGAATTCATTTATGACATCGGTTGTTATTTTTAAGTAATGTAATTGCCGTGAATAGCATAATTAGCAGAATGAGCTAATTAGCATATGTGCAATATATGGACTTCTTTGTCATTGTTTATCCAGGAAGCATGAAAACAAAAATAATACAACTTTTCTAGGGTTTTCTATGACGAGGAATTCATTTATGACACCAGTTTTTATTTTTAAGTAATGCAATTTGTCATAAATAGCATAATCAGCATAATTAGCTAATTAGCATATGTGCAATATATGGACTTCTTTGCCATTGTTTATCCAGAAAACCTGAAAACATAAATAATTCAACTTTTCTAGGGTTTTCTATGACGAGGAATTCATTTATGCCATTGTTTTTATTTTTAAAGTAATGCAATTGTCGTAAATAGCATAATTAGCATAATGAGCTAATTAATATAGTGCAATATATGGACGACACCAGTTTTTATTATTAAGTAATGCAATTGTCGTACATGGCATTATTAGCATATGGGCAATATGTGGACTTCTTTGTCATTATCTAGAAAGCCTAAAAATGGTGCAATGCAATATTTTAAAACACTTTTTAAAGACAACAAATTAGTTTATGAGAAGATGTTCCATGTAAATGTAGTATAATTAGCCTAATTAACATACAGGTTGTAATAAATAAATTTTCATGTTTGCATTTATTGATATAGTTAATCCAGAAAATTCTGGGATGACAGATTTAATGTGTATACATTTTATTACGAGTATGACCAACCATGTTGACACGAATAATAATTACCCTTATTAGCATAATTAGCATATTAATCAGGCAATTGCCTAGAGGCCTTTTGAATTTCTCTCTGACAGGAAAGAATAGGTAGAGGTAATCATTTGTAATTTCCCACTGTACAAGTGATAAGAGAATGAACAGTCATGACAGAGACCAGTAAGTTATTAAATATATAAAGAAAATGTTTGGGTCGACTGAAAGATTTATATTTAGAATTGTGTTCTTTTCTTCTTTTGCTTCTTTGAGTTTATAGGTGTTTGGGACAGAATTAAGAGAATTTGTTGTACACATGTATTGTCTGGGCATATTAGTACATAGCAGTCTAAGGTATAGTGCTTCTACTCAGATGCATAGGTAATGAATTTACAAAGTTACAATCCTTTGCCACATTGAACATGGTTGCCCTCTGAGGTAAATATTGGTCATTATAAAAATGTAAACACATTAAATCTGTCATCCCAGAATTTTCTGGATTAACTATATCAATAAATGCAAAATGCTTAGTTACCAACTATTTAGTGCACCTGCTATGCATAATGGCATCTCTATGGGTGGAATCCACTTGCTATGTCGGGCAAGCCTCTGGCAAGCTTTTGAGTAGTCAAGAGAAACTTTTGTTCAAAAAGTATGCATAAAATTACTAAACAGGTATATTGGGTTAATTTTACTACATCTGCATGGAATATCTTTTCACTAACTAATTTGTTGTCTTTAAAAGGTGTTTTCAGACTTTCTAGATAAACAATGACAAAGAAGTCTACATGTTGCTCCTATATAGCGCATTTGATACCATAGACCAGTCTTGCGTTTTTTTATTGGAAACGCTGAAGATCTGCTTTGACATTGATGATGCTCTCAGATGGATTGAGTCATATTTGACAGATAGACATCAAAAGATCAAGATTGATGATGCTGTCTCTGATTCTTTTCTAGAGCCCTTCGGGTTCGGGGTCCCACAAGGTTCTCTGTTGGGCCCTCTGTTATTTACTCTGTACACAGGTAATCTCTTTACAAAGGTCCACAGTAAGTTTCCTGGAATATAATGCCACTACTACGCCGATGACATACAGATTTACTTGTCATTTAGACCCTATGTACATGCTTAAGAGCAAAGCGTCTCGCTCATAGATGCATGTCATATACGTGAATGGATGCTGCAAAACAAACTCATGCTAAACTAGAAAGGCCGTCAAAGGCGGCAGACCCACGCCTTAACCCAATAGGTTTTGTTTTGTTGCGATTATTTTTGTAAGCAGTAGCCATTCAAAGGGGATAACAAGAGGCACATCTCCCCCCCCCCCCCCCCCCCCAATAAATTTTGCCATATCCAGGTCATAGCTTTGTGTGTCCCCACCCTTGAAAAAATTCTTCTGAAAAAGATATTTTATTATTGAAACATCCCTCCCCTAAAAGTAATTGATTAGACATGTCAGAGAGCGTGGCGTGGTGAGAAAAAAAATGTTAGCAATTTGTATTCAGTGTTCAGTCATGTAAGTGTTAGTAAATGTATTCATGTTCTATCTTTAAATTACATTGCAACTGGGGTTGTTGTTTTTTTTTTCATCGGGCTTGGATAAAATAAATATGACGACAAAATAAGTTGGATCTCGACTTCAAAATGCATGCGAGGCACAGAGCTTACTCACTCAGCTCAGTCACCACCCATCAACAAAGTCAAAGTGGATACTGGCGTGCATGTATTCGGCGAACCTCGATCAGCCACCAAATTTTGCAAATCCACACAAATTAAAAAGAAATACAGTGTTTGTATATATTTTACAACTACGAAATCCACTCAAACAGACATAAATGAGTTATAAACTAACTCAAATCTCAAATGACAGGACCGTTATAACCCAAAGAAAAAAGTTCAATCCTACTACAGTCAAAAGGCACAGGCACTGTACTCCCTGGGGTTATGTACTCCCTAGCCCGACCGACCAGATCGCCGTCACTTCGCGACAGCGCTGTGTATAGTTATGTACGTACAGCTAGCTACACAGCCCACTCACTCAGATCAACACACGCGAACGCTCGCGAGTGCGATAGACTCACTCACGTCGAACAAACTCACCAGATTTTCACCGAAAACAATTAAAATCACGTACTACACGTCCACCAGGATAAAATAAATCACAAAAACTTCCACAACAAAGTGGAAAGAACCGGAGAAAATAAACAGAAATGCACAGAAGATAAGAAATAGAGGAGAAGCCGTAGGGGTAGGGTAGCCTGAATCTAAATGAATTTGTAGTTAAAAAAGGTATCGCGCGCAATCCCTTGTTGCTGGGATACGTTGGCTTTGAATATTCATTGCAGGCTCGTACGGATTTGAAGTGAAATGGCAAATAATGGGTCTAAAAGTCTTCTAAAATTCATAAACCTGAAATAGACTTTTGGTGAGACGAAGTAATGAGTGTTTTGATTGGCCAAAATATTTCTGCATCTGCAGGCGAAGTTTGGGGTCATCAATCTTTCTAGTTTCTTTCCTGTCACTATCTGAACTGAAGTTCCTATACTTTACTACAGGGTCAAAACTTCAAGGTCACACAGAATGTGCAGGGGTCAACCAATCATCACCAAAATCTAATCGATTCTTTCCTGTCACTTTCTGAACATTCCCTGAAAATTTGGTGCAAATCCGTTCACCCGTTCTCTTGTTATCTTGTACACAAACAAACAAACAAACAAACAAACAAACAAACAAAAAAAAAAACAAACAAACATACGGAGCCCTTTACATAACCCTGCCGATTTCATCGGCGTGGGTAATGACAGTAAAACTGAATTGTTGCTCATTGGCACATAAACAGGTATCCAAATTTAATTTCGATTGGATATTTGTTGGAAGTTCTGTCATAAAACCATCCATGAATGCTAGAAATCTGGTAGTGCATTTTGACAGTCATTTGAATATGGATGCACACATTACCAATGTAATGGCTTTGTCAACTAGCTTGGTAGCTCTTTATCTGTTTATGTCCATCCGTTGGTAAGCAAATCTCATAATGATTAATTTTACGCCTTAACAAAGGGTCTTATGAACTTCGCAAAGCACGGAACGAGTTGTTAGTCATAACCTTATGACCAGGAGGAAGTGAGATCTTCCGAGAACACAGAAAACATCTTCGTTTGTCTTGAGTGCTGCAGGGGTCTCCGTCAATTTTCAACTAAAGTTGAAATTTTTGAAAATCAGCAAAGTAAAATCTTCAACCACACGCATGAGTTTTTGATTTTCCTTATTTATACTCTTTGGTTTTGATTTGCAATTCTTAGTGATATTGCAATCCTTTTGGTTCGCACTGGTTTTTTGGCGTGCACCCTTGTTAAAATTTACCGAGACTGTCTTCTTTGCAAAATGATTTCTATCTGTAAAGGATTCTACAAGAAAATGAACCAACTAGATTTTTGCAGAAAATGTTGAAGACAATGGTGTTCAATGATGCATGACCCTGGAAACCTTAACAACTTACCATTGTAAATATGAATTACTCTTTCATATGGTATGGATTTCATTGTCGGTAAACATATAGTTCATTTACAGGAATTTTGCAAAGTTGGGTTTCCTTTTTTTGAAACGCCCAGTATATGCATAATTTCTGTACTTTATGAGTTATTATTATTATTATCATAAAGAAAGTAAATGTGAGAAAATTACACTGCCCCGACCGGGATTCGAACCTGGGACCCTGGATTACATGACCAGTGCTCTACCAACCGAGCTATCCGGGCTCCCGACGAAGCAAAGTAACAATCTCACATAATTTATAGCCCCTCTCTTTCCATCGAGCGTAGGGGGTACATCCATACCAATTCCATGCGTACGCTATATAATGGCCTACCAATGAGACAGGTCTTCCCTCTAAAGTCGGGCAAATCCATGCCAACGAATTTCTATAGAGGACAATTGAAATCGTAATTATAATATCATAATTGATAGGATTGAATATATCATAAAGAAAGTAAATGGAAGAATCCAGGGTCCCGGGTTCGAATCCCGGTCTGGGCAGTGTAATATTCTCACATTTACTTTCCTTATGATATATTCAATCCTATCAATTATGATATTATTATTATTATCATATTATTGTTGCATATATGCTAATTATGCTAATTACGTCAATTGCGTTACTTGAACTTAAAAACTGGTGTCATAAATGAATTCCTCGTCACAGAAAACCCTAGAAAAGTTGTATTATTTATGTTTTCAGGCTTTCTGGATAAACAATGGCAAAGAGTTCCATATATTGTACATATGCTAATTAGCTCATTATTACCTCATTATGCTTATTATGCTAATTACGTCAATTGTGTTACTTGAAATTAAAAACTGGTGTCATAAATGAATTCCTCGTCACAGAAAACCCTAGAAAAGTTGTATTATTTATGTTTTCAGGTTTTCTGGATAAACAATGGCAAAGAGTTCCATATATTGTACATATTATGCTAATTAGCTCATTATTAGCTCATTATGCTTACTATGCTAAATACGTCAATTGCGTTACTTGAAATTAAAAACTGGTGGCATAAATGAATTCCTCGTCACAGAAAACCCTAGAAAAGTTGTATTATTTATGTTTTCAGGCTTTCTGGATAAAAAATGACAAAGAATTCCATATATTGCACATATGCTAATTAGCTCATTATGCTAATTATGCTATTTATGTCAATTGCATTACTTAAAAATAAAAATTGATATCATAAATGAATTCCTCGTCATAAAAACCTCTAGAAAAGTTGTATTATTCATGTTTTCAGCCTGTTTGGATTAAGATTAGCAACATATTACTTATTGCACATATGCTAATTAGATGATTATGCTAATTAGGCTAATTTAAAAAATTGCTCAAGGTTGCCAAGGTGGCAACCAAGCTGATTTTACTTCAATACCCATCTAGAACACAAATCAACAAAAAAACCTTGTACTTAACAACTTTTCCAGGTCATGTACATGGTATATGGTACCGTCTACTGGACTATCAGTAAAGGAATACCATGGGGTTGCATGCCTTATTTACAAGAATAATCACTTTCAAGGATTTGTATAAATAAATATTTGTATAATATCTGCCTATACAGTGCATCACAGAAAAAACGAAACCCTAAAACAAAGGGTTATTGTAATGTAACCACACTATGTGCTCTTTGACAATAATTATCTATTTTCAATACCATAAACTAGAAGTATTATGCTTTTAAATGATACCTTGATGGCATCCGTCCGTACATGCTTTACCGAGCAGCAGCATTTTGAAAATGACGTGTAAAATCTCAGTTGTGCCACATTTGGGTAAAACCGTGAAGACGTTATAGTATCACATGCGAAAATGACTAAATAGAAATACATGTACCAGCTTTAAGAGATATGGTACATGAAATTACCTTGTGATGGCATGCATTCAATCAGGAATTTGTAAAACATGGGTCAATACCAATTTCCAGTGGTGGCAAGGGCATATGCCCCAAAATTTCCAAAATCAATAAATAGCCCTCAAAAGATAAAAAATGCCCTTTGTGTGATAGAAAAGGTGCCCCTCCTGAGGTGGGAAATTGCCATAACCTTGATATCTTTTCTGCTTATGTGCCCTTTCTCCCTTTTATTCCATCTGATGACAATGGAAAGTGCCACTTTAATTTCATGAAAGATATAACCTGTCTGTCCGCTTTGTTCTTAAAAGAAACTTCACTTCAGAAAAATGCAAAAAACTTGCTTGTCATTTTGATTGCAGGTACGATTTTAATACAAAATATCCCCTTTCTTCCCCCAACATTGACCATCCTTTATTTTATGATGAGGGTGTTATCCTTACCCTCATTATTGAAAGAAACAGATGAACATAGTCTTCTCATATGGTTTAAAAGTTATGATACATTTGGGTCATGTTCGCATGTGATCCTCAGTTTTCAGTTTTACCCACATCCGGCACAACTGAATTTTTACATGTCATTTTCAAAATACTGCTGCTCCTTAAAGCATGAATGGATGGATGCCATCAAGGTATCACTTAAAAGCATAATACTTCTAGTGTATGGGAAAAGGATAATTATTGTCAGAGCGCATAGTGTGGTCACAATAGCCCTTTGTTTCAGGGTTTCGTTTTTTCTGGGACACACTGTATAAGATTTGTTTTTTCTTCTACACGATGTCATGTTTTGTACCCTATGTTTTTTCTTGTTAGTGACAATTATTACACAAAATTATTAATTTCAGGGTATCATGATACTCGTAACAGTGGGAGTTACAAACACCAGGAGTTAACAGCAAAAAAAAAAAGAGAAAATCTCCCTCATGAAGCGTCCAAGACATATGACACGGGTTCTTGTAAAACTAAACCATATCAGTATTTCTTTTTCTCTCATCCAAAAGTATCATTTGCAATGTACAAGAGGTAACATGAATTTTTTAGGGTAGCAGGTGATTGCTCATTGTTGTAATATCATCATGATGGTTTGTGCAAAGCTTTTTTCCATATGCCATATTTGCAACAATCATTCCCAAATGATTTCTTTAAAACCAGATATAGATTGTCTATATTTTCAAAAGCTAGTTTAGAAAATCATGCCTTGAATAATTCTTAGTTTTTATACAGTACTTGTGATTTTAAACATGATTTTACAAGATATAAACTGTGCATGATGATGTAAGATTTTTACCAATTCCTAAAATGTGTTTAGAAGTGAACTGCTTTTACATAATACAGGGCACAATTGTGTATAATGATTATGTCAATTCACAAAATGGGATGCATAACCCGATAAACTGCAAATAACTTCCAATCAGTAAAAATGACCTGTATAAAGTGAATAAGATGCTCAAGTTCTGTTGTATTTATTTTTGACATGGTTTTTAGTGAAGTGAGAGGTAATGTTTGATGGGTTGGAAGAGAGAAAAATATGAGTAGATTAACGTTCAAGATCATTTATAACCTTATGTTTCCACCACAAGAGCTCTGTGTGTACTGCCCCCTCTCTCTTTTTCTCTCCCCCCCCCCCCTCCCCGTCTCTTTCCCTCCCTCCCCCTCCCTCTTTATCGATATCTTTCATTACCCAATCTGCTCTCCTCACAAATGATGCCGGCCAGAATTTTAATAACATTTGAATACAAATATACAAGTCAAATAACAGATTCGCTGGAATGGAAAAACAATCGCATTTTATGATAATGAAGTACACATTCACATTTATGGTACGCATATCAAAGTACTGTATGATTCGCTATTTACATCAGCAAAGGTAATTATTTTCAAAGCAGAATTTGAAAACATTTGGTAAAGATAACTACATATATTTTCTTTCTCCCGCGATAGAGCTTAAATTGCACTTCCCTTTGGTCAAACCAAATAAATTATAACTATTACCATTAATACCATGAGCTTCAAATATTCAAAGGTATGAGGCGCAGTTAATCTTAATTTTTCAGTAAAATAGAAATGTAAGTTTTCAATCAAATATATAAAACACCTACTTCATCAACTGGCTACAGACTATAGACGGGTAAAACGGAGAAAATAAAAATGGTCAATAAAAATATTTATCTTTAAAAGATTTTTCACAAGGGCAACTTAAGTATACACATTCTCTCTGAAAAACGAAGCGTCTTCATTTTCCCCCCAAAGAAGCGCTGGAGAATAATCATAATATCACGTCAAACAATCACATAACATGCATATGGAGGACAACCATTATCGTAGAAGAATCAGATCTTTGAAGGCGAATAAAAAAAAATAAAAGCATTCTTTCATCTTTTTATCAAAAACGTATGTAGTTTAGAATTTTGTGAGGAAAGTGCTTCTCCATCCGTTCTCTGCACGGAACATGTCTATTCATTTAATCAAATTAATTTGTGGTTTCGCATTTCACAGAAACCTTTTCTTTTCATGTTACTGTCGCTAGAAAATTATGTCAAGGGTAAAACAAAAAATTAAGTTAAAAATTGATTTTCATAAACGCAGTGCAAAATTTAGAAAACGGGGAAAAGATCTGAATAAAATTGAATCGAATTAAATTAAAACATAAAATCAACTACTTCCCAGCGTGAAACAACGTTCCAATAAGAAAATATCACGAAAGCTGACGAATTATATTTTGCTTTTTTTCGAATTCCATCTTCGTGCTATAATTCATCGTTCCTTTGAAATTCCATTCCACTTTTACGGGCATTCGAGAAAAGATTGGATTGTTTGTTGGAGTCGTCTAACTTTTCCCTCGCTTTGCGATGTGATAAATTTTCCACGTCTTGGTCGCCCGAATGTAATTCATCTTCACTCTGAATGTGACTTTTCACGAACTTCTCATTGATAATGGATGAAGTCTGTTCGGTCCTTGTTTGTGTATCTTCGGTTTCCGAACCGTATCCTTCATCCTTCGCGATGTCGTTATCATTCCCATATCGTAATCGCTCGCCAGTTTTCGTCTGATCTTCGGCAATGACTCCGTCTTCTTCGGGCAGGGCTTCGGGTTCCGTCGGAGGGGTGAATGAATACTCCTCTCTACCCAACTGCTGATCGAGGACCGAGTAGTGCCTGTCATGAAACATAATCTGTCTTTCAACGTTGTTGTCCACGGTGATCCAATTATTCGCGATCCACTTTGTCCCCTTGGTGACGTCACACCCGCCGTGCAAAGAATGGTTTCGGTTTTCACCCATCCACCCTAGCGTATAAGAAAGAGGAAATTATGAAATGAGTCAAACATATATCATTCAAAAAAAAAAAGTTGTCACCCCTCTCAACTATTCTTCAGTATAACTATTCAGAATCAATGGTCACATGTAATAAAGAATATTAATATACATGACTTAATTATTTCATATTTACTTCCACTGCCGTTCCGGTAATTTGATTTCATTCGCTAAAATTCCCGACAATGATTTCGATATTATTTATAAAATACTAAAATTTAAATCACAATTCACTGTTGACAACAATATTCCATTATAAAACAAAATGATATTACCGATATAGGTGTAGCTATTATAAGTATGACTATTAGGGGGAATGAATACCATAATTATAGGATAAAAGACATACCCATTTCCTCGTCTAAATAGTGGTTGTACCATAATATCGCTTTGCCCTTTTCTGGAGGGACGACCACGTTCGATTTGTAGCAATGTTTGGAAAGATCGTAGATATCATAAGAAGTCGCATCCAGTGACTATGTAATGGAAAACAGAGACAAAAGAAGATTAATACATGAATAAGAATGTTTCAGCCTGAATAAACACATGCAAATACAACCGGCGCGCACCCCTGATCCCCTTCGCTTGACGGCCCAGAGCATAAAAAGTTTTTAATGACTTTCATAGGGTAGATCAGGTATATCCCCCTCATTTTATTCATTTCTAGATAATTATGCCATTGCAAATATCTAGGATGTGACACTCCAGGAATCGCCCATGCATCATATTTCTTTGAATTGTGTAGAAGTGCAGGCCTGCCGGGGGTTCAGGTGTATTATAAGCTTTTACATCCTTATACAGGATGAATACCCAAGAGTTTTTTCCTCCTCCTCCTCCTCCTCATTATAATCATCCTCATCATCCTCATCTTCATCATCATCCTCTGCCTCCTCCTTCTACTTCTTCTTCTTCTTCTTCTTATCGGTATTTGACGCTTAGTCGCATGATATAATCGTTACTTTTAAATTGCCATCAGCTAGATCCTCTCGCACATTTTCAAGGTCACACATGTGTGATTATATTTTAATTGAGGTCAATGTTTTTTACAAGAGTATAAGCCACTTCGGAGATGCAATCTGAGCATGAGCAGATAAAGGTCATCTGTACCAAATTCTAAAACCCACTGACACTAATATTCGATATGTGCTCATGAATGTCATGTAATCATTATTCAATTATGCACTAATGGTGCATTCCATGATATCCAGGTGGAAGTATTCTTTTTAAATGGGGAAACAAAAGCTATTCATGAGGCACCTCTATCACTCCCAGAGTTATTTTTCTGAAGTGCACATAAAGGGACCCTCCATGTCTAAAATATCTGTGGATATTTGGGGTCATTTGTACCATGCGCTAACCCCGAACTGGCTTATTACTTACAATATAACGTTGGCAAATACCTAGCATTATCGCTGATACTAGTACATCTAGACTAAGATGTCAGTTACGTGATTTGCATTGTCGAACAAGAGTGAGTTCAATGATGATTTTCATTTACCTCCTCAGTAAAGGTTTCGTTATCTGCTACTGGAAAGGCTGTGCCACCTCCTTCTTCCACATCATTCAAATAGTAGAGAACTGTTGCCAATCTGGAGAAGCGATTTTAAAACTTATGACAGCTAAATTCAGTGAAAAATACATTGTTAATGATCACATATGGCATTGTTACATACACAGACTAAATCATGTATTGTTATTGGTTTCACGTAACAAAAGCAATAATAGTTACCAAACCTCATATGCAGAAGAAATATGGAGAGGTAAACAAAACTACAAATTTAGTATTTCAAGGGAGAAATCACCAAAAGCGTCGATTATGGGAGACAGGGAACAGTCCCAGGATCTTCGACTTCAGACTCAAAAGGTTTGGATGTTTGTTCAAGATATCAACGAGTAAAATCACAAGAAACTTGTATCGATAGATGACTATAAATTTAAGCAGCGCTCCATAATAAAGTACCCCTCCTTATGACAATATCTTGGTAATGATTTTGCAGTTCAGTTCAGTTAACTTATTTCAAATCTTTAAAAACTATATAACGGTAAAATATAAAATGAACATGAGTCATATACATACATTATTATTGTGGAAATCATTATGAAATCGGAGACTGTGAGGAAGTTTGGAAAACTTGTAAATAATAGTCCCCTGTCGTACATGGGGGGGGGGGGGGTATGATGGTCTACTTTCCCTCCATAAATCTCTCGCTCAATGGGGGGGGGGGTTGCAGGCAAAAAAAAAATCCCCCAGCCCCCCCCCCCCCCTCAACAACAAAAAAATCCTTCTAAAAAGGGGGGGGGGGCACAATGCATACTTTTTTTCCAAAAGGGAAAGGGGCACAGGCTGAATGTGCCCCCCCCCCAAAAAAAAAAAAAAAAAAAAAAAAAAAAAAAATCCGCCACTGCCTTTCATGTCCGTACCTCTCCCATTGCACTTTTGTTTATTTGTCAGGTATTTCATCTTTTTCACAAGTTGCGCCTTGAGCATTTGATCATCAAGTGAATTCGGCGCCTTATAAATCTTATATATTATATAATAAATAACAAAATTACATGGTTGTACACGTTACTCGGAAAAAAAGAAATGCAATCTTTTTTACATAAGCAAATGAAATCAAATTAGAAATGACCCTATGAGGAAAAATATTGCCATCGGGAAGGGTTACTGGGTTTGATTCATTTACCACGGTAAGAGACCACATTTTATCCAGAAGCGATCGTTCACTTATCCAGAATGCAACTTGACATCCCCCTCCCCTCAAGAGAATCCAACGATGTTTGAATTATTAAACCTTCAATCAAACCTTCAATATCCATACGTCTATCAAGATGGCAGCCTACCTTTCCATCCAGCGTGTGTTTAAACCCTCTGTCACGTCCTCAATTTAAAATATATCGCTCTGCCTGTCTTTTTTTCTTTAAAAACTGTTTTATTACTCTCACTGGTGAGTGTAAAAAGAAAAGTATATGTAAGCATTTTTCCAAAGCTATTGTATATTATTTTAATGAAATCCCTTTGAAAAATTTTAAAGCTTACCAAACATTTGCAGTACCTTGACAATAAAGGAAACATATTTCCAATAATCCATTTATAAAAGGGGAAAAGTGTCGATTATCATTCATGTAGCACATCAAATCAAATCAAATTAGATTAAGGTCTCTCTATTCTATGTGGTTCACGCCTCACCTAATGGCTATTGAGAGATTATTCTCAGAATATTGCCTTTGAATGCGCCCCCCCCCCCCCCCCTGCGTATGCAAGCATTGATAACGGGGGGATCCTCCCCAGATGGGAGGATGGAATGTATCTCGGCAGCCAAGCTTATCACTGACCAAAATGTCAGTTACATTTGATTTCTCTTTCTTGGGGGTGGTGGGGGTGGTGGGGGTGGTGGGGGTGGTGGGGGATGGGAAACTTCAAACGGGGGGCGTATGCCGGCGACATACTTTGCTGGAACGCCATATATACTAATGATTTCTTCCGAGCCTCACCTGCAAAGTCTCTTCTGAAGGAAATCTTCACTGTGACGATACTTCCTCTCGTCGTCTTCGTCTTCGATGCCAAAGGTGTGTGAGCACTCGAGATCGTCGTCCAGTTCATCCGAGTCATAGTGAGCGTGGTAATGACCACCTGGTTGGTACCGTACCACCTGGTGGTTTAGGGGAGGGGCATCGGAAAAATATGGAAGAGAAGTAAAATTGAGAAATAATGGATTTTAAGATTATGAATGAAGGAAGGAGAGGGGTGTAAATTTAAACACGAATGAGAGTAATAGATAAAAATCGGAATGAAAACACTCTCATTCCCTACACACAAACAAATTATAAGGATACTCAATATAACAAAGCATATACTTTCAAAAGATAGACTGCGTTGTGAAAATGGAAAGGGGATAACGACAGACAGGTAAAATCAGGGGCGGATCCAGGATTTTGTAAAGGGGGAGGGGGGGGACACAGAAAAGTTTCTGACAAGCAAAAAAAAGGTCATCAGATTGTTTTATAGTCTGGTTTTCCTCCCAAATTCTCTGACCAAAAAATTGGGTTATCACACATTTGGGGCTCTCTTTAACGTTCCAAATTCGCTGACAAGCAAAAAAGAAACAACAACACAAAAAAGGTTATCAGTTCTAAAACCGGGGCACAATTTACAAAAAGGGGGCACAGTCTACACTTTTTTCTTTCAACAGGGAGAGGCAGAGTGAAGCAGAGAGTGAGAGAGAGAGAGAGAGAGAGAGATGGAGTGAGAGAGTAGCAGAGAGAGTTTTACAAAAGGGATGAAGATGAGGAGGAAGGGACAGAACCAGAGGAGGAGAGGAAATTTACAAGAGAGAACGTTGCACATACTTGGAGGAGCAAACAAACATGACAAATGGAACATTACACGGGTGAAATACAAAATAAAGGAGACGAATAGTGATAGAAGAAAATATATCGAGAGAAAGAAAGATGTAGTTGGAGAGAAAGAAATATTTAGTGAATAAGAAAGAGAAATATACTGTAGTAAGAGAAAGAAAAATATGCATATATAGAGGGAGAGAAAATAAGAGAAATGCATATCGAGAGAGAAAGAGAGACAAGTTAAAAGATGGATAGTAGCCATGATGTAATTGAGAAAAATAATACAAAACGAAGACGCAAAAAGATTCGACTGGACCAAAAACAAAATCCAGCGCAATGACAAACTAGAAGCTTAACTATAAAGTTGCCATCAGTTTTATGCCGCAGACAGCCCAGTAAGAATTTTGCCGCAAAATGTGCACATGAAATAAAGACATTCACATCGATGAAGAAGGGCAAGGAGTGAATAATGGATGTGATGAAAGGGTAGGAAGAGAATTGTTTACTAACCTGAAGGTGTTCACTGGTTTGGATAATTGCACTTGGCAGTAACGTTAGACTGATCACTCTGTGACGGAGAAGAAGAAAGAAACGAGTGCAAAATTCAACTTTAAAAGGGAGTAATATTGGGTTCTTGGATTGTTTATGGTGGAAAAACCATAGGGAGAAGAAAAAAAACCTTACAAAGTGGGTATTTTATACCTATTTGCGCAATATACAACACCAAGGTCCTGATTCATAAAACTTGTCATCGATGAAAAGTTGCAATAACTGTTACAAGCTACTGAAATCCTTGCATCTGATTGGCTGAAAGCAAAAATCACTGACAAGACGATTGATGAAACGCCCCAGATATTAGAATGGTATAAAAAGCAATTGTCGATAAGAAAGATATCATCCAAGATAATAAATTGTAATGTGTTGTAAACATGGTAACTCGCGTTTGATTGCAACTTGTGTTTGATTGCAAATTGCATTTGATTATAGCGACTGGCTGTAAATTGTGCTTGATCAATTTGGATTCAGCTGTCCCTTGCCATTGTACATGTTGTAACTAGTGTTATTTAAAATTTGCTTTTGATTGTAGCTGTGTTTTGAATGAACTGCTTCCCAAGCTACATTTACTTGTAAATGTAAACTTTTTTTTTTTTTTTTTTGAACTGCGTGTTGCGCTCGATCGCATTCTGCATTTTCTGCTACCGTTGTGTTTGATTACAAGCAGCTATTGGTTGAAACTTGCATTCATATTGTAGTTTGTTTGATTGATAAACGTGTGTCTGATTATTATGTATCATGTTTAATTGTAATTTGCAACTGACTGAAATACAGTTATAAGCACATTATTAATTGTTATTAATTTGATTGTAATGTGGGTTCGACCTAAATATGCGTTTGGTTGTAACATAATTTGCGTAGTTTACGATCATTGTTATTTGCGTTTTATTTCAACAAAGGTTTATCTAAAATTATGACCTATTGTGAATGGTATACCTATCCTGAAGTCGTAGCAGAACCTCATCTTCCGTGGTATACTGGTTAAGCCAAGCCTGTTCGCTGACCCTCGGCTTGCTACGCGTAACCTCCTTCTCACTAAGATTACCGACAACCACCAGCCATTGTTCGATCTCGTCTTCCATGGCAGGTGTGTCAGCTTCAAGGAATTCATCGACGTCGAGCAGCCCATCACCATCTTGGTCTAATTTGAGCTTGATCAGTTCCTGAAACGGAGAGAAAATGACAGTGCTGTATAGACGGGTGGTCTTGAGATCATCCACTTTGAAAATACTTACCCATAATAGTAATATTTACATTCAGCAAACGAAAGATCAAATCAATGAACAGGTGAAGTGACACAATAAAGATTACAATATTTGAGACAAAGACCAAGGCTGGAATACAGGTACCTTGACGTGCTCGTTAGTGAGATTGATGTCTTGTGCATGAGTGAACATCTTTATGGCATCATAGAGCTCGTTGGCGTCCAGGAGACCGTCCTCGTTCTCGTCCAGCTCACCGAAGTGCTCCCGTACCTCCTCCTCCTCCGCCTCGCTCAGGGCTGGTTTCTCGGGCACTGTGAGACTGGTCACGAGACCCTTTTTGACGGCCAATGCCATCACGTGATCGCACTCCTCGGCGCTTAGGAAGTTTTTGATCTCTGGAAGAAACGAAAACGATATTAAGACATGCATACAAGGTGGTACTCATGAGATGGCATATGTTCATAAAAGCTCCTATAACCCTCTTGAGTTCCTGTTCGTTTAGAGATCCGTCGTATAGCCTTCCATGGTCCAACACCCCTCTTGACTTGGCTTACGCCTACATCCTAATGGTCCTGGTCATGGTCCTGCATACATACATTCTATTAGTTCTACGCTCCACTAATCCTAAGTCCTATGTCAGATTAAAGCTACCCCTCAAGCATCTAATTCGACTAGAACAGAAACTCCGAAATTATTGGGATTTGTGTAGGTGACATATGGGCTACTATATTTCAACAGGCTTCTTGTTCTGTCTCCGAGGAAAATATTATTATTCAGTATGGAATGTATTTCTTACCAAATATTGGCGGGTTTACAGCCAGTGTTTTCATCTTCAGGATGGATCCATCCTCCACTTCAATATCTTGCACGTGACCAACCTGATCGATAAGATGAAATAATGAATTGTAATCTAATGCCTTAGCAACTAGACCACGGAGAAGGGCCGGTGGTTTCGGCGACACCAAAATCAATCGACCGACAGACTGACAAATCTTCAACCTCATTAATTAATTCCTTGGTCGGGGCACATGAGTTTTGAACAAAGGCAAGCCGTATTCCACAGCTGGATCCAAGGGAATGCTTTGAGATACATGTATACATGTATTAAATTTGGAAATTTAAGGACCCCATTCGAAATAAGGACCCCATTGGAAATAAGCCATTTCGGCTTTCATGGGCTATCCTGTCATGGTACCTGGTTATGTTTGTATTGCAATATACCTGACGAATAAAATAAAATCAAATCAAATCATACATTAGAATAGTTATAAACAATTGTAAGGAAATAATAATATTATACAACAGCTTTGGCAACTCTCGTGGAAATAATAAAATTGGGAGAAATGAAAATGAGAGAATAATAGCTGCGTAGCTTAAATCAAAGTTCCCCAGAGCTGTCCTTCTGAGCGTTCTAAGCGTGCTATAAAGCCAACGGCCCGGGTTCGATTCCCGGCGGAGACATGTTTTCAACCTTTGAAAAAATTTCAGAAAGGGAAGGACATTTAAACTACACAAACCTTATTCTCTCATTTTCATTTCTCACAATTACAAACTGTATATTATTTCCACGAGAGTTGCCAAAGCTGTTGTATATGTTATTTCCTTACACATATATATATATATATATATACATACCCCTAATGGGTACATTAGGAGGACAGTTTTTGTCTAATTTCTATAGACAACTGTCGACCTAATGTACCAACTGTCTACCTAATGTAGGGGTCGCTATTATGACGGAATAAACCGCATTGTTAGGTGTCGACCTAATGTACCCTTTATTAATATATATATATATATATATATATATATATATATATATATATATATATATATAAATGATAATAATAATATTCTGAAATATTAAAATAATATTAATAATAAAAATAAAATTCTTAAATATTTGAAAAAATAATAAATTAAGTTTTGAAAGAAAAAATCAAATTGAAATAATAAATGAAATTTGAAAAAAAAATATATGAACGATGAGAGAACAACAAGTTTATGATTTATATTTTTAATGATTATTTATCTTATATGGCTTACTTTCCACAGGCTTCATGACTATATCTTCATGTTGTTGTACTCCATTATGTATTAGTACAACAACGACAACAATATTGATAACGCGTAGGTAACATGTCTTGTTCGCAGAATGAATGAAATAAATATATATGTCAGAAATTGTAAAATCATCCACAACATACACGTAAAACAGGGTGTTGCATCACAGAAAAGTTTTTTTTTTAATTTAATTAACCTAAAGTGAAGAAATGTTGACGAAAGTAAGCAGACCAAGGAGATTCTTGATGGAAAGGGAGACATATACGAAGAGTTTAATTCCGAACCGTACTAGATCCGCTTTTGGCATTTTCGAAGGTGTTTTAATTTACAATATTTGCTTGTTAACCATTACTTCAGTTGAGTATATATATGCCTCAGACCATTTTAATATGGGTTTTAAACTCTAGCAATACATTTAGATTTTTGAGCAATTTTTATGATTTTAATTTTCGTGGATTTGATTCCTTATGGAATGAAACTGTAGTCGATCGTCTTTCGGGGATGTTTAAAACAACTATAAATTATGTTAAATCAATACAAAACACAGCTAGCAGATTGAAAATTTCATCTTTTAAAAATGGTTTTTAGTTAATAGTTTACCAAAAAATATAAATTTTTTAATTCAATTTTTCCCCAATTTTTTTATTCACGTTAGTGTTTTGGGGAGTTTCATTCCAAAAAGGATTAAATCCAAAGATATTCATTAAAAATATCGAAATCGGTAAGAAAAATTATCAAATTTTGCACTAATGATCCAAATGGGTAGCTACATCACACTTGCAAATATCTTAATACACAGTTTAAGGGAACATGGTATAAATTAACAAATTCGTAATCACCATAGTGGATTTAGTCCCTTTGGGAATGAAGCAGATTTGGATTTAATTCCTTTTGGAATGAAACAAATTTTGAGCGATTTGTTTGTCAACTTCAAAAAATTGATGCAATATAGCACATTTGATTCCCATATGCGATATACGCATATTCATCTTTAAACAGAGGGGGAAATGATATCAATAAAGAAAGGTAACAAAGAACAATAACGAAAGAGTCACGTGGGAAGGAGACTGAACATCATGAAGCCAATGAGCGTCTCGTCGGGTGACATGAATAGATTAAATGAAACATGAAACGAGTCAGACAATAAAACGGGGCATTGATATCAAGCTATAATGACAGAAGTATCACATGACTGCAATAAAAGCCATGAAAGTAATCTCATGCGCCACATATTCTGCTAGGTCTGAAGCAATATTTGCTATTTATGGAGTGTCCTTGAATCGAATGAGATATCCATATGCTTGACATTTACAATATCTATTGTGATTAAGATAATTGATAAACAAAAGGAATTATTGAAAAACAGCATGATTAATGAAAATTCTGCTGTCAATTGTCGTCTCCTATACTATTCTTGATTTTTTTTTCTGAGGTCAGCACTCCCGCTCATCTCTCCCCTTCCCCTCTCTCTCTCTCTCTCTCTTTCTCTCTCTCTCCTTCCCTCTCCCCTCTCTCTCCTTCTCTCTCTCTCTCTCTTTCTCCCTCTATCAGTCTCTATTTATTTTTGTTTTGTTTTTCTAACAAAAGTGCTCTTTACAAAATCAATTATGCCATCGACGGAGTTATTCGCAAATATTGAATCCGGGGCCTAAATAAAGGGAAAACAAGTACTTGGAGGGCTTAACATCATGATCACGTATTCATGTTTGGGTTTGTTACATACAAATTTGCCATTAAGAACAAAAGTCTAAAGAACGTATATAGAATGATATTAATAACTATAAATAGAGACATAAGTGCTTAAAGGAAGGGTTGCGTGTTCCATATGCCGATCCTCAGGAGGTGGGGGTATAAACAAAATACATGGAATTGATCGTGTAAAAAAAATTGTAGCCACAGAAAGCTGAATAAAATCTTTAAAAATCATTTTGGGGTGACCCTGAGATAATGAGCAGGTGAAGTTGGCGATCATTTTTATCTGAATATTACGAAGTACCACCCCCGCCCCTAGACACACACTCAAATTTTTACAAGGCAGGGTGCTCGGTTCCAAAATAAACATTAGACAATCAATCTCAGAAGTGCTCCATATTTATTCAGTAATATATAACGTGATTTAGGATTTATGCAATCGAAATTCAACATAATAATGTTGCTTTCTATACCCATTCTTCAACTTCAATGCATTTCTGTATCGTCTACACGCAAAAAGGCTAACATGGACATGACGAAATTTGAGAGAAAATGATGTGGACCAAAATTCCTGTATACTGAGGCAATGTGTGTCTTTGTTTTATTTGGGTGTGTACACGATGGTATATTATGATAATTATTATGCTTAACCATTCTAAAGGTGCTGAACCTCAGTCAACCTCTGACGACAGCTGAGGACCAGCTTTTACACTTGTCAGGAAATTTGTAAATCCTGAGGACTACTTTCTCCTCCTCCTCCTCCTCCTCCTTCTTCTTCTTCTTCTCCTTTTCCTTCTCCTCCTCCTTCTTCTTCTTCTTCTTCAACTTGACGACCACTGTGGTGATCCGACACCCCTCCCCACCGCCTTTCAAATTTATCTCAAGACGCCTTTACCCCATCCCAAAGTTATACAGCGACGGAACCTCCCCTTCTTTACCAAATAATTCCAAGGGATATTGGACATGAAAGGTGATATCATCGTCCCTTCCCTCCAATATCCTCCAATGTCTCAAGGGACCGTTCGTCTACCATGCAGGGGTGTCGCCAGACCATTTTGAACTGGGGGTGTGGTACCAAATTTACCGCCAAGAAAGCAACAAAAAAAGATACCGACTGGCATAATTTGCCTCCAAGCACGCGCGGCGGAAGGTCGGGCTCGGACAATGGAAGTGGTGAGGCACCTTTTGTTTGGCGGACAAAAGGTGCCCACTTCCATTGTCCGAGCCCGACCTTCCACCGCCTCTGCCTCTGCCTCTGCCTCTGCGAGTCGTCAGATTTCAAAATTTTCCCGACAGGGGTTGCACAATCATGACAATACGCCGGTAGACAATCTGAGGGGAGCCGTCACTACTGTAGATCGGAGTAGGGGCACAACTTCAGGATGTGTAATAGTGACGGCTCCCCTCAGATTGTTGAGCACTGGCACGTAGGCCTATTATTATTATCACGCCTTTCATGCACTCCTGTCGTTCAATCTTCCATGTCAAATCACTTGCTAAAGGCGCTGTCACACTCTAGCGTATAGAGCCAGCATATGAGGAACGTATCGAATATTTCGAAAAATTGTTTATACGCACAACTTTTCAGCGTATGAGGTCGATTTTCGGTTAATGACCGTTAGAGTAACGTGAGCCTAGCATATCGTCTGCGTATGAGTAGCGTACGCATAGCGTATGTCAGCGTATGTGAGCGTATGTGATGTGATGTGTATTTGAGTTGGACGTATACCAACGTATGAGTAACGTATATCAGCGTACCTCCGACGTATGAGAAACGTATGCGGAACGTCAGCCTAACGTATGAGGAGCGTACACAGCGATACAGATACAACTGATACAGATTTGGAAATGTGAGACTTTATATACCCCATGCGCTGCAAATACGCATGTAATACGCATGGGATAAGTTGGATGTACGCTCAGAACAAGTTAGGCATAAGCTGAGTACGTTAGACTGTCGTTAGAACTACCATCATAACGTTAGCCATTCGTTAGACACACGTCAGACACACGTTCATTATACGCTCCTCTAACGCTAGGTTTCCTGACCCACTCAATTTCAACGTATGAGAAGTGTACTCGACGTATGAGTAACGTACCTTCAGCGTACCCCTAGCGTGTTCAGCGTATGAGGAACGTATGAGGAGCGTAAAATTCATACGTCGGCATACGCTGAAAATTTTTGTGCATGCTCAAAAAATTGTTTGGCCGTCGACGTACCCCGGCGTACTACAAACGTATTCCAGCGTACCCCTAGCGTGTTTCAGCGTATGTCAGCGTATGCCCAAAAAGTCCATACGTTCCTCATACGCTGGCTCTATACGCTAGAGTGTGACAGCGCCTTAAGGTTGAGAAAGAGTGAAAGACTATTGAGACTGACACTTATACAAGTCATGCATTATGAATTTTAATGTAGATTAGATAATTTACAAGTAGAACTGTTAAATGACCTCCCTGAAAAGAATAAAATATGTAAAATGATAAAAGGTAATAATTTCTGTTTATGATTACATCGTTTATGCCTTCAGTGGTGTAATATTAGCAGGTGTGAAACTATAGGGAAATGCGGATGTCTTATCCCCCTTCCATTACAGAAAATTGGCATTTTCAAATTTTTCGAGCCTTGATGTTAAAACGAGAAAAATGATGACCCTTTCTTTTCAAACATGTTAGGCGAACTCAACGGCAAATTTGGTCAGACGACCCCGGTCAAAATGGTCTCAAGACGCCCCTGATCATGGCAGTTCTCATGTACAATTTTGGTAGCAAAAACGGAAATTGGATAGAAACGTGTTAAATATAGCCCCATGTTGTTCTCCTTGTATCAAAAGAAGTCAATACGAGATCATTTGGTATTCCATCCATGATTTCAGGAGAATTTTAGACGGCTGTATACTGACCGACGCTAGGATATTTCCACCCCGATGGCTCGCCGCACAACATTTTCGGACTTCGTATATGGAGGTAGCATGTGTGTCACTGTGATAGTATACACACAATCCTGATAGGTTTTGCACACGTGTATAATGTATACAGTGCACATTACCGTTGTGGTCCCTGGCCCGGTACCTAAATTATTTGTTTGCCTCTCATTTGTTTAATTCCATTTTAGGAGGCGAAAACTTCTCAGCATCTTAGTCATGTTAGTATTGCCTGTATCTTGCTATATATCAACTAACATCCAAGAAATTTGATTTTTTTCAAGGCTTACCCAAAACTGTATTATTACCTTTAAGAAGAAATAATGATGGCACCCACAACCTTCGAATAATGCCTAGAAATTACTCGAGACTTCTTGCGGCTTGGCGGGATTGCATCAGATCGCACTTTACTCTCCCGAGAACGCGAGGAGAGATGAAGTTTTAAGGAAGAGAACCAGACCTTGTGAAATTAAGATGTTCCTTGATCCGTGTGACACGCGGATACCTTTCGCGGTGGATATTCATGTCGCCGGGCATATAGAACAGAAACTCCTTCGACTGAACAAACTGTTATTATTAACTCTCCCTTTGTCTTGCCAAATATCCAGGGGCCGAAAAAGATTTGCTTAATATCGGTAATACAGTGTACTTGAATTAACCTACTTGCCTACCACCCACATAATAATTATGTTTTGCTGAAATGTCTACGTCTTCGAGACTACCGCTTACGCTCTCAGACATGCATCAGACATTATTTAAATGAACACATATGTAAGATATACGAAGGATTTGAAATTTGTTCTCAAATTGAAAACTAAAAAATAAATTTAATCTGTGATACATTAATATTCAATGAAAGAAAAAAAGCACACGTTTCAGACTGCCTTTGCCTTACTTTAGTTTACATTTATTATTTCATTGTTTTGTCTTTTATTATTATCATTCTTTATCGTTCTTCCTTTTTAAAGAAACAAAGGGAACAAATCCTAGATGATGATTAGTACAATAATTTACCATCATTATTTGATAAAATAAAAAGTGATTTGGGGGACTATATTAAACTGCCTGTTGATGAGAAGCGAATGGTGCTGTAATTTTATTTACAAACATGAATGAAACTAATCTGTATGGCAAAACCGAGCCTAGAAAAATTAAAGCGTATGATTTGTTTGAGAAATCCACTTGAATTCTAAAGCTTTGGCTATTCATGCTTTTGCACCTGCCGTGGGCTGGCAATTCGAGCTTAATTCACCAAATATAATGTTATTAAATCGATTGCTGGTGAGAGCATTTAACGGTTACTACCATTCTTTGCATCTTTGAAATAACACTCATGAAGGTCCTCATCCTAAAATTGAATGTCACTGAACACAAGTACATTTAACAAATAAACAGCACATGTTCAATACGCAAGGTTACATTAATCACGAAAAATGCAGAAATTACATCGCAACACAAGGGGAACTAATAATAGACGTCGAAAGCTCGCCAACAAAAATACATGCTATATTCAGCAATCAGGGGTGTCTTGAAATGAATGGAATAGCAGGGCACACCATCACGCTGGGTCCTCGCGGCATGTACAGTGCGTCTCAAAAAAGTTAAGTCAGAAAAGGTCTCTCCAAATAAATATTTCTAAATATTTGAGTGAGCAAAAGCCGTTGTTGTGAAATCGTTCAAAATCCATGGTTAACAAAAATTGGTACTGGTTCTGGCTGGTATCAGCAGAGTTGAGAGTCTTGAAACGGCTTAGAAATTTTCATATTCAGATTATCAAATTATTTTATGAAAGAATGGGCTTTGTTTTCTGTATGTCCTGACATATCCCATCAAAACTTTATGGTTGACTGAGGTTGAGAAAGCCAGCTTGAATTAAAAACTCTCCAAAATTAATATTTCAAAATGCTCAATAAAGTAGATAATTTCTCACTGAAGCATAACAAAATGTTGATAAGATATGAAAGTCCTTACAGAGAACAAAACCTGTTCTTTCTTAAAGTGTTTGTTATTGATCAAAATATGAAAATTTCTAAGCCTGTACATGACTCTCGACTTTGTTGATACCAGCCAAAACCAAAAAAAAAATACAAATTCTTGTCAAGTCTGGGTTCTGCACCTTTTCACAAAAGTGGCCTTTGCTCACTCGAGCGTAATATAACGCCAGATATTTAGGTGTCATTTAATAAAAGAGACCCTAAACTATATACAGGTATGGAATTTTGCTTCAAATATTTTGCAATATTTATTTGGGGAGACTTTTTCTGACTGTTAACTTTTTGCTGGGACGCACTGTACAGTTCCCAGCTATTAAATAACAATGTACTTACTAATAACATTTATTAGTGTGGAGGGAAAATTCTGGACTCAAAGCTGAGCGAAGATCTAATTTAGCTGCAAAGCTTATTTGTTACGAACCTTTGGTATTTATTTTGGCTGCACCCCTTGTAATGTAATGTTCAAGCATTTGCTTTCTTTCTGAAAGAGTGTGCCTCTCATTTCTGCTATTTGGCGAGCAAAGTTTAAGAAAGTTTACCGCGGAGATCAAACACTCGTTTTTTGAACAATAAAGGAGGATTTTCGTGAGTGTCCTCCAAAGATTAAGTTTTACATCAAGTTTATGTCGATGCTCAGTGTAGAATTGCTTCAATATAATTATCTTAGAGAGAGTGAGAGGAGGTGCGTGTGAGATAGAGGGTGAGGGAATGTGTTCATAAATTTGAATCAATTAGGGAGTGTTATTTTAGTATTCAATACACATAAACGTGATCACGTTAAAAACAAAATTAAAAGGTGTATCATTTTTCAGCTTAGGAAAGATGAATATATTTCTTCATGAATGGAAACAAATCGTGCTTTATTATTATTATTTAGTTGTAAAGTTAGCTTTTCTTCAGAGTACTAAAGAAGGGTCGTGGCATAGTTTATAGGCCATCAGACTATGTATTAATTCGTCAAGGCATTGGTGCCATGTGATAAGACATTTCATCTACATTTTCCACTCTTCCATTCCTTATACCCAGGAGAAAACAGAGACGAGGTTAATGGCCATTGTCATTTAATTTGCCATTACGTTTTCATGGCGACTATAAAAATTCGCAAAATGAAGTGGACATAGTGCAGACATTGCGGGCGTGCAAAAATCCGATTTTGAGAGTTGGTAGAGGCTTAAGCACGAGAGTATTAGAAGGGGCAAGGGGGGAGCTTGCCCCCCTTCCAAAAAATGTTAAGCCAAGAAAAAAATGTGTCTGTTCTGTCAAGCGACGAAGCTATTGGAAAGTATATAATCAGTCAAATTTATTTTAAAATCTAATAAATAATGGTATTTTCTCAAAATTTTATCCGCTCGGCCACAAGCGACCTCACAAAACAGTGATGTTAAGTGTAGCTTATAAAGTCAAACTTCAAATATTATATTCAAGTACCTTCCAATACGTAAACCCCAATAGATAAATTTGAACGTCGCTCTTATGTTACGAATTAATTCAGTTTGAAATATGCTCAGACATAAAATCCAACAGATTTTGTCACAGCGTAAAACTCAATCAAAACAAAATGTGACCCAAAATTTTGCTCGCTCGCATATCACTATGGATTTATCGAATACCGCTGTAACAAACTGCGCTATAAAATTCTAGATAAATAATATCATTTCGAAATCAAAATAAAATTTACAATTCAAGAGGAGACGGGTAAAAGGAACGTCCAACATCCTACCCCCCCCCCCCCGCCAATGCAAATTAGGGCCCCAAAAGTGAATTTATCACTAAAATGTATGGATCTCCTCTTGACTTAAGTACATGTATTAAGTGTTTTACAAATCCAGAATATGTCAATTTTCCAATATGACAGCTATTTATTGAGAATAAAATCACTTTTTCATAGAAAAATAAAACTTTGAATAAGACTTACCTCTATTGGATCGTATTGAAAGAGCCAAAGGTCATCCTCGTCATATTCTTCTTCCAAGCTCTCATCGTCATTGAGATCTAGGTCATCGCCGTCGACATCAACATCCTCATCAAACCCTTCGTCATCAAGGAAGTCATCATCAATAAAGTAATCATCAAAGTTATCAACGTCATCCTCAGTTAGTAGCAGATGGGCATCATCGTTGTGGTTCATACCAGCATCTTTTACAAACTTTCTCTGCTCTACATCGTCATCTTCTGAAGATGGAAGCGTGTTTTCATCCCGCCTGCCCCCCGTCCTACCGGCAACATCTTCCACAGCGTTGCCACAATCCGCAACGAAAAGTAAAGTGGCTATCACCAGCAGCAACATCGTAGAATCTGGAAAATACCTATATTTGCGTTGGAAGTGTGTGGATTGTGCAATTCCCTTCGTCATCCTAGTTGTGGAGAGGAAGTGCAAGCACGTAGAAAGTTATCGAGCAGATATATCATACGAATAAACTGTTTTGGACTTGGTAGTAATCAAGCGGAAGAAGTCGGATCAATGCTTGGACTCAATGCAATTGGCACAGTTTACATGCAGGTATCCACTATGTTGGGTAGCAGAAGATCATACGCGACGGACAAGCCGACTATACCAACGATCTATAACTTTCCACCTTGTACAAGACTAAGACAGGTTAGTGTGGCTTGCACGCGCCGAACATCAGCGGGTGCGATCGCTCGAACGTGCGCGTGTGAATAAAAATTCAAGCATCCGAAACGGCATCTTCATCACGATCTAACGAAAGTACGAAATCCTCATGGGAACTAGACTTCCAACATCCCCCTTCTCTATTTCTTGGAGCATTCCTGAAGTGTCTTGCAACACTACTGCCCCGACGTCAGCGTCGTGAATTGAAATGGAATGATGTATTCTTGAAATTTGATATGTTTATGTCTCTGTCTTCTAAGGACATCACTTTCTCCGCAGAGAGTTTCCACAGAATAAGTGAATATTTAATCCAAAGTAAAGCTTTATCAAACAGAGAGAATATTTCAATATATCGTGTTTAAGAGATTGTTCCCATGAATTTTAATACCAAGCTATAGAGTCATGAAGGTCGATGTTCCTTGATGCACTTTGCCTCTTTTAGCAATAGCGTTATCCTCGTGTCCTAAGGACAGAAAATGGAGAATAGAGAGTGGTGTTGATTATGACAATTTTTAAAAGTCTATTAGGAACGTAGAAACAATAAGATTAAGTGGTAACGAGGGACATGCATGAGACTGGGAGTTGAGACAACGAGAATGTTTTTTTAATGACATGACAAATGACAAATTTTTTATCGGTATAAATCATAATAAAAGAAGGTTTTTTAAAACCCTGGAATGAGTCGGATAGATTGATCAAAAGATGGAAAATAAGTGACTTCAAGCGTGACCAACCATGCTCTTCGCTTATTACGTTCCATATACTAAAATTCATGACGTTACTCTGTGACGAAATAAAACTAAGTGCCTTTTTAAAACGGCAATACATCACTAGTAACTCTCATGTCCTGGCACTGTATTCAAGAATGTCTTCTTGTAAGTAGTTACGGAACTAGGGTGCAGAAGCGTGCTTCCCCTATGTTTTCTAGCCTCCTTCTCCCGTCAGCCAACTCGGTTTTAGTGGGTAGCAATATGGTTCATGTTGCTTTGTCGAGCAAGCGCACAAGAAAACAATATCCGCCATATTGCATACCCACTCTAACGAAGTTAGCCAAAATACCAAGGAGATAGCTCAGCACATATTACCCCCCCCCCCCACCCCCGTAGGGTATCCAGCATGTAAGTGTGGACTCAGTAAACGCCCCCCCCCCCCCCCCCATTTTTTTTTTTTTGGCCCATACAATAAAGTTGATATAAATAGTAAGTCTACTGATCGCAGAGCTGCCCACCAGGTGCACCCGGCAAGTCCACCCCCTCCCGTTGTGAATGCCTGGGTACACCACTCCACCTCCCCCTTCTCTTTCGAGCCGCCTCTGCGGAAAAGCGTAAAAATCAAATAATCTGATATGTGTTACTCAGCATGGGCCATTGAATCATATATTGGCAGCCTTGATATCGAAAATTACCCTCAGCTGCAAATCGCTTTTACGTGACAAAATCATGAGATCTGCATTCTAATGAAATAAAGCAATGTGGTACCGTCGAAATGATTTGCATTCTTTCAATATTTTTTCTGCGTAGCCTTATGCATGATAATCAAAATGAGTCAGGGTCTTATTTTGTTTCTACATGTATAATTTTTTTTTTAAAGATGGGACCAGATGGTGTCAAATCATGCATAATAAATCCAAAAACAGTATTAGCTCTTAAAATCCATTAGGCACACCGGCACAGACAGACACCCCCCCCCCCCCCCCCCCCCCCCGAGATCTCCACCGTCGGCCGCGCGATCGCGCCGAAAATCGGCACACACGTCGTCCACAACGTAATGTACAAAAGTGAAAAGTTAAATGCTCCGAAATAATTTCACATTAATTAATTATGCTAATGTATATGTGAAATCAGAAGTTTTTATCTAAATAAAGCTCAAAATATGCAAATTTTGGTCTAGACACTCTTTCTAGTATTCTTAGCAAATGAACTTGAAAAAAATTCGGTATCAAAATTGATTTCTTATGTATTTTATTGTATTTTAAATCTCTTATGTATTTTTTGTGTTTTTTACCTTTTATTTTATTTTCAATAGAATTTGTCGGGGAACACTTTTGCGATCATAAACAACATATAATAGATTAAATTTGATCAGTGAAAGTAAAATATTCATAGATTTATAAATTTGGGCTGAAAACACATTTTCTATTGAAATTACACATGAAATCACGTTTTTGAGCAACATTTGGTCCGACGTGCAAGTACGAAATGTTGCGCAACTTCGGAACCGCATGCCTGGATGTCGCGAATTTGGTCTCAAAAGATGCGTGAGATTCGAAAGAAAAAAGTCCTGAAACGCCGCGGCGACAGCTTTGCGCTTTGCGGAGATATCGCGAGAAACGTCTAAGGTGGGGGTGGTGGATTGTGCCCCCGGCCCTTTTAGGGTTAAGAAAGCTGTAAATGTTATTGTCTAATTATTGCCCTTGCCATGTATAACCCTACTATTCATGTTTGTATGTATACTCAACTAATTATTAAAGCTTAGAATGTACCTGCACACAACTTTGCACAATGCAAAGTCAAAAATAATAGTTTGAAATATAAAATTTACCTATTATCCAAACAAGCTGTTTGTCAAAATTCAAAATAAAATATGTAATTAATTCTGCCAGTCTCCTACCAAATGAAGTAAACGCTTGAGAACCTTATCATGGTAGCCGGGCTAAAGAGGGAGTTATAATGATGGCAGGTCCCTTAGGGAGAACGTCATTAATACACGAATACTGATGAGATAAACAAGAAATATAATTATATAGCTAGAGCACCAGACTTTATAGCAGCCATGCTAAAGCTGGGGTTATACGGGAGTGCCAGGAGTGTCAAGCGTGACAAAAATGAGCGTGTACAAGAACCCACTAACATTTCATTATCAAAAAATTGTTAATAAAGAACAAAATTATGTGTTACCTCATTACATATCGACAAGAGGCGGAATATATATCTTCATATTCTAAGAGTCTCCATCTTGTACATAGCACAAAAGCGGTTTATCACTGAACGCGATAAAAACTACTTTCGAAAAATAAACTGAAGACAATTTCGATAGCCCTGTCTATCACCTTTAGAAATGTGCGAACATTAGAACGGTGTATTACGTAATCCGAACCTGATTTCTATGGGCAGTACAATAGGCCTTTGAAATTGCCCTTGAGTTTATTTTTCGAAAGTAGTTTTTATCGTGTTACTGGTGGTTTCACTTCCATTAACATTAAGTTATCATAAATGGTGTATAGTAAAAAAACAAAATGTTCAAGTTTTGTTCTTACAGTACCCTTTCTCTTCGTATGAGCTATATCCAAACTCGGAACAGAAGTTGTAGCACATGGAACTCATTATGCCGGATCAAGGGATGTCTATTTTTATTCGGGTCGAATTGAACCCTGACCCTCCGCACTTTCATGCCAAGGCATGGAAGACCAAAAGGATTGGTATGGGGGCGGGACCACTCTATCCCTTCTCATAGAATACACAAATAGAGTATGTGTCAGCCGAATTTTTAAAAAAGGTATAAAAACTTTACGAAATACTGCTTCCTCCTCTTTACTTGGAATTCAGAAGTAGATAACACTTAAATGTCCCGACACTTCAAATTATTCCTTCAAAATGTACTTACTGACCTTATAGGAGGAGCCTGCACCGCATTCACATGCGTAATCTTTAAAGAAAATGTGGTACCAAGAATCAGGGGCGGATCCAGGATTGAGTATAAGAGGGGGCCAGCTTCTTGAAAAGTCGCTCAGTGGGAGGGGGGGGGGGGGTGGTGACAAAAACAAATTTCGCCAAACCTTCAAAATTCGCTCAGTGGGGGGTTATGGGGGTCCAGTTCCCTTCCATAATTCACTGACAAGCAAAACAAAAAAAAATGGTCAAAATGCATACTTTTCTTCCAAAAGGGGGGGGCGGGCCGGAAGTGCCCCCCCCCCCCTTGGATCTGCCAATGCCAAGAATGCTCTATATCGCCACCTTCAACATTATCAACTTCTGACGTTTAACTCTACACTATACTACTCACAATGGACGTATATTGACGCGAAGTGGACACGAACCAATCATTGATTTTAAAAAGATGAATAATCGTAACAATTGGGGTTTAAAAAAATCGATTGGGGGCTAAAGAAATACATTAAACTAGTATTACTGTCACATCGAGAAAGGAAGAAGGTTAGCCAAACCTGGTTAGGCCTATACACCTTGTTACTAACGGAAGATATAGTAGTTATATATAAAGGCAATCTCATTTCATTTTCAGAATTTATTTTTAATTGAGCGTGTTGGGGCTTAGCACTCTAAAACTTTACAAATTGAGGTAGTCCACCCTGAGATCCCTGAACCTAACTTCATGGGGGTTTAATGTCGCCGGGTCGAGAGCATTGGGATATATAGCGCTATGGGCCTCAAAAAGAATCGAAACTCCACGTTATCATACTGAATCAATTTCAAGGGATCTCTCTCAAAACCAGATGAAAGGAAATTCGTAGGAGATTATCAATGTTTATAATCTCGCACAACTATTCGGAGACTATCAATGTATTAGAATTCCAGACTGATGGAGATATTTCCTTACATGAACAGATCATACAATGGATAAGCTATAAATACAAGGGTTGAGCTCCCGGAGTACGGAAGACATAAGTAAAACGTAGACTTCTAATCGAACGGGGCAGAATCTCCAAGGGATGACCACAAGTAGATGTATGTAGTGGCGTAGCTTAGGTCCAACCATAGAGGGGCACCGGTGTCAAGGGGGACCGCTAGGTAAATGAAATGTGAAAGAACAGGGTCGTTAAGTGGGGTGAGGGTGCTGAAGGAGGGTGCAGTGTTCTTAGTACGTTGCCTAATACCCCTCTTCCTTTCTTTTTCTCTGCTTCCTTATATTTTCTTCTTCTTTCGTCGTTCAATTATTACAGAGGTCACATGCCCTCGTGTCCCTTATGTAGCTATCCCACTGCATATTCATACATTCAGATGATAAAAATAAAATGTGTTGCTTTTCTGGTGTATAAGTTTTCAACCCTTTAGACGTGTTACAATGTGTTATCAGTTCTCAAGGCTGCTTGGGAACTACCAGGTATGCTAATGAAAATGCCGCTAGTTTTAATACCTGAAGAGCAGTGCGAGGGTATTCGTTTAACCCCCCGAGATGTCAGAAAGCGGTGAATGTCAATATCGCTTTTCGCGTGAAAGTCACCTCAGCCAAACTGAAGTTTAATATCAGAGTTGTCTTCGAGGAGCTCAAGAGCTATACATTTTAAGTCCGATGTGTATAGGGTGTCTGAAGTGAAATCATTAGAACGCTGTCTATGAAATCTTTGAAGGGAGCGAGTATCCATAGGGGGATAGGAGGAGTGTGACAACCCGCACCTAAACTTTCTGTCAGCTATTTTGTACTCTTAGTTTTAAGATCCCCCCCCCCCCCCCGCATCATAGATTGTCTGGTGACGCCCTGTGTCCATAATTTCTGTTTGTAGACCACGTTTTCTCTGTCTCCCGTCACTCTCCGTAAGAAGGATAGACTTAAGATATAATATCACCTGCTATTAAGTAAATGAAGAACCACGGTGTAATATGGATGAGGTCAGGTAATGGGATTTGACATTTTAAATTAGGCTTGCACATTGTACCGTACAGGAGTATACTAAGCAAATGACAATATAAACTGAGGAATCGGAACGTGCATGGTAAACGGCGAGATACGTTGAAGTCACAGACATGAAAATTTTATCTCGGTTCAACAACAAAGAGGAGAGAACTATAGATATATTTCATTTGAAGAAGAAAATAATATTTATAGCAGCTGTAAGTTTATAAATCCCCCTGTTATTTTTTTTCTCGTTTTCAGCCGCTGAATCAAAGTAGTCTACTGATTTTAAAAATGACGAAAATGAATTTGAAATAAGTCAATCGACACACAAATAAATAAAGGCCTTCATGATTACGGATAAAGTCGGATACTGTTTGTAATGATAATGCACTAAGCATGCTAAGAGGATGCTTAATAATGACTTAATCAAAGATATACACATTGAAGAAGTGAAAGATATCTGGATTGGCAGGGGCAGAGGAAAATGCAGTGAGAAAGATGGAGACAGGCAGGCAGACAGACACAGAGAAAAAAAAACAGAAGCAAGGGTAATGAGAAATAAACAAAACAGACACAGACAAAATGAGATATACAGAGACAGAGAAAGACAAATACGAAAGGGAGAAAAGAAAAAGAAAGTATTGGATGTGTGCATCGGGGGTGGGGGAGCATACTTGGGGTCATAGGCGGCGGAAGCGGGGGGGGACGGGGGGGACGTGTCCCCCCTAAATTTTCTTTGGGGGACAGTCCCCCCCCCCCCTAAATTTTGGGTTGGTGGGGACATCCCCCCTTCCCATATATATATATATATATATATATAATTTTTATACCATGATGTTTGCGAGGTTAAGAAAATGCGCGCCCTCATTTGACCTCCCCAAGTGAGCGCGGTTGACTGTTATGATGTGCGCCTATGACTGTGTAAATGCTTCTTTGAAATTATGTATGAGAATATGCCGCATGCGCGCCCTCATCGAGTCTTCCTCATCAGGTGAGCGCAAAGGACGGTGGATGATTGAGGCCTGCAAGGGGTCTAGATTTAGCCTTAGTACCTGGATATGGGCCCGATCAGAGGTATGTATACTATATGCGCCATGAAGTAGGCCTACCCTTGTAAACTGGAACGTTTTATTATTAAACTGTAACTTAACTCAAAGTCTTATTCTTAAGCAGGTGACGGCAAGAGTAACAGGTCTAGGAGTACTAGGACTAAGATTAAGAATAACATAATTGTTATATTGCCTCTACAATGTCAATGATACATAGTCATAGTGTATCTCGACACATGGGCTAATACTGTAAAGCGTATTATTACACATCGACGCGCCGGTGCGCCGCCAATGGCTAAGAATAGATTATGAGTCACAGGCCCGTAATCTGGCAAATCTATAATTAATCAATGTCGTCTTTCACCATTCATTTTCGAATTTGTACATTATGCCATGTTGGAATCGATTTTTTTCAAAGCGTCATTCAAAGAATTATTCAAATTCGTTTGTAGTATCGTCCCCAAGCTGGCGAGCAGAAATCATAAGGCGAAAAAATTATCCAAAGTGACATGAGAATAGTGAATTTTAGGTTAAATTTCTTTTTAATTTTCATACCAACTGGCTTAAATACGGGAGGGCGCACAAGGGGTCACGTGAAAAGGGGGGGGGGGGGGGAGGGAAGGAAAGTGGAAATTAATGTGAGATAATACCGGTTAGTTTCCAATCAATTTGAACACTTTTTTATTTGCTTTAATTTGTCCTGCAACTTAATAATAAGGCCAATTAAGTTAACATACGTCTTTGGCCATTCATTTTTGGAATTTATTTTTCATTTTGCTATCGATTTTGTCAAAGACTGAAAGAGTTCAAAGAGTTATTCAAAATCGTCACCCGCTCGTTGTAAGGTCTTGTCTATGTGACGAATTTGAATGACAATTTCTTGAAATCCACTTGCCATGCAAAGATGGATTTGATGATAAATTTTGCAGCGGATTGCCAGGTCGGATGAATTCGAATGAAATCTGACGAAAATGGAATGGAGATATGTTGAAGTTGATTGACCATTGAAACTGTTGAATGACATTTTTAATTATTAAACTTTCTTAGACATCTGACATTTGGATGATTAATGATTCCTATCAGACTATATAGGACGAAAATGAAGGGTATTGTGATCGTTGAGAAGTGTTAGATTGGACAGGAAATCCTGACAATACAAGGAGATAGATTGCTTAAAACACCATACAAAGATAACGTGGGAAGATAATTAAGCAGTGACAATTATGAGAAGACTCAAATGAAATCTGTGGTAATGGAATATAAAAGTGAAATATAGAAACCATGCATACTCAGGCCCGTAACTAGGATTTGTGCCGGGCGAGGGGTTCAACATTGGAAAAAGTGGACGTTTCTGAGGGAGCGAAGCGACCGAGTATGGGTGTCGGGTCAGGGGGTGTACCACTCCAAGAGTATGGGCATGAGCGTAGTCATATTTGACAGGGGTGGGTGAAATGTGAAGCCCGAACATATACTACCACTGTATAGGATTCAAAATATTACTGGAAAAGAGAAAGGGGTATTTAATGTGTCTGTTCACTTTTAAATTGACAATTTTCCCGCTCTCAAGTTGAATACTCCTGGCGGACCCGGTCTAGTCATTCAGGCCCTTAAATCATGGCCCTCTAATACAGCCTGTTCAACCGGAGTGCCATGGGAGTATTTTATAAAACATCGACTTCTTGGAAACTATAATCAGAAATAACAAGATGCCCCAATATAACACTTGGGGTGTTTTGGAAACATTTGGGAGATGGTAAAGTGCGTTTTCCGTCGCTCGCTTCGCTCATTCACAAAATTCTGAAACGAGTTTCAGGCAGCGAGAATATTTCCATAGTATGTTATTGTAATAAAAAAATGTCTATGAATATTCAATGTTATGACAATTTCGGGCACGTCTGCCTTATCGCCATGGCGCCCAGAAATTATGGTTACCTTACTTTCTATATTGAAATGTTATGAGCAACAACATATTAAAGTGCATTTTTCTTCGCTCGCTTCGCTCGCTCGCAGATCTTAGAAATGAGATAGTTTCAGGCAACGAGGTCCATGAATATTTATATAGGATGTTATTCCAATATTCAGGCACGTCGCTGCCCTATCGCCATGGAACCCGAATACTTGTTTGGTCCATTTTTTATATTGAAATATGCAATAGCAAAGTAAATTGCATTTCTCCTCGCTCGCAAACCTTGTAAACGAGATGTTTCATGCAGCAAGGTCCATAATGAAATATTCAATGTTATGTCAATTTCGGCACGTCACTGCCCTATCGCCATAGCGCCCAGATATTAGGGTTACCTTTCCATAAACGAACAACAGCAAAGTGCCCCCCCCCCCCCCCCCGTTCGCTTCACTTCCTAAAAACTTTAATATGAATGATGCCTGCATATGCATGGCAGCTAGATGACCGGAGATATAGCTTTACATTTCACCTATTGGTGACTAATGCAATAGAAGTTTGCCATTTAAAAGTATCTTTTTATTTTTCTCTCGCTCGCTTTGCTCGCTCGCAGTATTGGGAATCCTACACATGTGGTATTATATGTTCGAGCTTCACATTTGACCCACCCCTGTCAAATAATTCTGACTATACGCTCATGCCCACACCCTTGTAGGGGCACACCCCCTGACCCGACACCCCTACTCGGTCGATTCGCTCCCTCAGAAAGGTCCACTTTTTCCAATGTTGAACCCCCCGCAAAAATCCTAGTTACGGCCTTAGTCAGAGTTTTGATCATTTTTGAAGTCTCGTGGTAGGTTAATCGTGTAAGCCAAATTAGACAAGTGACCTAGAAAATCAAACCAGGACATGTGTACTGTTAGATCAGCTGATTACTATAGACTAGTCTAGTCTAAATATTTTCCTGGTCTCGGGGCGGGACATCCACAGTCAGGTATATATGTCTATACAACATGCGACACGTGCGTCCGATACATTTTCAATAGGTTTCGTAATGCGGATGCGGGGTACATTTCTGAGGGGGGGGGGGGGGGGGTCCGCCCAGAATGACTTTCTTTCAAATCACAATCATGCACCCCTAGATTGCAGGAGAATTTCTCTTTTTGTTCAAATCGTCATAGAAGTAACAACTTTACGTATTCTTCGAATATTACACGGAACTCGCAAAGTTCTAACAATTTGAAAATATTGTTTTATCCAATTTTCTCTTTTTAAAAACAAAAACCAACAAACATGTAGAAAAAACAGGAAACTTTACTGATTGTTATTTTGGTCTGGGTCATACTGGGTGTAATGATTCGCGAGGGGATAATTTCGCGATTTTGATAATGTTGATATTACTATAAAACAGAAGTGGAAGTTTTAATTCGCTTGGGTTTGACTCGCGAAATTCGCGAAAATACCCCCCCCCCCCCCCGATGGCATAGTGCAATGTGACTGTGTGATACATGTAAACCCAGTCCATTTTATTAAGCTCACCGTCTAACTTCTGATTTATTTCTCGGATTTATATCACAGTAAACTTAACATTATGATATACCGTGATTCCGTGAATGATGTAACTCTAGACTATTTTATTATTGAAGGAAGGGAAAAAATACATTAAAGAGCGCCTTGGGAACCTGATGATTATTAGACGCTAAATAAATCGAAACAATAATAATTCTGATTATTATTATTATTATTATTATTATTATCATTATTAACATTTTCATTATTATTGTCATTATTACTATCATTAATTTTTATTATTATTATTATTATTATTATTATTATTATTGTTATTATTATTGCTCCACTTATTTTACTGAATTATCCGCAATTTCAATTAAGTATTTTAAGTGTTAAAATATGGTCTGGCGTCCCCCCTAAATTTTGGTGCTTCCGCCGCCAATGCTTGGGGTATGGAAGACAGAAGACGAGAGAAAGGGATGAAGGTATGCGAATGACAACAGAGGAAGGAAAGGAAGAAAATACTGTAAAAGGTATGCAAGGAAATAATGTATAATGACGGAAGTAAACTGATTAGAAATTTATATCTTCGTAGATAGAGTTAATAAATGATAGGAGAAAAGTCGTTTAGACTTTTTAATAAGGGGTATGAAGATAATGGGCGGTGTCGGGTATTGGACATCGGAGGCGCAATACCAAAGGACTGAATTTCCGATTACTCATTTGTTCTGTAATGAGACTTGACGGGCCAATTAGGTTTGGGGGTTCCCGGTAAATGGCGGCAAGGGCGAAACTGTAAATAACCGTATCAGTGGTTAAAGTTCATTCGAAGCCATACCAGGGAAAGTACGATATTTCCTTGAAATCTCCATAGAGTAATGTGACATCACGCAGAGCGAATTATTATGAAAAAAGGAGACAAGTGCTATGTCCGAACAGTAAATGGACATTTCAATGCCACTTACAAAAATCAAAGGATATTTTACTGGTCGACCTGTATAAGTTAACTATTGTACTTTATTATAGCGGTCAAGTGTGTAGAAAGACAGCCTGTCTATAAAGACCATTTTTGTTTCCCTTGAACTAGAGGATATTTCTTTGAAACATGTATTAAAGGAACGTGTACATAAAGAATACCTTACCTATGTCTAAAGACCACTTTTCTTGTCTCCCTTGAGTGGCACTCATAGGCCCTTGCCTATGTGGGACTGTGTCCAAAATTCACTGTTACAGCAGTCAAAAGCAGACAACAATATTGCTCTAAACAAGATTTAATTTTCTTAAATTTGCTAGATTACCTGATTCAGGGACTCTTCAACTCTTACTTTGCCACATATGTAGGGATTCAGACTTGAAAGTGAAATTTTAAATAATTATTTTCCTCTCCTGTATGAATGATCTAGCCTGGAAAATGGCCTGCTGATACACACAAAAGCTATTGAAGCCTATTCACCCGTAAAAGCTAGTCTGGAGTACAAGGTTATCTTCAGATAAGCTTGTACATGTATAAGTGCCTTGAGTGGTCTTTATATACAAGATTCGCTGCATAATTATAAAGTGACCGAGGTTAGGGATGTTCACAAATGCACAGAACGTAATTTGTTATTTTTAATCTGTACAATATCGCAATCAAGTTGAATACTGTAAACAGCGTATTGTACGGTATCATCCGTACTGGTCAAAGTCCGATCAATATCACTCAAATCTTCATTTGTCAAGATTCAATTGTGCATTCCCAGTTCTGCTTATGCATTTACCATATACAAGCAATTGTGTAGAGTTTACATATATGTATTTTAAAAAATAATTAACAACGAGCTTCTGATGATTTGGGGGATGTTGTTCTTTTGCTATATACAGATCTGCTAAACAGGAACAGGGCTTAACTAAGTAATCCTGATATATGACTTACAAGGAAATTTGCCTAGATCCTGTAGCGCGCTTAAACATCTCAACAGTATATGGATAGGCCTACAAATCAAAACACTTACCGGGTTTCTATCAGATTTCTTGTCAGCTACAGGCGCTTTGTCACTTCGAGGATAGTGTACCATGGACCTATTTGTGTATGCGCACAGTTTCCGCAATTATCTGAACCACGACTTCCATGTATTCACTAAGTCCCCAAAAATAGGACAGCAATTGTAAAGTTTGCACGAATCTATCTGACAAGAGAGGAAGACACAGGTCCATACGGTAACACGCTACTTGGTATTAATAAGGCGACCGGGAAGTTCAGAGTCGAAAATTAGGCCTGTGTAGATTTTCGCGCGCATACATGCATGCAGTCGTGCTAAGCTGATATCGTCTGCTTTGCTCAAAGTGCATACAAACTTTGGTATTTTCTTTACATTCATATCATTTGTACTGTATTATATGATAGTTCATCGCCCAGGGGCTGGGGAATTTGATTATTTGCTTCTCGGTTCATTCAGAAAGCAATTGAATCGTAACACACATCTGGCTCAGGTGCGGACCTCCCGCAAGGCAATGACGTTTTTTCAGAGATGAATGTACGAAGATTCAACTTCATGTACGTATTGTTTTTCGTCATCTATACCAGTTGTTTACCTGTTCCTTTCAACATCGCATTGGATCACCAGCTGGTGGATCTGAAGAAAGGAAAACTGAAGATAAATATCAATTTGTCTTACTTTGTCTTTTTCTCTACAGAAAACGTACACGGATGTACAAGACAGGAGGCTGTGGGGTGCACCCAATGAATTTTAAACTGATCTTATATTAGGTCTGCGATGTCTCTTTGAAATATTGATATCTTCTGTTGTATATTTTATTGACAAAATAGATATGCATGGATGTCACAATGAAATGTGTAAATATTTAAAAATTGGAAATCCGACAAGTCAATCAGCCCCCCCCCCCCCCCCCCCCCCCCCCCCCCCCCACCACCACCACCTAGCTAAATCCTGTGCACGTACTTGGGCCCGCTAGTCGCTCCACGGAAATAAACCTCTATACAGTGCGTATAAAAAAGTATACCCAACTTTGATAGTTTCTGATTAAAATTTTATAACCAATGTGACTTTGAAATTTATTTTATGGTGAAGAGTAAACTTGTTGTCTGTCCAGTGGTACCCCATTCATGAAATTTCTGCCATGGATGACTGAGCACCAGGGTTTTTAAAAAGTGCTGTCAAAATCTCCTTGTTCCAAGGTTGGGCTGATACAACGAATGTGGGTCAAGCTTTATCATTATCCTTTGTGCTTCAATGCTTCACTGTTTAAAGTGGTCCAGTGTATCTAAGCTTTGAAATGACCTCATTTCAATTCAATCCATATGACAATCTTTAATTTATTTTAACAGCCTTCTAAGTTCTTGTCTCGTGATAACTAAAAACTCTCTGCTCATTTGCACCATTTCACCTGCATAAGGTGCACACGGTGTTTATCGCGAATAGCACATTAACTCAAATGTTTACTGACCTTAAAGACGAAAAAGAAGAAAAAGAAGGATACGTGTGTTGAGAATTACCAAGGTGATTGATAGCAGACTTTCAAGAAAAAGATAGCTTCCCAACTAAATTTTGTCCATTTTGGATGACGCAGTTAAAAGGCTTACCTTAAAAAAGGAATGCGGATGAAGCCAAGATTGTATTATCATGGCAAATATAATATAATATATTTAGCCCTTTCTATAGTTTGAGTTCACTTTTCTATTCAAATGCACAAAATCAATTGAAAATATCTTAGCAATTGTTTTCCAACTGAAGTAACTAATGCATAATCGGTTTGACCCACATTCGCTGCTTCAGCCCAAACTTTGTACAAGAGGATTTTGACAATACTTTTTGAAAAGCCTGCTGCTCGGTCGTCCGTGGCAGCAAAGTTAGGAATAAGGTATTATTACACAGAATATAAGTTGCTCTTTACTATGAAATTAATCTCAAGCTCATAGAGGTTATAACCTTTTTAATTAGAAGCTACCAAAGTTGGGTATACTTTTTTGATACACACTGTATATATCACAGTCTAGAGATGAGTGAGTACGGTCTCATGTGGACACAAATCAAAGATTTAAATTTGATATTATATTTTTCTCATGTGAATTAGGAGAAGAAACCCAGAAAAGATAGAATGAGATGACGAAAATATTCAAGTTAAAGGAGCCTTAATGTTTCTGCGACTTCGTTTTGTCATACAAAATCAGCGATCAATAATAACCTTTCTCGAAATCGTGATGGCGCCATCAAGTGACGACTATATACATCTGGAAATATCTGATAGTATTTTTGAAAATATTAATATTTTCAAAATAAAGGAGTCCACCCTTAGGGTGGCTAATATCAACTTAGTTTTTTTAAAAAGCAGGAAAAAAAGGTGAATGGAAGTTTGAGAAAAAATCCGATGAGAAATGAGAAAGTTATGATTTTTTAAAGTTGTAATCAATCAAACAAACACAAATCAGCAACTCAGTGACGTATCTCGCGAGCTTCTCTCCCATTTGCCCTGTAAAAAAAAAATCATAAATTTCCATTTTCTCTACAGAAAATTTGCAATCATACATGTACCTGTACCATTGATGTAATAAGTGCACATAATCTTTTACACAAAACCTCTGTGAAACAAATCTATTCCTTTAAGAACAACTAAGAAAATGAAAATTTATGAAAGTTGCCCATCTGCGTTTGATTGATTACAACTTCAAAAATTCATAACTTTCTTATTTTTTTAATCGGATTTTGCTGAAACTTTCACTAATCCATTTCTCTCATTTTTCTGCCTTTATTAAACTCAACTAAATTCCAGTGTGGACTTCCCCTTTAAAACAGGCTTTCTCCGTGTCGACAGAATTTATTTCCATCAGTGATGGGTGGTGATGTCACTGAATTATTCTCCCTTTTTGCTGTAAACATAAATTGTACGTTTTTTGAGAATTGCCCAAAGAAAATACATAAGCAGCGATAAGATTTCACCTGAATAAATCTCTCTTTCTTCTTCTTTCTCTCTCTCTCTCTCTCTCTCTCTCTCTCCCTATCTCTACCCCTCTCTGTTTTCACTCTGTCCTCTCTCTCATATGAGAACGAAAAGAATAATTTGGGTAGTTTCAAATTCATTGTTCCTCCACTGCCTCTCTCTATCTTTCCCTATTTCTCTTACTTAGTCTTTCTCTCGCTTTTCGCTCTCTTTCTCTCTCTCTCTCTCTCTTGCTATCATCTCGCTCAACCCTTTCTCGCTACTCGACTCCTGTCGTCAATCCTATTATCATATCTGGGTACTGGGATCCTCGTCACGTGATCATGTTAATCCCTGTTGCGATAACGAACATGGTGTATTTTCTGCTAGTCTCCCATATGTAACTCTTCATGACTTTGTCTGTATGATGTTGTGTATCAGGGATAATGGGAGTGGTACTATAAAGAAAGTGTTAGTTTGGTGAGATTGTGAAGTTATATTGAGTTATATCCCCTACCCCCCCCCCCCCCCCTCTCTCTCTCTCTCTCTCTCACCTACAAATACAGGCTACACACATAACAACATTACTCGCGACAAAAACATTAACTTTTAAAGTTTACCTTAAAATTCAATCTCTGGCGTCATATTCAAAGCAATAATTTTTAGCATATTCATAACAAAGGTTTTTCACACACCATAGAAAGACATCGTTACAGAAGCTATTTTTTTTTTTTGGGGGGGGGGGTTTATTAATTGATTGATTGATGCAAGGTTTATTTCATCTCATTTCCAAATAAAAAACAATATGATTTACAATGTACAAAATCACGACATGAAAAGGGAACCTACTGGAGAGCATAGCTTGTTTGTGTAGGTTCCCAAGAATAAATATAACAATAACATAATTATCTTTTATAACATGGAAAATTGGAAGTGAAATACATATTTGAAAACAATATATATATATATATATATATATATATTTTTGGTATATCTCTCATAATTACATATTTAATCAAGTAGTCCTGAAAACTAGGACAGGACAACACAGGACAAAACAAGACAAAGAAAGAGGAAAAAGGGGGAAATCAAGAAAAACAAGACAGTTATCAGAGAATATAGTTGCGGTCAGTTTTCCATGAGTCGTTGATGAGGCTTGCTATTTCTAAAAGCCAAAATGGGGGTAAAAAGAATGGAATAGTTTGAAGGAATCTGTTTTCGGAAAAAGTGGAAAATGCTGGTCCAATTTCTTTGAGAGATTATGTTCCGTTTTGATGCACAGTTATAAAATACAATCATTGCCTCCCTGCGCTATCAAAGTGTGTTTGCATAATATTATAATAAGCTACCATGGTAAGGTATTGAAGTTTTTAAGGATCCACCCCCCCCCCCCCTCCTTTTTTACTACACCTATTTGGGTATCTCAAAACAGTGATCACTTTGAGGTGGGGTTTGAACTAGGTGAAGGCCTAACTTTGAATTAAAATCCGAAACATTAATTTCTCAGAATCGCTTATGACATACATCCAAAGAAAATAGGCATGAAGCCCAACTAAACCAATTTTAAACTACCCAAGCTTTCACCAAAGAAAGGGGGAATATTATAAACTAAGGAGACTATGATAAACGTGTGTACACCTGTTAATAATTGTACCCTGTTTGTTTTAGCTACTCCCAAAACATATACACAATGTACCGATAATAAATTGATTTAAGCCACATTATCTGCCGCCGCACCGTAGACTACTTCGCTATCTTAGGCAGATGTGGCGTGCAATGACACCGCGGAATGCAGAACGTGTGTTATGATTACACGCACATTTGTCTCTACCGCACACCCACAACCCTATCGCACGCACACACATGCTAGTGATGCTACACACACATACCTACACCGATATTGATACGTGGTGCCATACAATGCAATATGCTGTTTTCGAGTGTGCGTTTGGTACGTCTACCCCGTATGGCGACCGTGCTGGGACGGGGTGTATGTTGTCAGCAGCCGCGCACGTGGGGCGTCGAGTCCGTACTTGATGGTGAGTCTGCATCTGAGAGATGCAACAATGCTTGTACATGCTACAGCACATCACCATCATCATTCCAATCGTTTCTAACTGCTGTCACCTGTTCCAATTTACGCGGGAAGCAGTGATATGCAGTGCATCCATTTGTGGAACATCCATCTCCCAAAACAGACAGATGATCAGCTGGTTAACTCTGATTTTTAAACCTGTTTGATCTACGCACTCCTAGGATTCAACGAGTTGCAAATAAATTTCATCTGAATCATTAAAGGTATGTTCGACTGCTTTTTATTGAAGCCACTCTAAGTATCTAATGATTAATTTGTTTACTAAGTCTAAATCGACCAAATGACCAGGTCAACTTTACATCATCAATAATTTTTATTTTTGAGGTTTTTTGCACATTTAATTTGCGATTTTCCCGAAGCATACCTGCTTTTTCATAAACTTTTAAAGTTATCTGAAATGTTTTTTATCTTCTGATAATGAAAACATTTTTGTTAAAGTGATTAATGTATCTTCATTTTGATAGCACCCTTTAAATATGTGTCGAAATAATGTGTCTCAGTGTATGCATGCATGTGCTTGTAATGAGATAATGGTAAGCGCGTGAGGAGAACTTGAAGAAATTACCAAAATGTATAATTGAGCAAGTACTCCTGAAGTGTGTTTTATTGTTGTTTCAAGGATTTGACAGTTGAAAGCCAAGACATTGAGTATGGCTTCAAAACGATCCTCAGTAGACCTATCTATGGTAACACATTTGCTAATCAGTGTGTAGTGACCAAAATATATACTTACATTAAACGCATGCACCCTATACTCAGCAGTTTCATGCAAATCAGTCCTATTACATACAAAGTCACGACCCCAATTAAAGCATCAAATTAGCATGCCAGTCATTAGCTATGTCAGCGATTTATGTTACATCTGCAAGGATAGCCTGGATGCGTGGTCAGTTATGGTTGCATTATACGATATCAATAAGTGATGCAGCCAGTAATTTTGAATTAGTGCATCCATATCGTTTCATTGAAAAGTCAAAGGTTGGCTTTTAATTCTTGATCGTATATTATTTTTCATTTCTGTGAAAATCTTACGATACATACATCATTAATTGCAAGGATATACATTCTATGATTCATTAAGAATATGTAGGTTAATCAGTGATGCAGTCAGTGATTTTGAATTAATTTAGTGCGTCTATATCTTTTGACTGAATATCCAAGGTTTGCTTATAGTTCATGGACGTTTTATTCGCTTTACTTTAATGAAACACTTATGAAATGTATATCATTGCTTGCAAGGATATTCAATTTATGCATCATGTTCAGGTACCTGTCCTTTCAGAAGGTTTTGTGAAGGAGGAGGATAAGGGAGCTTAATCACACTAACTTTTTTGACAAATCGGATGTCCATGCATGAAGCCCAAGCCGTTGGGCACGTTGCTAACTTTAAACACCCTCCCCTCCTCCCCTCTCCCCCCCCCCACATATTTTAAAAACGCCCGCAGCGCTGTAGGCCGACATGATGTGGTACACATCGAGTGGTGTCATGTTTTATATAAATATGAATAGGATTAGGCTACAAGGTACGAGCCTGAGGATTCCCTTTAAATCAGGTAAGAATATCAACACGAATAAAGTTTCTTACAAAGCCACTGGTAAAAGAGAGAGAGACAGAGACACAAGGAAACACATGCCTCTAGACTGACGGACAGAGAAAGTTCACTTTTATCCCCATCGTTTATTCTGACCAGCTATTTATTATTTCTGACTTAGATTTCAAATTATAAGAATTCCCTCGTGCCGATTCATTGCAAGCCATGGAAAAGCGTGACCTTGCAACTGGTGTCAATGACTACCAAGTAGTCTAAAAGGAGGCGTGATGGCTCAGTGGTAGAGCAGTGGTCTCGTAACTTGGAGGACCCACACTGTAAGAAATATTTGTATTTTTACAGGGGAAAAAATACAGATTTGTTCTGTTTATTATAAATACAGCAGTTGTGATGTTATTTCTACATTTTTCCCGTAAAAATACCTCATTTGTAATTGCGAAACTGAGTTACATCAGAAACTTGTGATTTTAAGGCAAAATAGGGTTTTTATACAGTTTTTGGGGTAATTTTACAGTTTAATTTTTTTACCTTAGTGTATTGTAGGACTCGGGTTCCAACGCAATTCCAGCACACTCTTAAACAGAGCAGAGACAGCACAGCAGAGGTGTTGTTCAGATTGAAGTCTACTGGCTAACTCTCTGTAACCAGGTTTTAATGTGTAATCGGATTACATAAGAACCTGTTATCTGAATTACAGATCTGAAATGTATGCTAAAATTACATACAGCATGTATTTTTACAGCAAATTTCTGGCGACTCTGCTGACATCAGATTTCTGTAATTTTTCAGTACTTTTTTTGTACAGTGCAGGTTCGAAACCAAGTGGATGCGCTAGTGCCCTTTGGTAATGCATTAATCCTCATTACCAAGTTCCTCGGAGAGGACTTAAAGCCGTCGGTCCCCGGGTTGCTTACTTCCTAGCAGTCATGTAAAAATAAATTATCAACCTTTTCAAGATTTCCATACCATTTTAATGAGCAAAACAAAGATTAGCTTTCTAACTGAAAAAAAACCGTTCAAAATTATAGGCGTAAATGTTACATGCAGGAATAGAGTTTTATTGATTAATGTACAACGCGAATTTTTGCTCTTCTACACACTTAGAAATAAAGGTACAAAGTTGCACCTTTTAGGGTGCAAATAAATGCAACACTGGGAGCACCTTTTTGGGTGCAATATTGCACCTTTCAGAAAGGTGCAACTTTGCACCTTTCTGAAAGGTGCAATGTTGCACCATTTAGGGTTCAATATTGAACCCTTTTTTCCGATAAAAAGGGTGCAATTTTGCACCCTAAAAGGTGCAAATAAATGCAACACTGGGAGCACCTTTTTGGGTGCAATATTGTACCTTTCAGAAAGGTGCAACTTTGCACCATTATTAGGGTGCAATGTTGCACCATTTAGGGTTCAATATTGAACCCTTTTTTCCGATAAAAAGGGTGCAATTTTGCACCCTAAAAGGTGCAAATAAATGCAACACTGGGAGCACCTTTTTGGGTGCAATATTGTACCTTTCAGAAAGGTGCAATTTTGCACCATTATTAGGGTGCAATGTTGCACCATTTAGGGTTCAATATTGAACCTTTTTTTCCTATAAAAAGGGTGCAAATAAATGCAACACTGGGAGCACCTTTTTGGGTGCAATATTGTACCTTTCAGAAAGGTGCAATGTTGCACCATAATTGAACTTTTTTTTTCCTATAAAAAGGGTGCAAACTATTGCAACACTGGCAGCACATTTTTCGGTGCAATATTGTACATTTCCAGAAGGTGCAGTTTTGCACCTCACAGGGTGCAATTTGGGGCACAAAATCGAACCCTTCCAAACCTTCCATTTCGTTTGCAAACTGAAGAAAAAAAACAACAGAGATTTATACTTTTCCATGTTAAGTTAAAACCAAACTGAACGAGCTGTATTTAATAAGGCAAATAAGCATGCATTGGAGCATCTGGTCTTTGATATTTTATATACATGTTCATGTGCAGTACTGTAGTTGTAATGAGAATACATGAGGTTAAGATGCACTTTGAATGACAATCCCAACTTAGCAAGCCCTTTTTTTACAATAAAAAAGTGAATAGTTCTATATAAGCTGGCTTTAAAATGGTTCACAAACAGTGACAAGCAAAAAAGCTTTGTTTCATCACTACATTATCAGGTAATAATATTCTCAAATTTGATTAGCATTTTTGGTGGATGGGATAAATACTTCTGTACAGTCCCACATAAAAAATGCATAGCAAATTGCTATGCGACACAAGGAATTGATTAAGATTATCATTCTCAGATAATGGCCAGTGAGTACAACATAAGCAAGCAGGATTACATACATGTACCTTCATCTTAGTTAAAATTTAACAATAAAAGGTATATGAATCGTACCAAGTACAACAAATCATTAATCATCACTCACACAAATTATTATGATACATTCGCAAACGAGTGACGCACTAAGAAAGGAAAAAAACAGTCATAACAGTAACAGTGTATGGGTCTGTTCACACAGTTGGGCACCTTTTGAAGCATTTTTTCTTTAATCCCCTGTAATTCAATGAAAAAGTCTAGTTAGAATTTTCTTACTTGGCCATTCTATCTCTGGTGAAAATAAAAAGCATCTGAGAATCATAAACATGTTGTTCCACAATGTATTTTGGAAATAATTATGAAAAACCAGTGTGTGGATGTAACTGGACATCGTGTCCGTGTTACATCCACAAAGTCTCATTTTGAGACATAACGGCACATCCATGTAATGCTCTTGATGATAAGTATTTGCCTGGTTACTTTAAGCTCTCTATTTAATTCAATGCAACAACAACTGCAATGAGAGTATACTGACTTCATTCTTTGTGACATTTGATTGGAAACCGTTACACCCACAACATTCATGATAAACTCAGGGAAGATAGTTATTCTTTTGTTAAAAGTTTTGCTTCATTAAGTCAGCACCATAACACATTGTACCCATTAGGATTTAGCTTTGTAAGGTATCATGCATGTATATGCTGGTAAACTAAAAAAAAGGTGGTTGTGGATGTAACATGGGACACCTGGATGTTTTTGTCAATATTTTGAAAATGCCTCTCAAAACAATTTGTCTTGTGTTCTTCAAAAGCTTCCTGGAGGCACCAAGTACATTCATATAAAACAACTTAATGGTGTAAGTCATAGTGTTAAAACTAGTGTTTTTACAATAAAATGCCACGTTTTGGTGCCCCAACTTTGTGAACAGACCCGTATATAAAATTCAGTAAAATTCAGCTCTCCATTTCTAAAAACATACCAGTATTTCTGTACTAAATCTGCAAGTATGATATATTACATACATTGTACATGTATGGTGTATACACGTGATATACTTTCCATTATACATGTACATGTGTATTTCTTTTACAAGATATATTTTGTGTGTGTTTAGCTGTACATTGCTTCAGAAAAGAAGACAAATTGAGTAAATACTGACTCTATGAAACAGAATTCTAACCAATGAATACATAGTCATTAAGGTAATCTAAAACAGATTGTTCCATGTATACTTCTTCCATTAACAATTATGAAATGCATTATGCTTTTTAACCCTAAAAGTGCCGGGGGTGAAATCCCCCCCCCTGACGTTTCTCGCGATATGTCCGCAACGCGCAAAGCAGTTTCATGACTTTTTTCTTTCAAATCTTGCGCATCTTTTGAGACCAAATTCGCGATGTCAGGGCATGCGGTTCCGAAGTTACGCAACATTTTGTACTTGCACGTCAGACCGAAAATTGCTCAAAAACGTGATTTCATGTATAATTTCAATACAAAATGTACAAATAATTTCTTGGTACTACAAAATTTCAAAATGGCACGAAAAAGAGACATGATAACGAAGCTTTTCGACCTGCACTCATCAGGTTATCACGGAGGTATATATTAAACAAATTACTTGAAATCAACTATATTATACTCGGTGAACCCGGACGCAACCTAGACGCCGTAATTTCAGAACAATCGCAAAGCTTGGACGAACTCCTTTTGTCTGCACAGAAGAGGTTCATGCGATTGAAAGTAAGCGGCTTCCAGAAAGCGTAAATGCGCTGAGCTTCTGGCCCGGGACATAATTGGGAGTTGGTCGTCGGCATAGCTTTGTGCGCAAGCTGGATTGTTCAGCAAGTGGAGACCAATCGCTGAATCGCATTTGGCTATCTTTGGTCTGTTAGCGTGCATTTCAGATTTGCAGGCACGGACGGGCTGCGTGCGTCGATTGGTTGTACGGTTCCGAATAGCCGAGGGGATGTGTTGTTTAATGCGATCAGCCAACCGCTGAGCGATTGGTCTCCACTTGCTGAACAATCCAGCTTGCGCACAAAGCTATGCCGACGACCAATTCTCAATTATGTTCCGGGCCAAAAGCTCAGCCCATTTACCGGAAGCCGCTTACATTCAATCGCATGACCCTCTTCTGTGCAGACAAAAGGAGTTCGTCCAAGCTTTGCGATTGTTCTGAAATTACGGCGTCTAGGTTGTGTCCAGGTTTACCGAGTATAATATAGTTGATTTCAGGTAATTTGTTATATACCTGCGTGATAACCTGATGAGTGCAGGTCGAAAAGCTTTATCATGTCTCTTTTTCGTGCCATATTGAAATACAAAATCTGTTTTCAGCCAAAACTTACAAATCTATATTTTCACATATTGCTGATTGAAATTAATTTATTTTATGCTGTTTATGTTTGCGTAAGTGTCCCCGACAAATTTCATCCAAAAAACAAAAAAAAAGGTAATAAAACAAAGAAATACATAAACTTTAAATACAATACATAATATATTTTGATATCAAATTTTTTCAAGTATATTTGCTAAGAATATTGTAAAGAGTGTCTAGACCAAAAATTAGCATATTTTGAGCTTTATTTAATCATTTAGAGGGGGGGGGGGGGGGGTGGTGGGTGGATTCCACCCCCTGGCTGTGGCATAGCCAACATATCCCGGCCATTTTAGGGTTACTGTAAAAGTGGATATTTTCGCGGGATTAATTTTTCGCGCTCGGCCGAGTAAAGTGAATTTCGCGTGTTTTTTATTTCGCCGACGCGCTAGGGTCATGGGCATAAGAATACATACACAAATATTCGCATGTTTTTATTTTCGCGCACGTTTCATGCTGCGCGAAATGCGTGAAAATTTCCACACCGCGAAATATTCCACGTTTACAGTAATCGCAGTCTCCTTTCTGTATGCACTTTAGGTACGTACACAGTGCGGAGTTCCGGGAACAGCGAAAATAATGCAATATGAGTGATAACAAATACATGTGCGCAACGTATAATACAAATATTGCATAATCAGATTTCTTCAAATCCGTAATTTTGGGGTGAAATTCCGTACTTCCATAATGATGGTTAATTTCCGTACAAATTACGGAAAATCCGTACTAGTTGGCAGCTCTGTGACACCCATTGTACCACATAAATATTGCACACATCATGTACCTTGAAATACATATAAGACATCATTTAGATAGTGACCGGGGCAAGTGGTGCTGCAGAGTGAACTCTCCAAAATGTATTACACCCCATGTGAGTGCTCCAGAGCAGTGGCACACCTTGCCCCCTCCAATCCAAAATTCAGCTACAAGGTGTTCTTGTACAAGCTTTCCTCTAAACATTGCAGCTGGTGTTGGTGTCACAGGTTCCTAAGAAGTAAAAGGAAAGAAATTTACCAGGTCACTGTGCATGATAAAGTACAATCATCTTATCATTCCTCCTTAGAACTACAGAAGTACATGTATGTAGGAAAAAGGGTAGCGGAAATGAGAAAAGAATTGAGCTAAATCCAGTGTCATACTTTAACCCCATGTAACTTTAACCCCATGTAATTTAAGTGAACAATTTCCTGCATCAGATTCAGACCACTCCTCCCACTTATGTTACAACATCTCTTAATAGTATCTTTATGGTAGAATGGAATAGTGGTTGCAACATGTTTTGGGAAGAAAAGGTTTAAATTGTCATTTACCTTGTCTACAACATACATCATGTCCTTCTCGCCAAGCAGGTGTGGTATGGCCAGAAGGGAGTGTCAGATCTGGAAGTTAATCAGACAAATTATATTAAATCTATGAAAGTTCTGGCATTCACATAACAAACAATTGATATGGAGTAGCTTTTTAAAGCAACTTGATGTACACACCTGTTATTAACACATGTAAAATATGAGAGTTCTGTGACAGAGTCTAAATAAGTAAAGAAGAAAATTAAATATTCTTTTTTGAAGACAAAATCTTCAAGCCCCCCCCCCCCCTCCTGTTTGGAATGGTAACCATGAAGACCATTTGCAAAATGCATTCAAAACTTTTAAACAAATACTGACCTTTCATTTGGTCTTTCTCAATACACTCCTGGATGAGGGCATTGTATTCCTTGATAGACAGCTTGTGGAACCAAGGGTCGAATTCCTCCAAACGTGGATTATTTTCTCTGCTACTTTCTCAAGGGCAGTGCGGAAAAACTCCATCTCTTTCAGAATCTGTAAATTTTAAAAAATATATCATAGGCATAGCATTATTCTTGTTTTGTTCTGTTAGAGAAAGTATAAGACATGAAATTTATCGAAAATAATCCAAAGAATGGACAATATTTTTAAAAGCTGATTACTAAAGCTGACATCCATAATGAATTTGTATGCATGCTTTGAACATAAAAACAAGGTAGAGGGAATCAAATTAAAACATCATTTTGCCTGAAGAATTGTGTACATGTATACAACTACATGTATTATCTGTTAGTGATAATTAAGTCCAGATTTTTTTATAAACATCTAATTACCCAATACTCCAAGTCTCCAACTTCAGGATGGGGAACTCCTGCACCTCAAAAGAAACTTGGTTGGTTCTATATTGAGCTCGGTGAGTTCTAGTGCGCCTCATGATATCTCCTATGACACCTTTATCTGGGTTGCGCCTCCTCACAAGCACTTTAACTCTTTTCTTCTTCTCCCTGGATATCATCCTTAAAAGTGAAAACAGAATATGTGAAAATTATTGTAAGAGTTTGAAACTCCATTCTTCCTGTGGACAAAAATAAATCACTTTACCTTACCAAATAACAATAGTCAAGGTGTACAGTGCATAATGTCTTTATTAATTACATAATTAGATATCAGAATGGAGATTCAGCCCACCTCACACAATGTGATTAGATGCGTTCAGATCAGAATTAAACCATTGCCCACTTATGCATGTACAAGCTTATCTGAAGATAGATTTTGTGTGTATTAGCGGGAAGTGGTACATTCTAGATCATTCATACATGAGAAGAAAATATTTAAAATTTCACTTTCAACTCTGAAATGTCAAATTTTTAGCATATATAGTGCGAGTTGACAAGTTCCTGAATCAGGTAAAATAGCAAATTCAAGAATATCAAATCTTGCTTGGATCAAATTTGTTGTCTGTTACTACTGCAACAGTGAATGTTTGACACAGTCCCACATATGCAAGGGACAAATAGTATGAGTGACGATTGCCTAAGACTGCATTCAACACCCTTGGATTGGATCATTGATCATTGGACAGGATCACTCATAATGGCATCGTGTCATGGTCTAGTGACCGGACTGGGGATCTCATGGTTTGTGGTTCGAGTCCCGCCGCGGCATGTCCTTTGGCAAAACATTCATTTACATTTGCCACTCTCCAGCCAGGTGTAGTAAATGGGTACCTGGTAGGAAATTATTCCTTGAATGCTTAGGGCAGCTGCAGCTGGGTTAAAGCCAGGGTAATTAATACTCCTTTGTAGGTGCCTTGAGCATCCTCTGGGATGGATACGTGCGCAATTTACATGTAATAAATGTAGCTATTATTATTATTGTTATACTATACCCTCGGACGGTCGTACACCTCAACACTTTCAAACGCCACAGCACAAAAATTCACCAAAATTGACTCAAAATCAGCATTTAATTTACAAATATCAACACTAACATATCCATCAAATACAATAATTTAATAAATTCAGCTCACTGATGTTGGAAAAGAATTATTTTAAAAATTAAATTTACGGGCTATCAAAGTCATTGTTTGTATTTCTTGGTCACCGCGAGCGCCGACATCTCCCCAAAAACATTAAGTTGGCAAAAATTGGGTCCCTGTCGCGCATACGTAAAACTCCCGGTTTTCTGTGTGCGCAAAGATCGATATCGGCGTGATACCGAGTTTCTTTGTGAACAAAAAAAAGACTAAGTTTAGTCTAAAACATCGGCAGAATGAAAACAACATCATGTGATGGCGAAAAAAAAAATCAGGGATTTCTTCAGTTTGGGACAAGAATGTCATGATTTTGACTTTGGTCTGGATTTTGCTGAAAATATCAGAAATTCTTCCTAAGACCGAATTACATTTTAAGAGCTGAATTTGAAAGAATATATTTATCTTATTCCTCCCCCCCCCCATACAGCTTGCATTTTTGCAATAGAAAATGCAGCATCAGCAGTAAACTATTTTGCATGAATTACATCAATACATGTCCAGCATGTCCAGCCAAAAGCAAAATGATAACCTGGATAACGTCCCTAGGCTAGTCACCTAACTTTTTGTTAGTGACAGACTAACTTAAGTCAAGACTTTCGTTTTGTGGGGGGGGGGGGACTCCTTCCATGTGTCCTATAGTGTTGGCTAGATGTATACCAGAAACAATATTGTGCCCTATTACTGATAATAATTTCGGTACAATAACAATAAATGGGCAAGAAAACGTGAAATTTGGTAGATCAGATCAGAACCCGGGATCAGAACTAGGCCTAAGTCCAAGGCTGCCAATGACAAAAACGTTACACAAAATTGAAGAGATGGGACTGGGTTATTGACATGTATGCGTAAATATTGTTGCTCGATCTTGTTTACAGTTTACACTGTTATTTTGTGTTTAAATTAGTGAAATATATATTAAAATGCACACGATGTAATGCCATGACTTGATCACACAGAGGTTATATTCTACAAGACATAAAAGCATATTTTACGCTTACTGTTAACGCTGAAATCTCACCAGAGAGAAAGGATATCGTGCGGCTGATTTGAATTTCGTGCGAATCGCAAGCGCCAAAATCGCGCCTAGCGAGCTATGCACGCCTGCAATGCATGCATGCAGCTCAGAGATTGATCGGCCAATCGCGGCGCACGTATTAAAGCGATACGAATACGGCATTTTTATTTATTTTTTGGAATTTTAATAATTTATGAAACAAATAATTTACATTTGAAGAAAATAGAGCCTAAAATGGGTTATAATGAAATAAAATGCAATTCTAAAAGATATACTATGGCAGAAACTGTAACACTTACCCTGTTTTTAACTTCATGTTCAGCATTTTCGTGGGCATTTTCTGTCTATCGATTTCATTGGCCAATGATGTTGAGACGGGCGAAGTTGACATAGTCTTTCGGCCAAAACGTTCAAAATTGTCCTCGAAAGTACAGTTCATTTCTGAGACTAAATAGTTTGCAGATGAACATGTTACTACAAAAATATGTCATAATATAACCGATGAAATATTAAATTTAATGACAAACTTAAATAATTACTAAAACAGGACACCAAACAAAAGACTACCCGTTATAGCGCAGCATACGTTTGAGACTAACAAAAGGTACAAGTTTGCACCCTCTTCTGATTTATCATTGAAATTACTCAAAATGGTACAATATTGTACCTTTTACGAAGTTTGCTGCACATTGCACCTTTTTTCGAATGTTTGCACCATTTGTGCACCTTTATTTCTAAGTGTGCATATAGGGAAGGGGATTCTGCACAAAAGTGCGTAATGGAATCAAATGACAGGAGCACTAATGGGGAAAGTGGTTACAAAACCGGTTATTATAATCATTGTGAAGATTATTATGAATATTTTCATTATCATTTGTTAACATAACAATTATCATTACTACTAAATCTACTACTACTATTATACTCCTACTACTACTACTACTACTACTACTACTACATGTATACCACCACCAATACCATATTACTACTACTGCTGCTACTGCTATCTATACTACTATAGATAATACTATCATAATTATTATAATTATTATCATCGACATTATCATTAACATCATCATCAACCTCACCCTCATTATCATGGTTAATAATTTGATGGAGAGTGAGAAAGAGAGCGATGGAAAGAGGGAAAGAGAGACGGAGAGAAAGAAAGAGAAAGGGAGAGAGCGTGTTGTGTCTATCAACACATTTGACAGGCTATACTTTTGTTGAGTATTGCCTACGTGCATGAAATAACGACCTGTTTGTTCTGTAACTTCACCCTGAATAACATTGATTAAACATTAACCCTTCTGTAGACAGCTAAAATATTGATAAGTCTGCATCTCCCATTTTAGTAATGAGGATGACTAGTTTCAAAGCCTAGAAACGATGTACCATTGGCGACAGCATACCTATATGAAGAGAAAACTCATCAAGCCTGTGCAATGGTGCAGTGAGCAGAGTCAAATGAAATTTTGCTATCCATCAAATGACAATATTTTTTGTCTAATCTATTCGGAGGTCTGCTTATTTCATCGCTACCCACTCACACTGATACAGATTCAAAGAGATGCATGCCATTTCATACCGTTTGTCGTCTATATTTCTCATTGAAATTAATTGTGAATGAAAAAATACTAAAAGTTAAATGATGATCGGTTGGAATCGTATAAAATTAAATACTTTAATACGTGCATGCGATGTTCATAATTACCATCAATAATAATAGTGATTATGATATGCTCAAGTGGAAACATAACATTATGGGATACGCCACTGTGTCATGATAAGAAGTAAGGTCTTTTCTGGAAATAGGAATAGTTATCTAAGAATAGGAGAAACTTACAAGACAAGTTTCACTTAAAATCGCTTCCATTGTCATTTCTCTTCCACGAAATGGGGTATTTTTCAGAATTTCTAAAATTGGCGGTCACGTTTCAGGCAGTTTATTGGCGTGGTTTACAACACGATACAAAAGACAATATTCACTACCTTCAGATAAGAGATATGACATTGCAATCTCACTCCGATTGAAGTCCTTTATGATGAAAATCACCATAGTAACATGCGAGAAAGGGAATAAAGCACCCTGTAAATTCTAGACATGTCTTGCGGTATTGATCTTGGTAAAAATAATTACGCAGAATGCAAGGTTCAATTGAAATGGAGGTAATATTTAATCGTGTCTGTAGTGCTCTTTAAATGCTTGGTATACCACAGCGTGACATATTGTCAGAATTTGTGTCAAGATCAAAATATCAAGAATATATCATTTACCAACAAGAGGGTCGTCATTCTGACTTCGCTTATGGAATGCTCCAGCAATTATGAAGGCAATTGTTTTGTTTCTACTCTGATAGAAGCTATTGTTAGTAGAAAAAACACCACCATGAAAATAAAATCATATAATGATGCCTCATGCGTAGTGTGTTAGAACATTTCTCTTAGAAATAAATTAACATTTTCAGTTTAGAGGATTGTACCTATCGGAGTCATGGTGTTTTAGCATTATTCATTGTTTCCTGCTTTGAATCGGCTGTGATCAGTTTCGTATCTTCATTTCAGGTGTTTATTTCATTTTCCCAAAATAAAACTTGGAATGACAAACAGTGACCTATCTAGGACTTTTATTTAGGAAGGGGCAAAAACAGATGGTCCTTTATTTTTTTTTAGAGAAAATCCTATTTTACGGGCCTGTACATACCCAAGAGAGGTACATTTAGAAATTTAAAAACCAAACTATTACAGCGAGATATTACCTTTCTCCATTTTCTTCTCCCTCTTTCTCTCTCTCTCTCTCTCTCTCACACACACACACATACACACACACACACTCACCCTTTGGTAAATGATGATAGAATATATATGAAATAATGTTAAATTGTCCCAATGTTTTCATGCCATTGGCAGTGCTTATTAGAGGTCAGCTATCAATACAAATGTCCTTTGTTGTTGGTTAGAAATAGATCACAGGGGCAATATGGCATAAATTTCCAATCTAAGTTTAAGATTAAAGAGGCAAATGCAATATTGAGGACCCCCCCCCCCCACCCACACACACACACACACCTCCAGCGTCATCTTATCCGACCGGCCTCGTAAAAAGCCTTCTCTATAGGATTGCCCTTGTTATCAGGCTAAGACGTGCCTTCAGCGATGCCTGCCTAAGTGAAACTATTCTGGCTCGATGAAAGACATCCATTTAGATGGATAGAATTATACCGAGAAGGCCTGTATCCTTATGTAGTTACTGATAATAAGACACTGTCTCGTCTCCATGTGGGGATATGAACACTTCTATTCAGGCATATATCTCGCTCTCTCACTCACACACACAACACACACAGTCTTGTATTGCTTTATTCCGAGGACAAGTATTGTTCCTCTATTGTCCCTCCGTCCTCGGACAGTCGACGGAATAAAGCACAAATTCATTGTTCGACGTTCGAGGACTATTGTCCGGCTTCCGAGGACCATTGTTGTCATGATTTTTTTTTTTGTTCTCTGTCCGAAAATGTCCTCGGACACACTGCTAAACACGCCCACACACACACACACGCACGCTCACACACACACGCACACACCCTCACACACACACACACACACACACACACACGTTTACATGGCTTTACTTCCGAGGACAACTATTGTTCCTCTATTGTTACTCGTCCTCGGACAGTCGACGGAATAAGGCATAAATTCATTGTTCGACGTTCGAGGACTATTGTCCGCCTTCCGAGGACCATTGTTGTCATGATTTTTTTTTTGTTCTCTGTCCGAAAATGTCCTCGGACATAATGCTAAACAGACGCACACTCACACACATAAATTTGTGGGGAACTTGTTTTCTGCTATTGTATTTTGTACCCCGCAAGCACTTCTCCTATTGTACATGACTTGTATTTTGTACCCCACGAGCATGACGGAATAAAGGCCATCATTGTGCTTTATTGTTCTGTGTACCCCACAACTGAATCTATGTAAACCCACGCACACGGACACACACGCACACACACGCACACGAACGTACTCTCTCTCTCTCTCTTTCCCTCTCTCTCTCTTTCCCTCTCTCTCTTTCTTTCTTTATTTACTCTCTGTCTAGAGGAATCGGCCAGAAAAGGGAGAACACAAAAATATTAACACACTATTATTTTGCACGGAATCTCATACACTGTTAGAAGCACAATCCTAATTGCACGCAGTGGAAATAAAGAAACTCATAGTTTTCTGTCTTGGGAGGTAGTTTAATTTTGCTAGTCAGACGAGGGTCAAAACCCGAACAAAGCAGGGTAGAACTAAATCTTATTTTCAGCTCTTCTGCGTTCAGATTTACTTGCCTTCAAGAAACATAGCGCATAAAACCACTTCTAGCTGTCTATCTCTTTGAAACCATGGAAACAGAGTTGGTTGTTATCTTGAAAGCACTGGCGTAGACAGGGGGCACCGGGGGGCCATGCCCCCCCCCCCCCACCCCTATTCAGCCACTAAAAAAAAAAAAGCGAGAGCGAGAGCGAAAAAGCGGGGAAAGTGAGAGAAAAAGGGCTAAAAAGGGGCTACATGCCGTAATCTGGCTCTCAAATTTGCTAAATCGTCAAAGTTTTCGCGCTTCGCGCGGGAAGGAGGAAATTACTCTCCTCTCCTCACCAAGAGCTTGGTCTCTTCGCTCAGTGGTGTATCTATAGGGAGCAGGGGGCACGTGCCGCGTGCAGCACTTGGAGGGGGCGCAAAAAACGCAAAGGAGAGAAAGAAATATAGGGGGAATTAATAAAAATAATAATCTTTACGGATCACCGCCCCAAATCCGCAGGGTAAATGCACTAGAAATCTAGTTTTTGAAGGTTTGAAATGCGAAAATTTTCCAAAGCTCGGTCGCTTTGCTCCCTCGCATAATTATTTTCTTTCAGGATCTCGTAATTTCGCTCCGCCAGTATATATATCTTAAATAGCTTAAAGGGTTCAAAAACTTTGGAAATAAAGATGTAATTGCTTTGCTCGCTATTATTATGTAAGTTTCATATAACTCCTGCTAAATATATTGCGCTCCCAATATAGAATAAAGTGTATAAAACAGCATTTGCAAAGGCTCAGCTTTTGAAAGAAATCTCAACTTCAGGTCGCCGCGCTGAATTTCTCGACTCTTTCTCAAGCCTATAGGGTTTTTGTTAGTTCTGCTCCCGATTGTAGAAGTGAGTGAATAGAAAACCGTTCATCAATGTACAAAATTCGAGCTTCTCTACCGCTCAACTGCGGTGGTCAAATGCAAAATATCCTGGGTAAAATGCACAAGAAAATGCGTTTTTTAGTGTTAAAAATTGAACAAAATTTGCCGCTCGGTCGCCTTGCTCCTTCGCTTGTACAATAACGTAGATAAGTTTGGGCACTCGGGGGGGGGGGGGCGCCTAACTTCACTGTTTGTCCCGGGTGCCATAATCCCTAGATACGCCACTGGCTTCGCTCCCTCTCATGCATGTGAAATGTTGCGTCCAAATAACTGAAAAGCAGGCAGGGCGTCGAACTATAACTTTCCGCCTAAAAAATATGTTTGCTACAAGCCTTTATCTTTTTCTCAAATTTGCTAAAACGTCAGAGCTTTCGCGCGGGGAAGGGGGAAACTCTCCCTCCCTGCACCAACCCCTGTTACATACAGTGCAGTATTGCGTCCAAATAACTGAAAAGCAGCCAGGGCGTCGAACTATCTTTTTGCCTGAAAAAAAGTGCTACGCGCCGTTATCTTTCTCTCAGATTTGCTGTAAAACGTAAGAGCTTTCCCTGCACCCACCCATGTTACATACAGCGCAGTATTACGTATTAAGCATGCAGGGCGTCGAACTATAACTTTCCGCCTAAAAGATTGTTTGCTACGAGCTCTCAAATTTACTAAAAACGTCAGAGCTTTCGCGCTTCTCGCGGGAAGGGGGAAACTCCCCCTCCCTGCACCCAACCCTGTTACATACAGTGCAGTATTGCGTACAAATAACTGTTACATACTGCGCAGTATTAATTGCGTCCAAAATAACTGAAAAGCAGCCAGGGCGTCGAACTAACATTCCGCCTAAGAAAAGGGTGCTAAAGTGTCAGAGCTTTCGCGCTTCGCGCGGGAAGGGGGAAACTCCCCCTCCCTGCACCCACCCCTGTAACATACAGTATTGCTTCCAAATAACTGAAAAGCAGCCAGGGCGTCGAACTAGCTTTCCGCTACTAAAACAAAGTGCTATACGAGCCGTTATCTTTCTCTCAGATTTGCAACTGTAAAACATAAGAGCTCCCCTCCCTGCACCCAACCCCTGGGGAGCACACTTTGCCTGCTCATCACCAATTTCGCACTCTTCGCGTGCCCCACAACCACCCCCCTAAAATGAAATCCTGGTTATGCGGTTGGATCCTTCACGTCTGCCCCCCCCCCCCTATTGAAAAATCCTGGCTACGCCTGTGCTTGAAAGTTTCCAGTAAACATCTCAATTTTAAGTCAATGAAGTAGGGCGCGAAACTGAAGCAGTGTTGGCTTCATAGTTACAACTGAAGCAGAAGCGTTTGATGAAAATGTTTAAATCAAATTCTCTTACCCTAGTTTCAAGAAGATGACACTTAAAGGAAGTGGAATAAAATCGCTTAAAACTTCTTGAATAGATAACACACGACCAATCATTCCTTGTATCAAAGGTTTTCAGACGTTCGCTGCTAGAAGCGCCAATGAGATGACTAATAATATCCTCCAGTAGTATTCATGGTATTGGTTTATTTTAACATTTTACGATGCCATTATTTGTGAGCCCACCTCTATTCAATAAATTTAAACGAATGCGTTTAAACATTATATCAAAACCTTACGATTGTCTATAATTACCTTTAAGTTCCCCTAATTCATCTTCGGTGGATTTCTTATTTTATCATGATATCTTCATCGTCTGTTTTCCTCGCGGAGTCAGCATATAGCAAAATTTGCCCACACCTGATAAATACAATAGTAGGCCTAGTCGGTTAGGAGACCTGATGAAAATTCGTGGCATCAATATAGACTTTTAGAATTCATATACCAATAAACTATGTTTAATCTTTGTAAAAATATATGATATTACCACCCTTTTCAAGCTTATGTCAAGGGATAGCATGGACTCCGCCGTCCGAGGAGCCCAAAATGGATGTTGGAACACCCTCCAAGCTGTTATAGATCCATAATCAATTTATGTACCAGTAGTCATGAAGATAATGAGCGCGTACTATTTGCCATCGAGTCTTACTGAGTTTTTTTTTAAACAAATACCAGTACTACAATATACGCCAATGTATCGCAGTGTTACGTAACATATAGGAATACACTCGTTCTCTTGTGGGGTGTTGCAGGAAAGTTGCAATCAATTGCAATTTGTAAAGCAAATTAGAACAACCATTCATTCAGGGTCTGCCCATTCAAGAAGATGCGCTTGCAACAATGATTTTTATTGGTCAGTACCGATCAGTTGCAACTTGCAATCAATCGCAACTTTCTTGCAACACTCGTTCTCTTGGTTTCTCAGACTCGGTTACTCACCTTATCATACCTCCCTGCATATCTTTCCCTTTCTCTCTCTACCAATCATCGTATTTATTCTATATATTATGATTATCACTTTGAATATAATTTAAAGCATAATTTTACCTTAAATAGTGGAAGAATATATTTAATACTATGGACTGAATCCACTTTGCGTACATTAGTTGTTGCTATGTCTTGCAATCGTCTGGAAAGCTTTGACTTCTCAAGAACAACTTGTTAGAGGCCGGGTATGCGTAGAAATTGGTAAACAGGTCTTATCAACTCTATGCTGTGTAATGTGCAGAGTTCTAAAATTCTTGGAATCATTTTACAATCTGATTTAACATGCAATTTATATGTCAGTGATCTAGTGAAATTGTGCAACAGAAAACTATTATGTTACCGAAACTTAAAAATTCAGTTCACCCTTAAAATATTGTGATTATACATAGGTTATATCCGACAGATATTGGAATGTGATCCATATATCTTAATTCTTCTCTTACTCAATAATATGGGAATGCCGTTTTTAATCCTTCTTAATTATTTTTTATTTTTTACATGTACGTATCTTCAGTCACACATTTCTTTTTAAGGTGTTAATGGGATCATTAAACGTTATTGACTTGGACAATAAACAGTGCCAATTATGAATAATGCCGTTGTCTTTCAATGCCTAAACCTCGAGCCATTTTCCGTTATTAAGCCACGTTCTGGGTCGCTTCACTTGAAAAGCTTGCCCGGTCAGTTATGAGGAATTGGAGCAAATCATACCAACCTATTTGTGGTTATTGCAGTGGCGGATCCAGGATTTAGTATAAGAGGGGGGGGGGGCACACAAATGCAGGTTTATCAACTTTTGGAAAAGGTAGACCCGTATTTTTTTGGTCTTGCCAGCTTCTCAAAAAGTCGCTCAGTAGGGGGGGGGGGTTGCGCCAGACCTCCAAGACAAAATTCGCTCAGTGGGGGGGGGGGGGGGGTAATTCTCTGACAAGCAAAAAAAAGGGGGGCACAATCGACAAAAGGGCGGATCCTCTATGGTCAAAATGCATACCCCCCCCCCCCGGATCCGCCAATAGGATATTGGAATATCTTTCAGCAAATACAGATTTGAACGATATCTTCAACTTAAAGTTCCAATCAGATATGTACATTAATGTTCATCGCAATTATCAGAACTTATAACATGTTGCACACGCATCTTTTCATACAAAATGTAGGACTCCGCAGAGCATTAAGAGACAATTATTCAACATGTTTCATTCTATTTTCTTTTTCGCCTCCATAACTATTAGTTAATAGTTAGTAGTAAATGTTATATACACTTAAAGTGTATATAATATTCGTACTTAGGACCTATCACGACGATCCCTGCGAAGTAAAATCTTCATGCTATAGTGATTCCATCAGTCGGTTACATCTGTACGGTCGCAAAACAACAGTATGCACATTTTAATGTTGATTGAACAGCAGGGCCTACTCTCCGGGGTGTCCATCTTCATGAATTCCCTTGCTAGAGACGAAGCTCAGGTTGGATTTAAAAAGCGTTTGTATGTTGATTGAACATTAAGCCATCGCGTCAAAACAAACGATTTATGTAAACCAGTTTCGATGTTCCCAAGCCATGATATCCCCTGCGTTGCATTCTGTTGTCAAGGGCCTGTTCCCACGTACTGTGATATTGGATTCCTGTGCAAAAACACTTTCGCATTAAGACAAGGACTCCATACCAATACATAACTCAATTTATAGGGAAATGTTTGATAGAATGATAATAGTCACCGGATTCAGGCTTGCCCGCACACAATGTATGCACTTTCTCCATTCCCTGGGGAGCATTCCAGCCAGGCACCTTTTTTGCAGGTACTCACACTGCTGAACAAACCACAATGACTATCGCATCCTTACGGGTACCCATTTAATACCCGTATGGAGAGGAACAATGTGAATAGAAAGCTGGCTTTGGTGGAAGCAGTAAATTAGTGAAAATTTCAGGGAAATTGTACAAAGATTAAGAAAGTTATAAACTTTTGGAAGTCGATATCACTTTATTGGGAACCCCCCCCCCCCCCCCCCCCCCCCCCCTTTAGATAATGCAGTCATTGATATCATACAGAGGAAACTTCCTTTCATTTTGTAGTCATATCATCTAAAGTGCCTATTTTCTCTATTCTCTTGATGAATATACGAGCTTTAAATCATTCATGAGCTCTTTACATACTCCCTTTCGACCCTTGAATATTATTATCCACCAATACGTATCCATCATGCAGGATTACTTGCTGATCAATAGTGCATGAAGCTCCAGGGGACACGTCACTGAAAAGCTAATTTAGCAAATGGTTGATAAACAAATGTGATATATTCGGAATCGATCGAGGTTATGATGCTAATGATTGCAGTTTCAAATGATAATAGATAAATTAAGCTGTCTGAAATGACAAGTTGACAGGCAAATGAAGACACCAAAAACAAAAAACAAAACTCTTACCATATACAAGGAAACGTCCACATGATAAAGGTTTGAATTCCAATAATGTTGATAATGATGATATTAGTAGTAATAATAATAATAATGATAATGATGATAATTATAATGACAATAATAATAGTAGTAATAATAATAATGATATTAATAATAATAACAATAATAAAGATTGATTTATGAAGCGCATAATAACGTGGAGGGTCTTCCTGTGCACTTAAGGTAATTACCTTTATTTGTCGATGATATTTATGAGGTCATTAAAAATGAATGTTTAAGGTTGTGTTCATGATGCCCCTTTCCCCTGCCTGCGTAATCCAGATTATAGCCATATATCAATCGGCAAAACCCAGAAATGTTAACACTAATAGTTTTAGGTAAATAACCTTGGGTATAATCTTGGGTAGATGTGGAAACATTTCTTTGTAAATTATTACCCTCACGGAAAAAATACTCCTGAATATTCCTATATATTCTTTTATTGCAGAGTATCATCCCACGTTTCTTTTCATGTTCAAATCGTTGAAGTCTTTATCAGAACCAGAGCCTACAATATTGCAACTCCTAAACATTAATAATGGGAAGAATTGCTTCTGCAAAAAGCTCCGGACACAGATGGATTGTATATTGAATTTGCACTCTACCTTGCAAATATCAGCGCCCATTGTTCTGTTAGCCGACTTTTAACTTTGTGTGGGCTGTCGGTATGAATAAATGGCAAAAATGTCAGAAGTGCGAAAGTGGATTCGATTCCTTCGTGTTTGTCTCTAATGGCTATGGTATATCCCGAAACTGACTAAAAAAGGGGGAAGGAGATCTTCTGGGAGGGACGGAAATCTATTTTCGGCTGTCGCGGGCAACCCTGGGTGCCGTAAAAGATTTGTTGATTTTTGTTTTTATACGGCTTCAAAGTGGGTGGGGGCGTACGCCGGGTTCATTTTATATGCTGGATACGCCATCGAGTGGCGTGTTCTATTTTGTGAATGATTATCAGATGAAATTTGATCGGTCGTCGTCGGTCCTCATGGTAATTATAGTGCAACTTTACACATCGGGTATGGCTTATTTTAATACTGTAACACTTTGATGTGATGTTCCATAAAGATAGTATAGTGAAGAGACAAATATCATGAATTTTAAAAAACAATTGACTATATTATATTGAATAGTGAATCCCCATTGGTATTGACTTTATTTACACAGGAGCAGCTATGAATCTTTGGTATTAAAACGCAATCGTACACGAGACTGTGAAGTCTTTAAAATTCCATTAAATACCTAGGTGAGTACCTTGTGGCACTTGATAAGACAACCACGGTCACTTACTTATGCTTTAATGGCCTTTGCACGATGTTAGCGACCCTCGATCGCTCCTTGCTTAAACCTATATGTGACTTCTTGCTGCACTCAAGCAGAATGGGATGGTCGAATAGACTTCGAAGCATGAGTGAAGTGAATGGGAGAAGGAAGGCAGAATAGAAGAGATGAGAGAAGGATAGAGAGGATGGTGGGAGGGAAGTGACATGGGAAGGGGATGAGGTGGGGAGAGAGAGAGAGAGAGAGAGAGAGAGAGGGGAGCGGGTTAAGGGAGAGAGGGGTAGGTGCATTTGTGAAGGGCAATATTAAAGGACTGAGTACAGAAGTGCAGAAGTGCAAAAGAGAGAGAGAGGGGGAGATAGAGAGAGAGTATACAGAAGAAGAGAGAGGGGTGGAGAAAGAGAGAGAGAGAGAAGGTGGAAGACAGATTAAGAGAGAGGTAGGTGAGATGGCGGAACAACGAATGGAATACTGAAAAGATTATAAAAAAGATGAAGGTGGCAAAATGAGCGTAAGGGTGAAAAGGTAGAGATATGAATGAGTGGAGAAAGATGTAAGCAATAGAGAAGAGAAAGGAAGGTAAAAGAAGAGAGTCCCAAATAATTTCTTGGTACTACAAAATTTCAATATGGCACGAAAAAGAGACATGATAACGAAGCTTTTCGACCTGCACTCATCAGGTTATCACGCAGGAAGAGAGTCCCAGTGGTGTTTTTTTTTCTTCTACTCGGTTGAATGCAGAGACTTCCTGTATATTTATGCTAGAAAGATAGCACATCTTCGTATAGCCTTCCAACATCATCGTGCAGCCTTCCCAAACTGGCATATTAATGCATGTTTTAACGATAATTTGATGATGCCACAAGCAAATGATCAGCATGATAAGAAAGCCATCACATCACTGTGCGCACCGCTTTGCAGTCATAGGCCTACATATACATGATGTATGTGCGGTATGTGTAATAATATTAGAAGCGGTTTATAGTGGTGATCACTATAAACCTATTTCGTTACCAGCTATTCTATTTCTATAGTGTTTAATGAGTGCAAGATTTCAATATCTTTCTGAATGATATTCCGATAACAATAGCTAATTCAAATTTTAAAAAATTAAGTGTTACTTACAATATAGCTTAACGCAAGAGATCTCAATCACAACACAGTTAAATGATATTATGATAATAATATTTATAATGATAATAATAATAATAATGCATTTTAATTCTAAAACTCTTGAAATACAAGAAGAAGAATGTAAAAAACAGAGAGGAAAAGTAAATTCAAATATTTTTTTCAAAACATTCCCAACGCTGTAAATTATACTGCGTGTATATACCCAGCCCCAAAGAATGAAATAGAGGTAGAGAGTGGGCTATGCTTTAAAAAAAATTAAAATACGTACTCACAATTGCTTTCTATGGGTGCGTTTATAGCTCAGTTGCCAAACTGGAATCAGCGTTTGAAACGCTGTTTCACGGAACCCTATTAAAGAGCTCTTTTCTTCTTTCTCCATGCACGCAAATTAGCATGATTAGGGCTCTTCTTTTTTGTGATGGTTTTGTTTAACTGTGTCTTGAAACCGTGCTTCTGCAAGAAAAAAAAAAGCTTCGGACACAACCATGTGTTGAACTAAACGAGTATCAAAACGCTGATTCTGGCCTGAAAAAATAGAGCTATTAAACCCACCCTAATATTGATTGAACACGTGATGAAACTTAAAAAGCGAATACGAACGATCAATGTGTATTAAATACACGACCTTGTGATGGCTACGGGGGAAATGAATAGAGCTACATGCTATGAATTCCGATATCATTAATATTGGATGGGATTTAATCAACACGGAATTATACTAGGACGCCTACCCGGAGGCAAGGGGCAGGGAGGGGGTGTGTATCGCCTGGTGTTATTTATTACACAGCCCTTCGTACCTTATTTCAGAATAGATATTAAGAATTACGACTATAGGAGAGTGTGACTATCTAATGAAAGGTATTATGAGGGTACATGTGTGAAAGCAAATTGCGTTAAGTTATAAGTGCCAAATGAGACGTAAAGATGTGGGAAATTTTGAGATGTTTTGTTAACCTTTCGTTTAATTCGAGTAATAATTGTAGTGTATCCCACAACTCTGATGTGTAATATTGGTTTTGGAAACGGTTTCGATAGTGTACAATTCTTTTATATCAGTGAAATTGAGAGAGTACTTCTATATGGCGAGGATACGTCTAAACAATCGCATAAGATTAGCGATACTGCATTAAAGATAATCAAAGCATATATTGTAAGAAAAAAGAAATAAAACAATTTGTACAATGAAGGAATCACAAGCTCTTACACCCCCCCCCCCCCCCCCCCCCCCCCCCCCCCCCACACACACACCTTCACACCCGGTTCAACAGTTTCAAAGTTTTTATCCTTATGTTGAAATTTCAAACAGCTGATGACCTTTTCTTGTGGTGGATTGGATTTTTTCGTGTAACTCGTCGGCAAATTTAGTTCGACATCCTTCCCCATTCGAAATACCTAGCGACGTTCCCGCACCGGCACAAACACTTTGCAATCCCATCAACATTTTCATGGAATATCTTTCTTTTTATGAGCACTTATAGGAAGAGATACTGATACTTGTTGACGGGAATACATATCACATCAACTAATGTATTCGTCCGGGAATTGCATAGCTGCTATGCTTTCAAACGAAATAGAGTCTGAAAGCAGATAATTATGAAGTATCCTTATTGATACCACAGTCACACCAACAATACCGACGCCAGACCGACAACAGACCGAACAAAAAATTGCATTATCACCAATGGCCAAGAATCGGTCGGTGTGAAGTCGATGTGGGATCGGTTTGGCGGTGTGACTGCGGTATAAAGGAGTATCATGTTGAAATTTTATCCCTTGAACATTTTATTCCATTCCAGAGTTATATGGGCGGTATCAATGTACAACAAAAATAAGATACGTAATCAAATTAGTAACTTTATCCGTGGAAACAGAATAATAGAAAAGAAATGATTGTAGCTTCCAATTTCACCATTAAATTTTTTCTACATCTACATCATGCCTTCAAAAAAAATTGTTGGAAGTCTACCCATTAGTTTATCTGATGGAATGAAAGTAATGTGTTCTGGTTTTTATATAGACAGAAATGTGTTGTATAGCGTGAATTTATAATTTAATAAGAAATATTTAAGAGATCGATCTAATTGGTGCATACGGCATTTTTATTGGAGCGAATGTCAGTTTTATACGGGTATCATATACATCAAATCATCTCATGCCCGATATGCGTGGAAGTAATCTATTGTGACAATAATTGAATGTAAATTGAATCCATTAACGAACATTCATACGTTTTCCTCATCAGTCGCGGCCTAAATCTCACTTGCGTTGAGCAGTAATACAGTCTAGGTATAAAAAGGTTGAGCGATGCATTTCATTTATCACACATAGCTGCATAATGCTTTGTTATCTAGCAACCTTATTGTTGACACGGTTGATAAGCATATATTCTTTTCAACCACTCTCTATTCAAATATTACTTTCACTCTACTAGACATATTGACTGCTCTGACAATTGCACGAGCAATATAATTTCATTTCAAGCAATGCTGAATTTGACCTTCCATTGATGGAAATTATATTGTACAAGTCTATCGGTATTTTTTATCATTTCAATGGGGATAACTTCATTCGGTGAATAGTATCCCCTTTACGGTAGAAGGTGTTTTCAAATGATATTTAATTGGATTATATAAAATGCCAATTTTAACCTTTCTCATTTGTTTAATATCCTTACGGACATGACAAATCAATAATAGTTTTTTGATCCAGCTGTCGAAGCAATTGAGATGTAATAAAAATCGATCATAAACACCGTGAAGGGTCACCGCCTAAGAAAGACGAACTGTCATCAATATGATACGAACGGGGTAAAAAGCAGAATGATTCATGTAATTGTAATAATTTTCATGCTTTGATACCGCAATTGGGAACTGTGTACTAAAAAGCCTATAAAATATGTTCGATTCTATCCAGTGGAACGATTGGGCAGTATAGGCGTCGTTTATTTAAGCCGCATTTTATTCCTACTTGTCAGTATAGATCATTCCTTGCATTTAATTATTCATACTTTCCACCTTGATAGTTTTCATGCACAATACAAAATATACTTTTCCCTCCGAAAATTAAAAAAAAAACTCCGTAATTTCATCTGCTTTTGTATTTTGTCACATTTCCCCCTCTCCCGTCTTTTCATACAAGGCAAGGGGGTCGCCCCCGCGAATTTTGAAAATTACCGTCACCTCATATTCGGTTAACAAGGTTGTCTAATTACAAAATTAAATTTTATCGAGTATATTTTGATGATGAAACTTAAAAACTCGAAAGTTAATATTCATGGAAGACTCAGAAGCCCCCCCCCCCCCCCCCCCCCACCCACCACCCTGCAAAATTGTGCCCGTATACCTATAGATATTCTCTCCTCCAGCATTTAAAGATTTCACTCACGGTACTCTCGTAACCCCGTCCGAGGTTGACATACGAAGTGCAATACAAGTATGTGAGCAGGGAGTTCTTTCTGGTCTAGGTAAATAGAGATATCCTCCTAGTTTGTGGTGACAACCTTTCGAGTTCTTTCCATCTGCGTGTTGACTTGTGGAACTTCTCGCCCAACGGTTGTTGACGTACAAGACATGTACTGAAGTGACCGGGTAAAAGGCGCCTCGTGACACTGATCAAGTGCCTTTTGATTCACTCCTCTCTTTGGAAGGAGTGGATTTGAATGTTCTAATGGGGTGTTTAGCAAGGATTTATATAATGTCACGATGTGAATGCTTACTTGGTCTTATTGATAAAATGTGACCATTTTTGTTACGTCACTGATAGTGTAGTTGCTTCACTTGCTTGAATTGGGGTGCGTGCCCCCTATCGAATGTCAAAAAATCACTCACATTTTATCCACATTCAGACCAAAGACTTACGTAGAATAGCACCTTTAAATCGTTTTACTTTTGATTCCGTTGAATTCAGTAAGAATCAACATTGCCCCATTTTGTTTTCACATACCACAACATACCATGTATTGAATTCACATTTAGAAGATCTAATAAATTAATGATATGACTATTTTTCGTGATACTCAAAACACTGAAGAATGCAAGATTAACAGAAATGGCACAGAATGACTGATTTACCCTTAACCGTGACCATAGCAGCACCTTATGAATGCAAATCTAATCTTATTTCTTGCCCGAATAAGTGGTTTGAAACAAGATCACTCATTTAATCACCAAAATCCCACATGGAGCAACATGTAACAATTACAACATTTTGAGATTCAATTCTCACCCTAATAGAGGTGATGATATTGCACCGTTTAGGTTTCAAACTGAGTTCAAAGAATAGAATAAATCTGAGTTTCCAATGGAGAAGAACTTGATTTCTACTGGAAAGGTGTGTCCAGAGATAAAAAGACATGAGACACCCACGAATTCAATATTATTGATGATTGTTGAAGTATAAACTAAAAGACAAGTCAGCTGCACTTCCATTCTACCATCATTCGGCAATGTAATGGTAACACACTTTATGTACTGAAGAAGCATTCAAAAGTAGATAATGCATGTAATGGAATTATAGTAAGTTTGTTACCCGCTTTAATGAAGAGCGAAGTCTAGTGTTGCAGAAAAGGGAGTACCATCGATTTTGATTCCGCAAGCCTTCGAGAGAACTTCCGCGAATATAATGCTGTCTGTAATTATGTATGTCTATTGATCTCTCTCTCTCTCTCTCTCTCTCTCAAATAATCTATATATCCCTTCATATATGTATACCTTTCTCCCATAGGACTTATATGGACAATGAATTATAACTTCATCCAACTCAATGTCAACTGATGGATAGATATGCCGACAGTGGAAGGTTCATTCTAGGCACACGACACGTGAATTGAAACCCAACCAAGGCCTATACGTAGTGTCCAGACATATTTGTTTAATAGTACTTTAGTATGCGCATTATAATCAACTAAGCCCCGTCATAGCTTAACGAGATTCAATTAATGACAAGAAGAATGTGTCTCATCTGAGGCACTCACCGAGGATATTTTTCAATCCCTTTCACTTAGCCTTACCTAAACTAATTTACTCTGTCCACGGTCGCGTCAGTGATTTCTCGCTTATCACTCATTCCTATTCCTCGTTAAACGCGGATTGTTTATCTAAAGGTTTTGATCACTTCCTTCATGGGGCGAGATATTTAAAACCTCGATCAATAACCAATCTGACTTACTGTGCTAATAATTCCTGATTAATAATTTGAAAAGAATATATTCAAGCAGAGAGTGTGCCTCATACAGCATTTACTTTTTTCACTTTCTGTTTAAAGTAAAAACTAGCTTCACGCTCACATTTTCGGAGGGGGTGGGGAGGGGCTGTTAGTTATGGGGTTAACAACTCATCCAGACATCATAAAACACGGAATGACATGTACTTTGAGAAATATTTTCATGGGGTGAAACAGACAAAAATTTATAAGCACGTGTTTCTGCAATACTAAGTCTCTATTACAAAGCGAATTAGAAGTATACTTCAGCGATTTTATGTTTGTCTGGTGTATTGCAGATAATTTTTAAGTTAAAAAGCGAAACATTCTGAAACAGATATAATTTCTAACCAACGCTATTTTGTTGGAGAATGAAGTGCAAGATGTAAAATGTTTGTTTAAATATAAGATAATGTACATATCTTATAAAGAGTCATCTTAATCATCAAGAAAATGAGCCACATAGATCAACAAGATGTCACTGTTTTTTAATTGTCAAAATGCCTATAAGATAAATCACTACATATTCGTAATCATCGGTTTCATATAAACGAACACCGATAAAATAAGTATCGTTCAAGCATCACGTTTCAAATCTGAGCCTGACTTTCATATAAATTAAGAAATGTCTGTTCTGTCATCCCTCGGGATAACGTATTTGGACCAATGTTATTCAGTATGACAGCGTGTACTGAAATGAAAATCGATCAACGGCATTATGTCCCTTTAATGCATAGTCTACATTATTTTATTTTATTCAACGCTGCGGGAATTTAAGGAGTGTTATGAATCAATAGTGACAGCTTTTCATAAACACTTGGGCACATTGGCCACCTTGATTTAATGATGCTTACATACAACCAACGGAGAACATGCATGTAATCGTATATTCTGTTCTGATAAATCACGTTTAATAGAAATTGAGCATTGTGTGTTTATTGTGAGTGGGAGTTGGTAACATTTTTCACATTCGTTGAGATGATATGGTACTTAAAATAATAGTTTATAAAGAAAACATCGTAAAAAATAGATTCTCTTTCGAAGTAAAGAGAAGACGATGCCGAAGTTCGAGTTTTTCTTTCTTTTAATCACTGACTTTATATTTTTCATATTTCCCTTTATATCAGTTATCTCACATTCCTTCTCTCTCTCTCTCTCTCTCTCTTTATATATCTCTCTCCTCTCTTCACCCCATCTCTCTCTCTCTGTCTATCTCTCTTTCTCTCTCTCTCTCCCTCTCTCTTTTTTTTTTCTCTCTCTCTCTTAGCCACTCTACGTCACCACCCTATATTTCCAGTTCGGTATTGGTCTTGTAGATGTTGAAATCACTTCCATCTTAAGTACCCAGGGTACCGCATTTTATTATAAATTGATATTTGATGAAATGCATGCAGACATACACCACAGTATTCTATAAATATGAATCCCTCCGTCTGCAAAAGAGATAAACAACTTAAAAGGAATGAACCATTTCCGTGGCGAAAAGGTTTTACAAACGCTTGACAGATATAACTTTTTTCTATTTTCAAGCAATTTGGAGTAGCGCGATTGGGAATATTCATCCAGAGCTATCTTGATGTGAGCTTTCAAAATTCATTGCTTTGCTCTGGAATCTTGCACAACAACATTTTTATTGTTTTCTGAAATGCAATATTTGCTTAAAGATATTGGAATATTTTCCAAAAATAACATGACTACGTCATAGCAGCATGACCAGATCTCAAAGATACCTATTTTCGAGAAGATCCTATAGAACATTATAGGATGAATAGAATGTAGCTGACGTTGATAAGAAGCATATACGATATAACCTTTACTTTTCGAGAAGTGGTATTGAAGGCTGTTTTAGATTTCTTTCTCGTGAAAGGTTCAAGGAAACGAGTAAAATATATTTTGATCCTATCTCTCTCTCACTATCTGCTATATGTTTGTCTTCACCCACACCCTTTCTCCCCCCCCCCCCTCTCTCTCTCTCTTTCTATCTCTCTTTCTCCTTCTTCACTTAAAAGTTAAATTTATTTTGCAGACGGCAATTACTACCTAACAGAATATCATCATAATTCAATCCATTCTGTACTTTTTAAGAAAGTAAAATTATGATATTGAAAAGAAATAACGAATGAAAAACATACTTTGACCTTAACCAATCCACGTCTTTCTTAGAATTAAAGAACGACTAGTTTCGAATCTAATGCAGATAACAGTGTCGCATCGGGGGGGGGGGGGGGTTTCATCAAGTGTCTTGTCAGTGATTTTTACCGACAAATTTGCTCTCAGCCAATCAGATGCTCAGTAGCTTATAACAGTAGCTGATAACTTGTCATTGATGACAAGTTGTATGAAACTGGGCCCAGGTACTGACCGCAGGGGAGGCAAACGTTCGAACCTCTCCATGTCAGTAAGGATACCACTTTTCTACGTACCTTGGATTGCGTGGGGCAATGTGGCAGAACTTTTTTTTTGTATAATGGGGGGGGGGGGGGGGTGTCGCCAAAAACTAGCACAGAGAGGCCTTCCTCCCACCAACTCTTATTTAGAAAAGTAAAAGTCTAAATAATGATTAAAAAATGATTACCGTTCAAATGTTAGTTGGGTAATTGTTGTCACGTTGTCGTAAGGGTTCCTGGAATAGTCACAGCTAGTGAACGAAGTGCCAGAAGGTACGGAGCTCATGCATGGGCGTCCATCTGACTGGTACAAAAAGACAAGAATCAGCCCCCCTGCGCCCCTCGCCCACAGACCATACTTACATGGGCTTCGAGATCGTGTAATCCTATATCTCTTCATTTCCTACGATTTGCATGTTAGTGTGTGTATTCAGAGATGAGTGATGGTTCGCTTTAACTCCTGTTGTCTGTGCTTCCTCGTATAGTCACGGACTGTTGGAAAATAGCAAACACACTCGGTTTGTTCAGCTGACATGTACATCATAACACAGGCGTTATGGCACTCCTACAGTATCAAACATGGTGTCCATAAACACATCAGCTCATGCATGAATTTGGAATCAAAGTAACTCAAGTTGAGGCTCAAACATAATTCATTTTGTCAAAAGTACAACATGAATGACGATTCCTTTCTTAAAATGTCGATTCTGACAGTAGAGTAGTTAGCTGATGATAGGAAGTTGTCCGAGAGTAATTTGTCTCAGGGGGAGGGGTTGTTGCTGTTGCTGTTAAATTAGTTTTTACGGCGCTTCATTCAATTTTGAATATTTACGCCGGGTAAGAGTTTGGGTAATAGTCAAAAGCTTTGTCGTTTTAGGATATCGTTTTCTCGTGCCTTTTGTGATGGACTTAAGTAACCATTCTAACATTTTCACTTGAAAATGTTTCCATAGTTCTTGCTAATTATCATTTTAATACACGTTTACAACAAGCCTTTTCTAATGAGAAAACATCTTGATATTAAAAATGAGGTTTTCTACGACGCCCACCCCCTTACCATCGCCATTCAAATGGGGTTAGGTGGTGCTTACCCAGGGCTGTCCTATTTTCTAGCGAGTGACCTTATAACGTTATGTTGTGAGAAGGTTGGGTGACTGTATCGTCTTACGTTCTAGCAGTATTCGAACCAATGTCTGGTAGAGAATTATCTCTGTGTAGTATGATGACATTCTTGTACCACAGTGGCATTTCTTGTCATCCGAGTTAGAATCATTGCAATAATGGGTATATGATCCATATCCATATCCAGAGGTATCAATCGACATATTCTGAATATAGAGTAGGTCCAAATTTGCCGCCTACTTAGCCGAAAATGTTTCTAGCAAGCCCCTCCCTCCCCCCCCCCCCCCACTCCTCCAAACAATAATACATCACGATCAGACCTAAAATATTCCTATTTGCTGACCAAAAAAAAATTGAAATGGGGGTTACACATCTCAACGTCCCAAACTAGTGATGCCGCTGCATGTACATGTAATTACATTCCAACCAATCAGTTTACACTGATAGCAACATCAACACCGACACCAACACGGAGCGTGATGAACACAAACTAACGAAACCTTTCCTACAAATCTTAAAATTTGCTAAGGCATTTACATTATCCTTCCCTTTTACAAAACGTTTTCCATCAATTATGACTGGCATTTTTCAAGATGCTTCCAAGCAAATTAACGTGTAAAGTACTATGAATATTTTCAGTCGATAAAATGGCGGCAATTAGTACACCTGAATGAACTAACTGGCATCGCCTGTCCTGAGGTCATAGCAGACGACCCGTGAATGGATTGATTAATTTGAAAACGGAAGGTGAAAATGTTGCTTGTATTGGAATGATTGACGGAACAAAAAATAAAAAAGCCGTTTCCTCAGTCCTACAAAGTCGAATACTAACTAGCATGTTTCTGTCTTTGCATTGTAAAATTAATACGAATTGGAAATTTAAATGGTCAACTATCGTGGTTATCATAGCTTGTCTACGGATTATCCCAGTTATTCAATACCCTTCATACGTTATACTATTCAACGTTTGTAGCAATTATCAACCTTCAGCATTCCGATGTGATTCAAATATTCAGATATACCATAATATTGTAATAAGTATATTAAATTTTCTTTTTATAGATGTCGATTCTGTGTTAGTAAGAAAAGTAGTTATACTAAAAATACCGTCATGCAGTAAGCTTGATGGTATAGTTTTTTTTATTACTACCGATATTATACTCAGCTGTCTTATAAATTAATGCAACAATTTTCCATTTATCCTGACAAACACATCTGTCACAAATTCAACAAAATATTATCATTGACTTCCCAACATTACATTACAAGAAAGTGATTAAAAAAAACCCACATTCAGTCGTCATGCTAGATGCACGTATATCTTGTAAGTATATACATGTACGTGTCTCGCCTAGAGACTGTAGTGCTATGCGGGGAGCCTCAGCTGGGATTTCAGATGTGTGAAAATAATTGGATCGGGGGGATTGGAGAGGTGAAGAGGGTAACGAAAATAAAGATGGAGGGATTGGGGGAGATAATTGGGGTGAGGAAAGCTTGACTTTGAGATCTATAGGAGCTTGGGAGGATGGGGGGAGGTATGGGGAAATGGGGAGTAAAGAATGCGGATAAAGGGGCCGGGGAAGACAAAATTAATGGGGTGTGGAGAACTGGACTGATCTGCAGGACTCCAGAAGATAGTAGTATAGAGATGGGGAGGGTAAGAAGGGGCTGGGGGATATTCGGAGTGCAGAATAAAATCAGTAGGGTGAAGTCATAGGGGATAGTACTTCAGGGCTTGTCGAGATAATTAGCGTAGGGGGAGTTTGAGTTTGAGATCTAGAAATCTAGGAGGGGGTGGTATACAGAAGGGTAATGTGTATAAATGGACCGAGGCGATAGACGGGGTGTAGAGAGAGATAGGACTCCTAAAAAATAATGAGGGTGAGGATGAAAGTGCTAAGGGGGATAACTGCGGTGCAGAATAAATTGACTGGGATCTATAGGAGATAATCAATATTCAAGATATGGTAACGCGGGGCTTGTCGAGATAATCAGGGATAAGGAAAGTTTGACTTTGTCTTTGAGATCTGTAGCAGTTTTGTATTGGATGGTGGAGAGAGAAGTTAAAGAATGTGGATCTACATTCCACAAGGCCGAGGAAGGGCAATGTTGTGTATGTGTATAATATACGTGACTGTAAGTGAGTAAGTCAAATATGTTGTGGATGACAAGGGATATAGGGGTGCAGAATTAACTGATTTTGGAATTTATATAGGAGGCAAGCAGTACTAAAGGGTCTAGTATATAGGGAGGGTATATCGGGGCTTGCCGATGTAAATAAGGGTAATGAAAGTTCCACATTGCTGAAGAATCGTAGAATGAAAGGAGTAGTTTGCTGATGATAATAACGGACGGAGACGGGTATAAACGGTGAGAGGAAAGTATGATGAGGATCCAAGAGATTATTGATATGAATCATGATAATGTATCGAGTTAGTCGATAAGAAAACCTATATGGGATAAATTGATGAATTGACGAAAGGGAGGAAGGCTTGGTTATGGCTAAAATAATAAAAAGCACATTTTTTCATTCCACCAAAAGTTATAACTTGCTTTTTATTCAACTTCTTGGAACTATCCACAAATACTTAGAGTACTCGGTATATAACGTGACTCAGGTACAAAAGTTGCTACTCTTCTACAGTCACGTGTCAGTAATACAAGGTGCAATCAAATAAATTGAAATGTAGATAACTCTGCAGCTTGCAAACTCAATTGGTAAGCGATACACGTATGGAATCCTTATCAGATTGAGTGGCTTGGTTGATTAGTACTTTTACCCTAGAGTCGTGACTAATTTCTTGATCTCTTCCTTTTTCCGTCGAATGTAATCTTTTTTTGCTGCTCACCCCTAGCTCCCTTTTCTTCATCTATGTTTTTTCCCTGCATCTGAAATATCGCATTTGTGCGAATAACCACAGACTTTTGATTATCTACATCCAGAAATTTGTTTAATAGGTGCCAAGAAGAACTCAAATGCTAAAGATAAACTGAAATTGTTTTGTAGAATCCAACTTTATCAAATAAGAAATGAAGTGAGTTACAAAGAACAGGTGCAGTTTAGACGTAGTTCAGATGAACTATCCGGGAACTATCACCAATCAATATATATGTTATGCTATAGTCATAATAATGATTGCCCTTAATCTTGTACTATTCTTAATCTTTATTTCTGTCTTTCATCATCCTCCGTATCGTTATCTTCCTATTTTGCTCTTATAGACACAGTGAGGGAGCAATCCACTGCCCCCTGCCCCCCCCCCCCCCCCACACACACACACGCTAATGCTGCTCATTCTTTAAAATCAGCTATTTTATAGTGTGTGATTGTGATCAAATGTGTCTCGTACTCATTCTTATTTACATGATGAAACAAATAAATTTCTAGCACATCTCCAGAAAGCTCCTAAATCATGCAAGCGGCTTCATTATTTTGACAGTGTACCATTATTTCGGTTCTTTATACTACCTAAAATTATTGCAATATGTCAGCTATTTTTGCTTCAAAAAATATAGATTCGGGCTATAGATAGTACATTTGAATATGAGAAAAACACCTTACTATCCAGTCCTGCTTTGCACAACATTGACACTAACTGTAAACTGAATATAGAAGGGGGAAATGAAAAAAATATTCAATGTCATCAACCAGGGAGGCTCTTGTTTTTCTAAATCAATCATTTTCAAGTATGCCTATTACTGATTGCGTTATTGAAAGCAAATCTTTGACCAAAATAAGTCCAGACATACATTTATCAAGGGTAATTATAGCTATATTTTTTGTCCTTCGATTTCCAATGGCCGGTTGATCAGTGGCGTAGCTACGTGCGACAGGGGTACAGCCAATCTAATGGCCAAATAAGCAGAATAGAGAATAAGAGAGAAGGGTCGAGAAAAGGGAAAGGAAATGAATATAACGAGGAGATAACATGACCCCTCCCACACCCCTCACTCGATGGCGTGTGTGGTTCTCTCGCCTTTCATTAAATGAGTAAGATCGATGTCGCTCCCCCGCCCCCATGACAACAGTCCCCCCCCCCCCCCCCCCCCAATGCGTTTGATTTTAGTCCTTATACAAATTGACAATGAAACAACTTTAATGGCAAACGAGACCAAATGAATCCAATGATTAAAATCGAGGTTAATGCTTCTCGGTGTCGCGCCATTATTCAAGAACAACGTCACAATCATTTGTTGATTTTTTACACGCGATCAGTAACGTTTAGGTGCATGGAGGTAAACTACTCATGTTGTGCCTATGCATTTTTACATGGGATTTGTTAAGATACACAAATAAAAAGGTCACTATTTGAGGGCGGACAGCCCCAATATACTCATTATATATGACTATTCCCACGTACTATATAAACAACTGGAATCATTTTTAAACAGTACTTCTCAAAATGCAGTTTTATAGCAATCAAGCATCTTTAACGCGATCTGACGTATGTAATTAGTATGACTCCATCACGGTACCACCGTGTACGTGATATTTCAGTAGAGCTGCATGTAATAACGGAAATATTTTATTCATAACTGTGTGGCGTCCCTGGTGGGATATTTTTGCCATATTCAAGGTCACCTTATTCTCTGATGCAATTACGATTATCACCGGTTCTGAATATTTAGAAAGTTATCTCACCCGACATTGTGATGTGCTGAATATTAAACATTTCGTAATTAAAAAAAAGATTAAAAAGCGATCATACATAGAGAGATATCTGTAGTTCTGAGGATATGTGCATCCGATCTCAACATTTTGCCAATTACAAGAATAATACAATTTCGGTCGATGCTGCCGATATATGGAAGAAAAACATTTCAACTGGCTCCATCTTTAATTCACATTGCCTACGTATAATTTTCTTTTCTCGATTTAAACAGGAAAACTATGATCCAAATATAGTACTTTTCACATGACACTGTATATGCTACCTCTACATTTTGTATAATAGTCAAATTATACCCCCTCCCTGCAAAAAGAATTTCGTTAGTAGGACTAAAGGACTAATGGCCTTTGGCATGATATTAATCTACCTTTGCCCCTCCTCACCCAGGTGTTAAATGGGTAACCGGTAGGATGCGAATGTCATTGTGACTGGAATGGTATATGTGCGCCTGTAAAATGGCCGCCAGACTGGAATACTCCCTTGTGGAGTGGAGAATGTGCACTATACGTGCAGAATCGTAAATGGATCAAATGACTGGGGTAATAATACACTGTAAAGCGCTTTGAACAGTTACTAACTGGAAAGGTGCCATATAAATGCAGGTAGTAGTAGTAGTAGTAGTAGTAGTAGTAGTAGTAGTAGTAGTAGTAGTAGTAGTAGTAGTAGTAGTAGTAGTAGTAGTAGTAGTAGTAGTAGTAGGTTCTATGTGTTCCATGTTGTTTATCAGCTCAGTGGTGGAGCTACGGGGGCACCCCAACGAAACGGCGAATAGAAAAACAAAGAAAGGGATGCAGAAAGGGAGAGGAAAAGGGAACATTGAAATGAGTTGAAACGACCCCGCCAACTCCCTCACGTTAATGCTGGCGCCACACTGTCCCGAACTCGAGACAAGATGGCCATACGAATATGGAATTTTCAATTTCGCGCGAAGTTGGCCCCGATCTTGGTTAACAGCCGAAGCAAGTACGATGCCTACGGAATGTCGTACGACGGCACCCGACCCACACACGAAGGCTACATGAAACATGTGAAGTTTTATTAAAAAGTTTACCCGAAGGACACACGAAGGCCACACGATGGCTACACGACGTCGTATTGAGAGTACGATGAGTTCAAACTAGGTCATGAAGGCGTCAAGTGATGGTATAAAACTTTCGCCTGACGAACGTGTTCGAAATTTGATCAGGGGCGTCGCTAGAACATTTTGAATGGGGGGGGGGGGGGTTGTGACACCCAAATTTGCCGACAAATTGTTAGGGTGTGACACCTAAATTTGCCGACAGAAATGCTGCACCCTAATCCCCCACAAATAATAATACAAGAAAATCACAGATGTAGAGATCTTGTCCATACAGGCCTATTTTCGCAAGGGGAGGGCTGACGCCTTTTACCGAAATATCATAATTATCTCGGAACCTCGCTGCCCCAGTAATATGTGTATATTTTTTCTCCTCGCTGCCCGAATATGAAGTGGTGGTTGCCCGAATATTGGAACTTTGAACATCCTCGGGGGAGGGGGCTGCAGCCATTCCCGAAGGGGGCCGCATTTTGCCTGAATATTAACCCATAGACTACGAGAACTGGGTGGCTTCTGTATTAAGCATATGAGAGTTAAAGAATTCAGTAGTCAACTGGTTAACTCCAGTGTTTTTGCGTGCGAGCGAGCAAAAATAATTATGGCCATTTTTTCGTTCTTTTTCTTTCCTTCCCTTTTCCTTTCCTTCCCTTTTCTTCCTTTTTTTTATTTTCCTTTCCTTTCCCTTTCATTTTTTCTTTTCTTTTTTCTTCTCCTTTCTCTTTTCTCCTGTTCCCTTTCCTCTTCTTTCTCCCATTTCCCCCCTCTTTTTTGCCGACGGAGGTGGCGCATTTGCCGACAGCAATTTTGAGTGGGGGTGTGACACCCCCCCCCCCCACACACACACACACACCCCTCTAGCGACACCCCTGAATTCAATTTCTGATCGGGTGCATACGGAACCTTATAAGTGCCAACCAGATGACGAGATAAGAAGACGAGAAGACAAATTAAAATGACGAGAAGACGAGTTATTGGAACCCCGGCAAGTCGACTTGTTTGGGACAAGAAGACGAGATGACGACTTGCCGAGTTCCAATAACTCGTCCACTCGTCTTCTTGTCCCAAACAAGTCGACTTGCCGAGTTCCAATAACTTATCATCTCGTCTTCTTGCACAAATAAGTCGACTTGCCAAGTTCCAACAACTCGTCTTATCGTTATTTATCTTGTCTTCTCGTCTTATCTCGCCTTCTCGTCATATAACCTGTCTTCTCGTCACCTGGTTGGCACTTGTAAGCTACCGTACACATGGGAAACGCTTGAGCTACTCAAATTCGGCTGTCTTCGCCGACACCGTGATCCCATGTCATCGAATTATAATACGATTGCTACACGCCTGCATTGCGAGGGCTTCACGTAGGCGTGTTGCCTTCCTAAGACAATCGGGCAGCTTCTTGTTTTCTTCGTATTGTTTTCGTGAGGCGAAAAATGCCCCATGGCACCGATGATCACACGAAGTAAAGACGAAGATGATACGATTTGACAAGATGCCCTCACGTTGGCCTTACGAAGGGCAAAATGGTCAAACGAATTCAACACGAAAATGAACCTTAGCAAGGTCTTCGGGCAATTTTTTGCCATGCCAAAGATTTTGCCACTGCACACGAAGTTGCTGCCGCAGCCTGAGAAACTCCACCGGCGGCCATACGATGGCTTAAGATGCCCTCACGAATGGCCCGATGTTTATACGATCAGAGCCGATTTTGAACATTTCCTTTATCGTGTGTCCATCTTTGCTCAAGTTCGGGACAGTGTGACGCCTGCATAAGCCCACCGCACACTATATACGATCGAGTGCGATCCGAGTTTGGAAATAAATCGCAATAGCATTAAATATGGGCATTTTAACAAATACAATCTACTTGATTCAGGTTCTGAACAATGATTTTTTTAATACTAAAAATAGGGTTTTGGTGCACTGTCAGCCTTATACAAGGAATATGGGCCAAATCTGTTTCATATCGTAGACAATCGTAGGACTGCTCTGACGTCACTACGACGCGGAGCCGATTTGGCCTTTCCCCGACTACGAAGCTCGAAATAGGCCGTATTTTCGATTTTACTATCTCTATGACTATTTCGAACTTCAATCAAAAATATTTTCAGTGTTTACATGTTTATATCAGATAAATTTTCTTCCGAAATCGATCGCAGACCGATTGTATAATGTGCGGTGAGCTTTACTCAGTGGCCTAGTTCTCTCGCATTCCGCATTCCACCCATCCAGTGAGACCGGTGCCCCCAACCCTCAATGACTCGCTGCATCAGTTGGGTGAAAATATACTATCCATAATCGCCATTGTTTCGCTGCATGAGCATCGAGTACAGGACTGGTTGATTGATGCTTTCCACTTGAAAAAGCGATGATGCGAAAGCGAATCTATTATTCAGGTAACCGATTCGCATACACAAGCCTTCTTAAAGGTAGTCTAATTGACTTCTGGTTTTGCAAAGAGATGGAATTATCACAAAATCCCAAAGCATGCATGACGTTAACAGAAAATATTTAATAGCCGAACAGCATACAAAAGAGGAGGATATCAGCCCGATCCCATCAAGAAAAATTGCACTCATGCAAAAGCTGTGAAATTGGAATAGTTTGGATTTCGAACAACGAATCTAATATAAAAGAAAATAAACGATTCGGGATGTCTTAATTTATTTCTCCCTAAATGCAGTTTCACATACCTAAATACATGTATATATACAGATATCATGTGCGAAACTGTATTAAATAAATAACATTAATTGTAAATAATCTGATCACTTATTAATAATTCAAGTAAAAGTGGTATATTATGCAAATGATAATGGCAACGCAATTGTGATTGTGGGGAGAGTCCCAACAATCACTTGACAATTTCATTTCTGAAGAAATTACGGAGGTGACAGAATTATTGTCGAGTTAAAGCATATTTATCTTCAGAATGCATGATGAAAGGTGTAGACGCATTATATAGAAAATATGGTTTATGGGCAGTAAATTAGAACTACAATATTTGTTTTCAAAATGAAGGCAAATATTAAATGATAGATGTTAATCTCTTAATTTCGGAGAGAGAAAAGGAGAGGGTGGATATATAGATAGACAGACAGGCAGGCAGGCAGATAGAAAGAAACAGGTAGACAGAAAGAATGAAATATTATAATCTCAGGGCTGCAAATGCCATCACTATCATGACTACCTAGCAGAAACACTGCAGACAACAGAACGACGAAAAAAAATCTTATGACAGACTTTGGTTAATTATTTGCTCAGCGATATTGCTATGTCACCATTAATCATTCCTTCAATTAATCATACGATTACGATTTATCATACGAAACGACCGTTCAGAGCACTGTCCAATCAAAGCCACAGCCAGATATATTTAGTGTTGGATTGATACGACACTAACTCATTATTCCACAAAGAGAATCACAACCATAAAATGCTTTCTTTTTAGCATTGACGTCACTGGCAAGAGAAATATTGTTTTTATATTTGAGCTTTTTTTTACTTCTTTCTTACTTACTGTTTTCTTTCACGGAGAATTTTCAAAGTATAATAAGCGTATACTTCGTTTTCAATATTTTTCTATGAAAATGTGAAGTATTCGGTTTCAAATACATGTATTTCAATAATAATAATACTTTCATGTTACATTAAATAATGTATTGTGCTGTGAGGCATTAACAGGTAATATCAGATTGTGTTTAATAGACGTACATGATAGATTCTCGTCCTCTCTTAATCCAAAACACCACCGTGCAAAATTGAATTTATAACCCTACAATTTGTATTAATCCTGCAAATTTCATCTTAATCCTACTAATAGCATCTTAATTCCGCATAATTCACCTTAATCCCGCGAATTCATTAATGCAAAATTATAGATGTTATTTTTCCACGTCCCGCTGCAAAAGATGAAATAGGAACTCATTCCATTGCCTTAATGTGTCTTCACTCTGATGACGTCACATCTTATGAAGATGTGGACTCAGTTTAGGCAAAGCGTTGTCTTCTCTTTCTTCCCTCGGCGGTTTTACTTCCGTACCTGGAAGTATACACCGTTTTAGCTCCTAGAGGAAGACCATTGCTGTAGGGGGACCTCTCATCTCTCAGGTTTCTTTTAATCATCTAAACAAAGCAGCCCAAGTATTGACTGAGAGGAGGAAAATGAACGCCGTTGTACAAACTTATTCGCATCAATTCACACGTTCCCATTTCCCCGCGCAAAATTAGCGTCAATTTTCACCTTTTTGTTTTTGTGTTTTCTTTCTCGCATCTCCTCTTTCCTCTCCTCTACTCACTCTCTCTCTCTCTCTCTCTCTCTCTTTTCTCTCTATCTCTTTCTCTCTTTCTCTTAATCCATGCAGGTTCCATGTTTCAAGGATAGAGCGGGGGCAAATCAATAGGGAGGAGACCCAAAGGGCGGACGGTGCCTGAGATAACCAGTTTTCGGAAGATTCATCCTCTTGGCTTATTCATCTTCCAGCGAGGAGTTCAGACGGGAGATGGTTACCCGAACGTTAAGGCAAACTCCAAGCTTACAATGAGTTACGTATACACTGGGAGATATGTGGACGAGTTTTTGCTTTGACTTAATTCAAAGGAATTGGAAACTGGGCGCCCATTCATTTGAATAAACATTTTCACACTGGTGATTAAGAAAGATTCGCCAAATGTTTGGACTCTTATAGCCTAAAGAAATACTTGTTTGTTTCGTGAGGGGACTTGCATTAGTTCCAGTGTACCAGAAAAACAAACTGCATTTCTTCAATATCAAGCCAACATCAGTATAAGTAGAATCAATCTTCGAAATAATACAATCCCGTCTTTGGCGCGTTCGTGAAGGCTCTATAATGTTCGAAAAGAGAATGGTAATAACACGCTCATTATGTTACCCTAGAGGGATGCACTTTTAATGTGAGAAGAAAAACATTTCAGAAACCCGTGGAAAACAGGGCACGATGTCTAAACAATCGTGTTGGCAGACAAACTCGTAAATCAATATAGGAGAAAAAACACTGAACGCTTTGCATTTTGCCGCACTTAGCCTTAAGGCTGGAGAATACGAGGTTCATCAAATTCTGCAGACGACACAGCTACGGCTTGCTATCGACCGCCAGCTTTCCGCGATCGTCGACTTAAAAGAGGACTCGTCCGGCGCGGATTTCGCACAAGCCGACAAGGGGTTAGCAAGGTGAAGTGTTTCTGTCAGATAACCATGAAGAGGGGCGCCCGTAAATGCATGTTCTTCAAAAAGCATTCTTATTCTGCGATACCATTGTATAACCGATAACAACATTTCCTTGATATTGTCTGCGATACTTTGACTTTAGCACCCTGGATATTGCAACTGATTATTTCGCGTGTGAGCTTTGACAATAATTATGTGGTAGCCTTCGACAACATATCAGTTGGACCTCGATCAGGATTTCAATTATCTTGCAATAAAAGTAATAATCATTGAATAATTAAATAGCCGTGCATGGACTTACTCTTGCCATTGCAATAAGACTTGGCTTGATATTAACGAACGTTGAATCCAAACAATGCTATAATATGCCAGTGCGGAATCAATAATATTTGATCCGTTTCCTAGTGCTGAGGGGTGAAGGGGAATACGAAATTTCAAGATAAGAAAAACAAAATCGAACCAGCACGGGGCTTATGCAGGTGACTCGGAAGTTTCAACATCTTGAACTTGAGGGCCATTTGTCTTATTCAGTGAAAGTGTTGCCTGTTTACTAAAGTTGTCTGATAAAAGGAAAATCAACTTCGTGAATGATCGTCTCTTCTCGTTCTGGGATATTTGCTCATTTTGGAGATGGCTAAAAGACAACCATTCTGGAACTACTTTGAAATGTGAGATGATATGTCTGCTTTCAAAGCAACAGATCGATATCACCTGGTTTATAAGACATTATAAAATTGAAAGATTACAACCTGTGAAATATCATTATATTGCAGATTGATTTGTTCACTTCAGGAAATTGGACAAAAACTCGTTACTTCCAGTGAGGAAGCCTGAATTCGCTTTCTATTCGCTTTTTACTTCAAACTTTTCGAGAATATCCAAAGTGAGTAGAGCGTTGTATGCAACCTTATTTAGTTACATCGGAGACTGGGTAATTTTGATGAACTTCGTCTGTATTTACACTTGTCAGCCGCAAGCATGCTGCTGACGATGTACGATCGGTGATCGAGAGGTATCGAGGGTTCCGTGCGTATATCGCTGATGCAATTACGCAAAGTGTTTGCCCGGGCTATCGCGGCTGCGGTGACATTAATGTGATTACAACACAATAAAAAGCAGGATTCTGTGCAAATAAAACGGTTACTTCGACACTATACTGACAGTAATTCAATTCGACGAGGCCTCCTGAAGTAGTACATGCACAATATGTATCGTTAAACATATTGCGGAATCGAATTTCAATCATCGAAAGCGAAATTCTGATCGAAGCAGATACGACCCTGATTACACTTTCATCAAGAACTAGATCTCTCCCGCGAACTGGTTTATGTCTTTTTATATATATGAGCAAAATGTATATTGGAACTATTAAGATTTGCTACATGTGAGTATTAAGAGAGCTTTGAAAGTGTGACCTTCTGGAATCATCAAAAGAAATGAGAAGTTTCTATAATATGCAGTTGATATGTTCGCAAAACGTTTAGCACTTGGTAAGATTCTTCTTGTCTTGTAACAAGTTACAACCAAGCGAGAACAAATTTCAAGTATCAAGGATTTATATAATTCAACTGTTTTCCCTGTGTGCGGAATAAGATTGAACCATCTTCTGAAGCAGGTCCCCGAATAAAAAAACCCCACTTATCATCAGCTATACCGCTGGGATAGAAAGTGCGGGAAGTAGAAAACAGTAAAAAAAAAATATGCCAGTCGTCTGTCTAAACACGAGTGCCTACTCCACAAGCGAACAACCAGACATGACAACGTCCTCGTCATACAACACCTCTGCTTTCGCGGATCCAACACCCACCACACGTGGGATATCAGATCCTGGTGATCCTCTGGTCTACATCCTAGCCGTTCTGTCTTTCTATGTCCTCTCCATCACCCTCCTCATGGCCAAGTCCATTCATGGAGGTCGGGAAGAAAAGAACTATGACGATTACCTCCAGAACTTCATCAAACGCGATGGAGGGCGTAACAACGGATACACCCCGAGCGCGTTTTCGGCTAAACATGCTAAATCAAAGGCGCCGCCGCCGAAGTCGGCACAGACACCTCCTGTAGAGTTCACAACGCCGGCGACGGGACAGCCGGTGAGGACTGCACTGAAGAAGCCACATGACGGTACGAGGCCGAAAACGAAAGAAACGGTGCGGCTTATAGAACCGAGCGAGATAGAGAGGATAAAAGCTCTGAGCAAAAAGGACAAGAAGAAGAAACACTCCCATCGGAATTTAGAGCCGGTGTTGATGACATCAGTATAGCACATTTTGGGCGACGCCTCTATGTACATAATTAACAAACATTTTGCATTTTGAACAAAATACATGTATACTTGTTTTGTTTCCAATTTTGTCCAAGCGTTTTCTGGAGTGGCAACGCATTGTTTTTCCTGCTACCTCATTGTATAATTTGCTTCTTTCACCACCCTGTACTGACCTACACTGAAAAGATCGAAGCATCTTTCACCTGAAAAAGTCGTGCTAAAGAGTTAGTAGGAAAACAGAGAGGTATTGTTACGGAACGTAATAATTTTTGGGGAAAAGACAAAAGCGGATCCAGGGTGCTTTCCCCGGGGCACAAAATGTCTCCAAGATCTCTGAATATGCAAACAAAAAAAAATATGAAAAGATTCCTTCAGTTATAAAGACTAAAAGATTATATTCTGACAAGCAATAATCATAATAATCTTTGTTTAATGATAAATTAGTTCTTAAACTGAACTGAGAGGAACAGAAAACAGATTTTGACTGGGAATACATTTTGACCGGGGGCATGTTTTCTTGGAGGCATGTTTTCCTGGAAGCATGTCCCCCTGGAAACGTGTTCTCCCGGAGGCATATTCTCCTGGAGGCATGTTTTCCTGGAGGCCTGTTTTCCTGGAGGCCTGTTTTCCTGGGGCATGCATGTTTTCCCGAAGGCATGTTCTCCTGGAGGAATGTTTTCCTGGAGGCATGTTTTCCTAGAGGCATATTCTCCTGGAGGAATGTTCTCCTGGAGGCATGTTTTCCTAGAGGCATATTCTCCTGGAGGCATGTTCTCGACCTGGATCCGGACTGAATAATGTCGTGCTAATCGTTTTCTCCTCTTGTTCATAATTATCTGATCACAATAATTGCATCCACTCCGCTTTATGAAAAAAAAATCCGCATACATAATGTCTTCTATCTGTATTTGGAAATTATTCATAATTCAAATTAATGATCATGAAATTCAAACTGTTACCATTCCAATGTTTTAGTGTAAAAAAGGGATGAAAGTAAATCTCCTCTGAAATATTTGGAAAGACGTTGTGTTTCTATAATGTCAAGCGGTAGCTAGTTAGAATAGTTCATATCACTGTTTTCAATCAAAAGTAGAGCGTTCGTTTTCCTCATTTTCATCATTATGGATAACATTCATTTGTTACACAGTTCAACCAGAAGGATGATTTTTTTTAAAGTGCTAAATAGGTAAAATATACAGAGGATATTTATAAGCACTGAAGTCTTAAATACAAACAAATCACAGCAAATTATGACTTTCGAGTGTCTTATTCCATGTATAAAAACAATTCGAATGTTCGCGCTTATGATTTCATGGAATGCACATGCATAATTAAGAAAATCAGTATGGGGAGGGGGGGGGGGAGTTTTCTTCCACAAGGTGACATTGAAATCTGCTGTCTTTTTTATTTCCAATCTTACATTTAGAATGTACATGTATATAGTCATTTTTTTTAAATTAGTGGTAATGTTAGTTGTGAATTCTTTTAGCATAATAGCTTTTCATTTTATGTTCACAAAGTATGATTGTATTCTATGGTTTTCATTTTTATGAAGTTTCCTGATTTCCTAATGTGAAAAATTAAAAAGATTTAAAATTATTTAATATGATTTTATCTTTTGTAAATTTTTTGACCATGTATGTGAGATTTCGCAGAATGCCTATATGAATAATTATTTCTTTTTAATATTGAATATATGTCCTTCCTATTTAAAAAAATAGAAAAAGAAAAAAGGGCAATTTCTAATAATCAGGCTTCGTGACTGAATAATATAAAAATTGAATTAAACTAGAATATCACGGAAGGTGACTAATACCCCCGCCCCAATGTGTTTGCCACTGATTTATTGCCATAATATGCCGTTGCCATGCTGTTGCCATGCTGTTACCGCGGCAGCAGTTTCCGACACATTCAAAAAATATGTCTTGCACACCACAAGACCAATGTGTGTGCCGAATTTCATAAGCATTGCCCGAAAAATGAGGAAGTAGTTCGATCCGCAAGAATTCCCACTGATTTATTGCCATAATATGCCGTTGCCATGACGTTACTATGGCAACGCAGTTTCCGATACATTTAAAAAATGTCTTGCACATCTTCACCACAAGACCAATGTGTGTGCCAAATTTCATGAGCATTAATCGAAAAATGAGGATGTAGTTCGATCCGCAAGATTTCAACCTGATTTATTGCGATAATACACCGTTACCATGGCAACGGAGTTTCCGACACATTAAAAAGATATGTCTTGCACATCTTCATCCCAGGACCAATGTGTGTGGCGAATTTGACGAGCATTGCTCGAAAAATGAGGAAGTAGTTGGATGCGCAAGATTTGCAACGGACCGACCGACCGACGGAACGCCCGCCCGCCCGACCGACCGTACGCTGATTCCTATTATACCCCCTTCAAACTTCGTTTGGCGGGGGTATAATTAAACTGCAATCATACCCCCAAAATGGTCGATAGAGATGTAGGATGTAAAATCTACAGGATAGTTTTTTGGTAGTATTTGGAAAATCTTAAAACCTTGTATCAGTCGAAATTATGGGATGCATTTTCAAACTTTCCTATAAATGCGACTTATGATATGAAAATAAATAAGGGGTGGGTTCTCTGCAAAATCGTTACATAAACAACGTTGACTTGCGCACAATTTTTCAAAGTGACGTCAAAGGATTTGAAAAGAGAACTCACTTGTTTTTTGATAAAAAGGTCAAGCTATAATCGAATTTCGGTTATTTCTCCCCCAAGATCTCTATTTCGTGTATATATGTAAAAGCATTCATGTTATTGTTTGCGGTAAGTTACCCCCACTGGTTGATATTCAGACGCCAGTCATCCACCAAAATGTCAACGCTTCGGGGCAAAATATCAATATTCCACCAAACCACGAAGGAGAGATACTTGAATGTCCCCAGAGTACATATCAGGATTGAATTTGAAATTCGCCCCATTTCGAAAATGGGTATGATAAATCATGCGAAAACAAACAGCAGCAAACATTTATTAAGGCCTGCGGGTGAGTTATGTAGCAGCCCCCCCCCCCCCCCTCCCCCACCCCTTTCCCCTGCCCCCAGTTAAAAGAAGGAATGTTGACTTGCAGACTTTGAAATATTCGTCAGTTTAGTTTTAAAATTTTTGTGTGTGTGTGTGATTTTAAAGTTAGATTACTTCCTCAGTTTGCTACAGTACATACAGGGACATCGCTAGCTGGGGACTAGAGGGGTGTGGGGTGTGACATCCCCCCCCCCCCCAATAAGAAAATGCTCATCGTAAATTTGGAAATTTTATAGGATGTCGACAAGTTTTCTTCTTTTTGATTTTTTTTTTCTTTGAAGACATGTCGGTAATTTTGAAAGTCTGATAGGTCTATTTTTAAGCTCGTCAGCAAATTTGAAAATTTGAGGACTTTTTTTTTCTTGCTAGTTTTGACATTTTCAGCTAACTTGTCGGCAAACTTGGTCCGATACCCCCACTCCGCAATTAAAATGGTCTAGCGACCCCTGAATAATTTTTTTCTTTTTTCTCTCTCGTTTTTGTTTAGGGAGGGGGTGCATAATTATGCTATGGAAACGAACTTTCCTTTTAGGAATATCTATAGTGAGAACATGCCGAGCCATTGATACACAGAGAATTAAGCTACGGGCTTCCTTTTTAATAAATGAAACGAATTCGTTCGCATACTTGTTCGATTTGTCGTCAAGCCTTTTCCTTTTCCCCCTCGAATCATGCCAACCAGATGATAGTTGGCTTCTTAAATCGGGAGAGGACCAATTATCTCGTGATCGAATGGATCAATCTCCCGGGAACCGTTGAGCCTTTACTGCAGGAGGAGAATGGGGCTCAAAAAAGCGGGGGAAATGGGCAATGGATCTTGGTCTGTTTCATCAGAATGTATTTATCTCGCAATGCGTTATGGATAAATATTTCTTGCCGAGGCCAAAGATAATTTAATGAATATAATTCGAAATACAAAAGCTGTAAACCGGAAAGTGCACATAATTTCTGATACATTATGTGATCGTCGTGTTATGCAATGTTAAAATTGAATCCCGTATTCTCTCTCTCTCTCATTTTTTTTCTGGTGTGAACACGTAGTATATTTCTCCATATTTTTACCTGTAATATTATATGCACCTCCTTTGCAAGAAATTAGGTATAAGAAGTATATATATATCAAGTATGTGTAAAATAATATTTTCCCACAGCGAATCATACGAAGTTGAGATGAGAACGGCCCGAATCGCTCTCCAAATTATTAATAACGAACATCAATATCGTCATGAAACGACATTTTGTAATTAATTCATAATATACTACTAGTTTATTACTACATTTTCCCCTCATGTACCGTATAATCGTGATATCTTTAGCAGCTGCGGAGGCCAGGGGCACGACGGAATTATTAACTATTCACGAAGCCAACCTGGCGTGGCGAGGGTCGGGCTTGTTAATGGATAAACTAAAGGGCTGCATGTTAGCATGGGATGCCTCGCTACTGTGGCAGTTTGCCAGTTGTGGTACATGTCTTTAAAGGCTACAGTGATGTTATGTTTATGCACTGTGATCATGGAATTAGGAACACTGTGGCAAGAAGGGGAGAGTTTGAAGGTCGCACAAGCCATCTTGAATACTATCTTGAAACTCGATGTGACTCTGAATTATCCCAGAATGCATTTTGGTCAAAAAGAATAAATGCTCATCCTTGTGAAAAAGAATATATATTTCAAATCTATAATTTTTGCTTTAAGTCAATAAAATATTTCAAATCATAACTCCATTTTTAGTAATTTATTTTACCGCACGTTTATACGATTTAAAATGTAAATACATGTATCTGATTTTGATATAGAAATCTCTAGTAATGCTGTTTTTTTTTAATGAAAGTAACCTTGCCAGGGTTAAATAACCGCAAGTAAGGGGAGATAATTATAACGTGTATTTTTGTGTCATCTTGCTGTGTGTTTTAGTTGTTAAAATGTGCCTAATTCGTTGTCCAGAAAAATGGGATATATTAATGCCATCTGTGTATATGTACATAATCATATTCTACTGAAAATAAATGATCTGCTACATGCCCAGTGAAATAACCACACATTTGTTCTCGTTTGATGTTATTGTTACTGATGCAAAGTCAATTTCCATTCTCTTTATCATCATTCAATAAACAATTAGTATAATCATATAATTATGGGGGTAGGGGATTTTCCCCAAGACACAAGCCAAGGGGATGAGTATATAGATCTGGCATGTAATTCAAATTGGGCTTACCTTATGAACTGGGAAGTTTGATACATTGGAACACCGTTTTTTTTGTGTGTGTTTGAATTTTTTTTCTTCATAATGATAAGAAATGGATGGACATACCATGATTAGAACTTCTATTTTGATATATTTTAGTTGTAGAACATGCTGGTAAACTAGTTTGCAGGCACAAACCCTGGTCAGTCGTAAAAGAGAGTCTGCACTGTAAGACTACCATAGGCCATGTACTCTAGCTGCTCCTGACATGACCAGTCGGTAGCTGGTTTAGGCTTCTCTCAAGACAATGATTTTTCTGATAAAGTGTCAAATTAGGGTATGTGCTTTCAGACTACTGGTAAACTTGGTGGACTGTAAGGGTTAGCCAATAGCAAACAGCCATTTACAACATTCTAGACATTACTATTTTCATCACCATCATCATCATCATCCTATTCAAACATGATTACAATAATGACAGTGGCGGATCCAGGATTTCATGACCGGGGGGGGGGGGGGGGGCACACCAAGTTCCAAAGTAGCGACTTGGGTCAGGGGCGGATCCAGGATTAAGTAAAAAAGGGGGGGCACACAAATGAAGGTTTGTAAACTTCTGGAAAAGGTAGACCCATATTTTTTTGGTCTCGTCTCAAAAAGTCGCTCAGTAGGGGGGGGGGCGTCGACAATTTTTTTTTTTTCGCCAGACCTTCAGAATTCGCTCAGTGGGGGTCCAGTTTCCCTCCATAATTCCCTGACAAGCAAAAAAAAAAAATAAAAAATTGGCCGGGGGGGCACGTGCCCCCCCCCCCCCCCCCCCCCCCGAACCGCCACTGAATGATGACAATTATTAGTATTGTTAACATCATCATCATCCTTATTGCTATCGTTATTATAATTATATCATATCATCATCATTGTCGTTTTCATCAGTTATAATTACATGTATTATCATTATTGCTATTTATCATCATTATTATTATTATCATCAACATCATTATGCTTATGTTGTTATTGTTGTAGTTGCTGCTGTTGTTACTGTTATTATTATTATTATTCCATTTTTTAAACTGCAATGATTTAGGGATACATGAACCAAATAGGAAAACTTCAAATATTTTTAAAGACACCAACGGGTAATTTTCTACCAGTATGTCACCTGTTCAACATTATTCATAATAATGACAAAAAATTGTCAGTTTTTCATAGTTTTCTTCATACATTTATTCATTATCATTACTTATAAAGTATTTGAATATGTAGACATAATGTTCACAAAATACTGAATATATGCACATATGAAGAAAAGTTGGATTACTCATAACCAACTTACACAGCAGTAAATGGTATTGTGTTCCTACAAAATGAAGTAGTATTCAAATATATTCTGAGCTTTGTAATCAAAGTACAGCATTATAGAAGACCTACTGGAAATTTGAAATCTAAATCTCCTTTTGTTCTTATATTGTTGAGGTACTACACGTTTATTCTTAAATTTGAAATAGCATGATGCAAATTCAGTCCAAAATATTTGGGGAGAGAAAGATAAGCAACAAAAAAAAATGCACACAGTAAATATTTTTCTATGAAAAAGTTGACTTTGTTAATATTCAGCTGCATTTTGTACAAGTGTCTTCTGAATGTATGTAGAAAGTAGTGTACATGTAACAACAGAAGCTCAATTATTTCCATTCATTACATTATAATAATTTGCTGAAAAGGACCTTGATAACCAGACAAAAATGAATGTATTCTTAAAATCAGTAACCTGTACAACTTAAAAACCAATGGAGATTAAAAGAATTATCGCAAAATGTGGGATAAAACTTCCAAATAGAACTTTATGGGCAATTCTGAAATCATGAATCGATTTTCAACACATGTCTGGTGCTAAGCTGTAGTACAGTCTGCCTGTAAATACTGAGTTAAAACAGGATTAGTATAGAAATAATTTTGGATGAAAATTATCACCTCCAAAGGGACAATGGATCGACAAAATATTTCAGGTTCACGTGTCATCAGCCCTGCGGTTGTGAGGATTGGTGGATTATTGTTGCTTTACTATGGATTTTTATGTCGTTCTTACCAGACTATGAGGTTTATCCGTATAGTAGCTCGCTAAGAAACCTGGGAATCAACGGTTTGAAGTCCAATCCAAAGGAAATGCTAATGCCTTATCATAGAGCAATAACACAATGACTTGGTTTCAAACCTTACAGATTTAAATGCTTTCCAACAAACTTGGTAATGAAGGGTGCTTTCCGAAGGGCAATCATGCATCAACTTGGTTTTGAACCTCAGACCTCCTGGTTACACGGCACTGATCTATCCACTGGACCATCACGGCCCCTCTCAAGCTCTAGGTATTCGATCATTTCCTTGGCAGTTTGGACCAGATTCAGAAAGAATCGATTCACATTTGACATTCAGTTTATGGAAGTAGCAATCAAGACTCACTTTGTATACTTCTTCAAAAACTGTTCATGAAACGGTGTTGCAGTTGATAGGACGAAGAACGTTGGTACTCCACCAACTATTTGGTACCTGCGAGTACAGCACAGACCAAAGAGAAAACAGTGTTAACACAACAAGGGAATTCAAAGAAGGAAACGTGATGACAGGTTTCCTGCACATCAACATGAAAAGATGGCAAAAATTAAATGTTGGGAAAGAAGGAAGAATCACAAACAGCATATGGAGAGAAGGAAAAAGTACACAAATCTAATAGAACAGTTTAATAAAAGGAGCATAAGTGGCAAGTGCGGTACGGTACCTTATTTTCTTTTAATCTGTTGAATTTTGAATTTTGATTGGAACAACTGCTCAATACAGTCTTGAAATTCTTTTAAAACACATTTTTGTTCAATATTAAAACTACTGTATTTTGGATAATGTTCATTCTTCCTAAGAGTGGTTTAGAGGGAAATCCAACCTTAATAGCAAGTTGTTCTGATAGAAAGAGGAAAAATCAGAGAAGTAAAATGGTGAAAGTTTGAATGAAATCGGACAACCAACAAGAAAGTTATGAAATCTGGAAAGTTGTATTCACTATACCTATGGGAAATTCAAATTGGCTGAATCGGTTATGTCACTGTGATGTAGTGGCCCACAACTGCATTTGCTCCAACATGCAAAATGACTAAAGTGTCATTTTTTCAAAATGTATTATTCAGCAGGGTCTTTCTTTTTGGGAGTACCTATCACAATATGCTTACCTACAATATATTTTGAGCACCCCGAGGGAAAAACAGGAGAATTGACAGCCAATATGTCACAATCGACTCACCAAATTGCCAATTTGAGATTTGCATAGATTTTGTGATCTCATTTTTCATACATCCATAACTTTCCTATTCCTTGTCTGATTTCTTTCAAACTTTCACCATCCTCTTTTCTTATTTTTCTGCTTTCACACAAATCATCTTATTATCAAAGTGCACTGAAGAAGTGATGATAAACAATTTCTTCAATTTACCAAATTTATTATGCTACACTTGCAAGAGCCACTTCTAGAACGTAAGTACACTATTCTTAGCGGGTTGTAGAATGAGCATGATGTGATTTGGAATAAAACCTATTGGAAAGTCATTCAAAATAAAAATGGAACCATCTTAAACTGTCGAGATACAATGCTAGGGAAACTAAACTTACCTAGGATGTTGTAATGCAGTTTTCAGCGTCTGATCTGCTTTCAGTTCCACCAGTTTTGCTTCATCATAATCTTCAAAACAGACCTGCAAAACATACAGAAATACATATATGTATTGGATATGATTTGAGTTTGGTATAACATGCACTTTTGAAAGACTCCAACCCGATCCATCTCAGGTTCATTAATCAACGGGTTAAAGGACACAGGAATCAGCAGCACAACAATAAACCCAAGTAAAACGGAAAACTCCCCTAAAACACAAGCATTCAAAAACACTATGCTCCATGATAATGCAGTTTCATCTGGAAGTAGATAAATGACACCAGTCCCCTTTTCATATTTCTTTCATACATCAAATATAAACATTGCATTCATATTTCAACATCAATCAACTTTAAAGATAAAAGTAGTATTCATACTGCAATATCACTCTACTATCACTGTCACAAATTCCAGCCATTTCCACAGCCCAAATTTCTTGTGAATTAAAAGATTGCTGTGGTGTGATTAAAACAAATCAATTATTTTGCAGCATGAAAATTTCCTGAATATTGATCACGCACAAAATTCATGAACGTTTCATGCAAGCCAAAGTCTCCGGTGTTACTGTACTTTACAACAATGACTGACCTTTAAATTTTTGACTTGGTATGTCCTCTGAGGGTCCCATTCAGGAGGTTCTTCTTCCAATGAAAACATCACCTCAAGGTGGTCTAGAAACCTGGAAGAAAACGGAGCAAAACATTTTTATTAAGATTAAATTGACTAAGATTCACATACACACAAAAAGAGATAAAAAACGGGGATGGAGACACAGAATTAGAGAGAGGACAAGTAAGAAAGAGGGGGGATAAAAAGAGGGGGAAATAGAAAGGGAGGGATGAAGAGAGGAGGAGGGAGGAAGAGAAAGGGAGGGAAGAGGAGAAAGAGAAGAGGGGGAAAGGGAACAGCAATAGAATGAGAAAAGAAAGAGAGAGAAGTAGCTATTACAGAGATGGATAGAAAGAGAAGAGAAATGATATGAAGGAAAGGGGAGGAGAAGAGATAGTGAGGAAACTGAAGGAGGCAGAGACAGATTAGCAGACAGAGAGTGAGAGGGGAGGCAGACAGGCGTAGAAAGGGACACATAAAAAGGAAAAAGTGAGTGCATAAGCAAGAAAAGGGAAAAGAAAATACCCACGATACGAGGCAGAGAGGAGAAGACAAGTACAGGAAAAGTGTGTGAAAAAGAGGAGAATGTTCCAAAGAACAATCAATAAAACTGATGAGATTTGCTACTAAAAGACAACTTCAAAGGTCCTACCTTGTATCTTCATTAAATGCCGAGACAAGATCGCTGTGGCCATGCTCTGGATAAAGCAACCGCACAGGCCAATGAAGTACGCCCCCATCGTCCAAATTGACCATATTACGCCCTGAGGGTTCGTTGGATACGAGGGAGGTCACAAAAGCCTTGGCTTGTTCGTCTGCATCTCCGTCCTGTCCTTCTACAGGATCACTGAGAAAGCGAAGATTTCTTGCCTTCAGAAAGACAGAAATAAAGAAGGATGTAAAGAGAAGGTTGTGTAATGAGAATGGGGAAAAAAATTGCGAAAGGCTTGTTTACTTGTACACATAGCCCACCCGTCATGCGAACTAGTTGGACTAATGCAACAAAAGATCAGACAACCCAAAGTTGACCGAACTCAGGCTAGGCGAATGCTTTAGGTTTTACCAACCCCAGGTCTGTAGATTTTAATGGGTCTCATCATCATTCACCCGAGTAAACATTTAGTGTAATGCTCAAAAAACAAAAAAACAAAAACATGGTTTACTTCTGGTAGGTTAGTCTAGCAAAATTTACTTGTTATTGCCCTGCCATGACGCATCATTGCCATGATGGCGTAACTGCCCCAGGGTCTTCCAGAGAGACCTGGCCCTATAATTGCTTTTCCATGACAAGATTGTTTGATTGCCTTTTCATCGCACAAACTCTGAAACACAGGGTAATCTCCGCAGAAAATGCCTCCGTGGTGATCATGTTAATCACGTTATGGTATGCGCGATGGAAGTTCTCGTTTCGAAACTGACACAAAGCTCCGACTGCATTTTTCTCACTTATCTGAAATCGCCCATGAAGGCCTGCCTTCGTGTCTCTTTAACCCCTACCATGCCGTGGGCGGCAAATCCCACCCAAAACTGTGAGTGTTGAACATTTTGTTTAGGCTCAGAATGGCTTGAAAATTCTTTCTCATACAGAAACCTATGCCTCCAATATAATGTTTATTCCCATGCAATAAATCTTTGCACAGTCTGCTCAGGAAAAAACTCATTGATAGTTGATATTCAACTCTTGAAAGTTAATTTTTGACAATTGCTAAAAAAATCTGGTGGCATGGAAGGGGTTAAAGGGAATGTCTACCATGATATCAACTTGGTTTCAAAAGAAGCAGAAAAATTAAAGAAACAGATCAGCAAAAGTTTGAGAAAAATCCGATAAGAAATAAGAAAGTTATGAATTCTTGGATTTCTAATCAATCAAACACAAACTGGCAACTCTGTAATGTATCTTGCGAGCTCATCTCCCATTTTGACCTGTAATGAAAAAATCATAAATTTCCATTTTCTCTCTAAGAAATATTTTATCATACATACACCCTCGATATCATTATTTCACTTACTGTATGCTATTACACAAAATCTGTATTATACAAATCATTCCCTCATAAAAAACAGAGAAAATGAAAATTTATGAAATTTTTGTGTACAGAGCAAATGGGAGAGGAGCTTGCAAGATATGTCACAAAGTTGTCAATATGTTTTTGATTGATAACAACTTTAAAAATCTACAACTTTCTTATTTCTTATCGGATTTTGCTCAAAACTCTCATTAATCTGTTTCTTTAATATTTCTGCTTTGTTTAAACCCAAATTAATGTCAGGGTGGACTTTTTTCCCTTTAAATTTTGAAAAGTGAACGATTTCTAGGACATAAAGCATACATTGTTTGCTAAGAGCCATGACAGTGTTAACACATGTGACTAAAATTAATGACCTTATGGCTCTCAATAAGGAAATAGTTCACAACATAAAAACAGAATGAGGATCTAACGAGGTCTTACTTTCAAGGCAGTGATCAGTTTCTCTTCTGCAGCTCTCTGCTTTTTCTCCTCCAGTTGTTTTTTCCTCTTTTCTTTGTCAGCTGATTTCTACAAAAGAAGAAAAGTAAATATGAAGTCCAAAACATCCATTAATCACATGACATACAAAATCAGCAAATTTACAATGTTACAGAATATAATTCCATAAGTAAAGGAAAAATCCTTTTACCTTGCCCTATTCAAGCCTTTAAATGATATGCAGTTGTGCATACCTTTTCATCTGTCTCAAGAATTACAATTTCTGAGTATGACTACTTACCACCACTACTATTAAAAAGCATGGATACTGAAAGTATCAAATCATTCACGAATTTGTGAAATAAGGCAATCAAAATGAAATGACAAAGGGAAAACATACGTTTTAAGATATCTTTCATGAAATAAAATATTTCTTACCTTGAGTTTTGATGCTTGCATCCTAAGATCTAGAATTTTCTTATCACTGGGATGGATGTATTCACATGGTTAAGGATTACAATTAACAGCTTTGATTAGAATTTAAAATTAACCAGATAATATATCATTGCCAAAAGATTTGCATACCATCAGTTTTAAAGAGCACATTTATTCAAGACTAAAAGTTGACTTACGGCCAAAAAGCTAAAGCCGGGGTGATATTCTTCCAAAATCCTTTGGAAGCACACAGAGATGTATCACAATGTGATATGCCCTATACAAGAATGGAATCTCATTATTATTATTACACATTACTTGCAATACTAAATGCTGCAAAAGTCCTGACCTATGATGCAAACGAAACCATGTCAATTTACTGCTGGTAATATTTCAGAGGCCAACAACTTTAACATTTTAAAGGCTACCACCCCTACTAGAAATTAAACGTCTCTAAATACTTGTTTTAAGGTTGAATGAATATCTCCCAGGCATATGGAAACCTGTATGAATCCATAGGCCTATCATTACTCATTTTTTCACCAATATGAAGCACTTACGAAACCCTGATTCTGATAGAATCTTGAATACTTCGGGCACTTTGGTTACCTTTACAAAAAATTCCAAGAAGGCATTAGGGGGAAAAAAAAAATTAATTACCAGTAGCTAAAGTCAAATTTATAAACATTAAAGGGAAAATCCGTTCCCCCGTTCTCTTGTACACAAACAAAGAAACAAACATACAGAGCCCTTTACATAACCCTGCCGATTTTATCGGCGTGGGTAATGAAAATTTATGAGATTTTCTGTACTGAGCAAATGGAAGCGGAGCTCGCAAGATATGTCACAGAGTTGCCAATATGTGTTTGATTGATTACAACTTCAAAACTTCATACCTTTCTTATTTCTTGTCAGATTTTGCTCAAACTTTCACTAATCTGCTTCTCTCATTTGTTATCTTTTATTTCAATCAACTCAATACCAGGGTGGACTTTCCCTTTAACAACAGAATATCAAATCATAAAAGTTGCTATGAAAATTTAAAAGGATATTTGAAGTCCCTTGTCACACCACTGGATGGCTTCTCCGTATTCCTTGAGTTGCATGCAGCAGTCAATGGTTCTGTTGAGGGCCTTTATATGGTCAGGTTTGAGGTTCAATGCCTCCTTGGCATCATTTAGTGAGGATCTATGATTTCCTGTGCAGTAAATGATGAAGGAATACAAAACAAATAAAAATAGATCAGTGACATGTGAATGAATATGTAAGCAAAGCTAGGATGTGGAATAACATTCACTTCTAACATCAAATTCACTAATATCTAGCTTTAGAAGCATATCGTGTGTTGAGAGCCAGAAGGGCGTTAACTCATATGTTTTAACACAGAGTTAACGCCCTTCTGGCTCTCAACACACGATATCTTCTATGTAAACATTTCACATTATTTTAATTATCAACTGAGGTAAAGGTCCCATCTCATATCTTTGTATCATTTATGTCTCAAACTAATTTCCCTTTCATGAAATTACTCGTAACTATCACATTTAAAATGAGTATATCAGACAAAGTCACTACACATTTCCAAATTTCTGTAGCAAATTGCAATTTTATAAGAAGTATTTCAATCTAAAGTATGGAAAGCCACATTTCTTTTCACCACTCCTCAAAACTTTGCAAAATGGAAAGGATTGCATATTCAAAAATTTGAAAACATTGATTTGCAATTGTTTACTCCACAGAAAGTTTTCACTCTGTATTCACAATCCATATATTTTTATTGAGAATTTGACAAAATAGCCAGGAGCAAATAATGAATTTTAAAAAATACTACATTGACTATATTTACTAACCTAGATGAAAATGGGCTGCAGCACGGTTAGTGTAGAGGATAGCATTGATGTCTTTGTCTGCGCATTTCTCTTTAAGACCTTCTGTGTAAGCCTTGACTGCCTGCTTGTACATCTTCTTCTTAAACCACTGGTTTCCATCATCCTTGTGTGTCAAAGCATTATCTGCATATGAAGAAGAATAAAGTAGTTTAACCCCTTCTGGGCTGCTGCAATTATTAAAGCAAATTGTCATAAATGAACTATCATGAGTGAAATTTGACGTAAAACGCTTGGTAAAATTAAGAAATTGGGCATGAAATATCCTCCTTGGACGTAAAATTCATGACAGAGGTGACTGTTTCTATTGCTGTCCCAGAAAAATGCAGATCTTCTAATAGTCCAAGTTTGTTCAACATTCAAATTCTTGGGCTGGATTTGCCCCTTATGGCGCACGGAAGGGATAAAATTATCATCTCATTAAAACACTAGTTTACGCCAAAATTCAAACAAAATTGGAAATTTTAACAAAAGTTTGAGGTGACATATTCTCAACCTTATAGCACTAACACTAAATGAATGTTCCATAATGTAGGAAACCATTGCCCATAAAAAAATACAAAGCCACTGCACTTTGCAAAGAGAGCATCGTAAAAGTATAAACTCATTGTAGTGGCACATCTGCTCAACCTAAATAATATGAACTTGATTTGTTAAATTAAGCAAATAAATTCGAACTTAGGTATATTAATATTTAATTCTTTTTTTTTTAATACATGTTGAAATCATACCTTCCCAAACTAAAGAATTGGCATAATATACATGTCACATGTCTATGTTATATTGGTAGTCATGAGTGACTTGCTTTTGCAAGGACAACTGCACCACAGGCTGTCATCCCCAAGGACAATAACCACCCCCACCCTCCACCGACAAATACTGACAATTACATGACTTTGTATCCCCCCTACAATTACCCCAAAACAACTATCCACTTAAAATATCACCCCAATTACCTACAGGGTAATCAAATAAGAGGGTAGCTGTCCTAGGTGGCAAGTTGTCCGGGTAGTAGTTGTCCGGGTAGTAGATGTCTATGGGGTAGCCGTCTGGAGGTGGGTAGCAGTAAAATTTGCATGATCTATAGCGCAAGAATAGGCTATTAAAGATAAAGTTGAATTCTGGTCATGGTATTACTTTGCAAAAGAAATTATCTCAAAGCCATTGGGGAAGGTTAATCATGTCTACATAAGGATTGGAGTATAATTAATGTGAGGTTTTGGAATCATCAAAATGATAAGAAATTGACCCAATCTTGCTGAAAAGCATGTGCACTGCACACAGAAATGGGCATAAGGGACTGCACACCCATGTGAATGAATGTTCAGCCCAAACACTTCAGATATTTCTCGTCATATGAGGCCATTTGAAGAGCAATCCTTTCCAGCGGACATTTCTTCTACGATGTTCTTCCAAACTGACATTAAAGGAATGAGAAAGCTCCGCAAATTATTTTTCACCTTTCCCAGAACTCAACTTCTCTTTAACTTAAAGTCTGCTCACCTTCTCTTGTACTTTCCCCTGATTGAAACTTGATTTGTTGAAGGGCTTCAAGCTCTGGGCAGTCTTCTATGTTCTCGGGAGCTTTGTTCATAAACAAGGGTATCTTGTCAAATTCCTGCCACAATAGATCAATAATAGTTTAGGAGCTCAGAATATTCATAATTATTGAAAACTTAGAAGTCTAACAGACCTGTTTACTAATTTTATGCATACTTCTTGAACAAAAGTTTCTCTTGACGACTAAAAAGCTTGCCAGAGGCTTGCCCGACATAGCAACATCTAATGTATGCAAAATGGATTCCATCCATAGAGATGCCATTATGCATATCAGGTGCACTAAATAGTTGGTAGCTAAGGATTCTGGAGAGAAACATGCATAAATTTAAATACACTTAGTAAACAGGCCTATTCAAAGCATAGTTTACTCAGTTTGCAAAGAACTAAAATATACTATGATACATGGCAGGTTTGATAACAATTTATAGGAACAGTAGAAAAACAGATTGAATTACTGTCCATAGGAACAGGGTGGCCCCTGCATTAACCCTTACTGTACTGGGCTATTTCAAGTTCCCTTGGGGGGGGGGGGGGACCTCGGAGGCTCCCCCCCCCCCGATCTTGGCCGCAACATGACCGATCGCTGCAAATTTTGCAAAGACCTTGAGAATCGCAAAGCCAAAGCCTTTCTTAACTCAATTATCAATCAAAATGTATATTTATGCATATAGTTTACATAAATTATAAATGTTTTGAAGTAGCTTTGGATAGGTGCTGGAAAAATGAGCCCATTAACTTGAAAGGGGATGCAAAGCACAAACAGGAATGACTAGAAATCAGACAGGGATTGAGGACAAAACACCTTTAATCTGGCGACCGCAAAATCCGAACCACAATCCGATGTCAAGACAAGTTTTCATCCATCTTTTTCCGCGCCGATCCCGATCACAAATCACGATCATATCGGTATCGGCTTGACAATAACAATCCTTACAAAGTACGATTATGAATCGCCTGCACCGTGCACCAGGAAACGATCTAGCCATCTTGAAGAGGAAAAAGAACTTGGAACTGAATATAGAGGCGTAGTGCCTACGTTCAGTATCTTCCCTAGGTATCCCTAGGTAATGTTGGGAAGAGTTCCTTAGAGCTCAGCCACCTAAAATCAAAAAAAAAAATTGCTAGTGATATTAAATCACTAGCAAATACTATATAGCATCATTTGAGGGTGAAAAAGAATCATTTTGTGTTGATTGTGAGTGTTTTTGGTTAGTGTTATGATTGACCGCTAGAGTCTTACCTGTAGTCTGTACTGTGTAGTAGGCTATATACGCTGTATGATTACGATGACCATGTCTATGCTGGCTTTCACGTTTACATTACAACTAATAAACCGAGCTGTCGTCAAAAATCTATTGATTTGTCGTTTGCTTTCACAAATTTAACGCTCTCTTTTTGGCTTTTCGGTCATAGAAAGAGTTGAAGATGAACATGGAATGGATTTGAGGATGAAGGTTGGGCTACTTCGGAGTCACTTGATGACGATGTTGCCATATTCTCGCAAGTACTGTGTGCGCGCGCCGCGCGTGCCGGTGTGGGGTGCTGAGATCGTATTGACTACTACTGAGTACTAATACTATAATAGCGTTTATTCCGTAAAAGTGCGTAAAATACAAAGTACAATCTCAGCACGGTACGTACGTCACATGCAAGTTCACACGTACCGCGGCTAGCTAGCTAAACATATGACATTCACGCACATGTCGATGCAATACAAGTTACCCCGTATACATATTACCGGCACCCCATACTGAATGAATACATCTGTATTTACATTCTCTTCCAGTTATATGATTAGGGTGAAGTATATAATTATGGGTTAGGGTTAGGGTTAGGGTTAGGGTTAGGGTTAGGGTTAGGGTTAGGGTTAGGGTTAGGGTTAGGGTTAGGGTTAGGGTTAGGGTTAGGGTTAGGGTTAGGGTTAGGGTTAGGGTTAGGGTTAGGGTTAGGGTTAGGGTTATAAAAACCTGACGAGGAATACAAAACGTGATGAATTACACATAATGCAAAAATATAATTATTGAGTAATTTCAAGCTTGGTGGTCGGTGCTTATGCCATTTTTAACATCTTAGAAACACAAAAAATATAATATTATAACATCAAGCTTGAAGTCACCAAATGTGCAACAAAAATGCAGCCGGGTAAACAAACAAACATATATTTCTATACTTATATATAACTGTGACAATGTTACGTAAGTGTCATCAACGCTTGTTTTTAGCATCTTCGAACAGTGGCCGAATGGCGATTTGGTCGAATTGGTTGAGCACGAGTTGAGTTTGACGAGATTTGGTTTCATTTTGGCCTTTTTGCGCATGCGCAAGTTACTCGTATCTATTACAATCATACACGACCTTCCCAACCATCCGCATCTCTTGTGGGTCAATGGTAACGTTCTATGTATTATGATGTATATGCTATGCTATGTCGTTGAGGGTTCGATTCCCGATCGTACCTTCAAAAAATATTTGAATGAATTGTTTATTGTTTATGTTTATGATTATGTTCTAATCCTTTTCTCAATGTTTAGGTTCATCTTTAGGTATCTACGAGTACGGATTTGACCTCTTGAACTCTGTTAACTCACGAAATGAGAGATGTCAAGGAGAGTGAGAGATCGATCGACAGTAAATATATATATATGTATTTTTTTAAATCCCCTCCGCCCCTTTTTAAAATTTTCTTTTATTACTACCCCAAAAAAATTCCAAGCCCCATTTTTACTCAGACCCCATCAAAAAGTCCCCCTCGGGAAGAGTTCCTTAGAGCTAAGCCACCCAAAAAAAAAAAAATTGCTTGTGATATAAAATCACTAGCAAATACTATATAGAATCATTTAAAGGTGAAAAGGAATTATTTAGGGTTGATTGTTCGCGTTTTTGGTTAGTGTTATGATTTACTTACCTGTACAATACTATGGCTTGTACAGCTCACTTGCGTCTTTAATGAATGCTTCAAAAAGCGGTTGTCCTTTTTTGCTGAATCTGTACATATATTCACAAAGATGTTTATACCAAGTTGTCTCTGAACCTCTTGTATGAGTTGATGAGAGTTGGCGTTTAATTTGCCACCATAAGTTCTCAACATTGTTTGTATGTGCTCCAGTTGTGGGATCAACAAAGTTTAACGAATGATTTACGGACAAATGCTGAAATCCTTTCGTGCCAAGATTGTCGTATGCACGCCAACAGTCAGAAATGATCGTGGTGCCAGGTGCAATGTGTTTGAGGATAAGTGGTTCGAGTGTCTCTCTGTCGCGCTTGTTGTCAGGAAGTGGTACTAGAAAAATGGTTCTATCCTCCCGACACACACCGCCAAAAACCCATTGACCTTCTACTATTCTTCCGCGATGATATTTCCGTTTCCCGAATTTACTTTCGTCAATTTCAACAGTTTTTCCTATTCCTCCAATTGGTGTATTCGAACTTAATTTATTTTCCACTGCCCACGTACATACCTCGCGGCAATAATTATAATAATCGCTAACAGTTTCTCTGCTTGTGCTTAAAATGTGTTTCTTGGATGTAGATGAGGATGTTGATGGTGTGTCCGCGTTGTCTGCGTCTGTTGATGTTGATCCTTCTGCTGTAGTATTACTGGTCTCGTGTATTGCACTGGTATACGGTAATTTGGCAATAAATGAATATGTCAATAATAAACTTTTACGAAAACTTAATTTGCTGCCTTCGAACCAGGTTCCTTTTCTTAATGACTGAGTATTTTTCTTCGTTCTACATTTACGTTTATTACATTGATATCTGTGTTCCTTTCTTGATGTTCCTGCACTTTTTAATGTATACAGTTTATTTAGTTCACTTTTACAAGATGGACACTTTCCTGAAATACCTAATAAACCGAGTTGTCGGCAAAAATCTATTGATTTGTCTTCGCTATCTAAGTTTTGGGCAAGTCTATAAAAATTTAACGCTCTCTTTTTGCCTTTTCTCCTACAATGAGTTGAAGATGAAGGTTTCTCTACTTCGGAGTCACTTGTTGACGATGCTGCCATAATCACGCAAGTAAATGTGTGCCGCGTGCCGGCTAGCTATATATAGATAGCTAAACACGTGGTACGCGCATGTCGATGTAATACAGGTCACCCCATATATCACCCCATATATCACCCCATATATCACCCCATATATCACCCCATATATCACCCCATATATCACCCCATATATCACCCCATATATCACCCTATATTGAATGAATACCGGTACATATTTGTATTTACATTCTGTTTTTAGGTTTAGGGTTTAGGGTTAGGTTTTAGGGTTAGGGTTATAAAAACCTGACGAGGAATACAAAACGTGATGAATTAAACATAATGCAAAAAAATGTTGGGTCATTTCAAGCTTGGTGGTTGGTGCTTTTTTTAATATCTTAGAAAGAAAAAAATATAATATTATAACACCAAGTTTGAAGTCACCATCTGTGTAATAAAAATGTAGCCGGGTAAAAAAACAAACATATATTATATTTATATATAACTGTGAGCATGTTTATACTACGAAAGTGTCATCAATGCTTGTGTCTAGCATTTTCGAATAGTGGTCGAATGGCGAGTTGGTCGAATTGGTCGAGTACGAGTCGAGTCTGACGAGATTTGGTTTCATTTTGGCCTTTTGCGCATGCGCAAGTTAATCGTATCTATTAGAGTCATGTACGACCTCCTCAACCATCCGCATCTCTTGTGGATCAATGGTAACGCTCAATGTATTATGATGTATATGATGTATGTACTATGCTATGTTGTTGAGGGTTCGATTCCCGATCGTACCTTCAAAAATATTTGAATCATTTGTTTATGTTCTAACCCTTTCTCTCCATGTTTAGGTTTATCTTTAGGTACTCTACGAGAAACAATTGACCTCTTAACTCGGTCATTAGGTCAATCTACGAATTGACCTCTTGATCGAGGTGAAGAGGTCAAGGAAATAGAGAGAGAGAGAGAGAGAGAGAGAGATAAAGAGAAGAGAGGGAGAGAGAAATGGATCGAGATGTCGACAGTGCCTTTTTTTTTTTTTTTTTTTTTAACCCCCTCCGCCCCTTTTTTAAATTTTCTTTTATTACTACCCCCCAAAAAATTCCAAGCCCCATTTTTACTCAGACCCCATCAAAAAATCGCCCTCTTTTAGTATGTTCGAATATAGAACGTAAGGATAAATTTTGGGTGGCTGAGCTCAATGGAACTCTTTCCGTAATGTTAAATGAAAAAAATAAAGATTTACATAAAAATAAAAATCATGCCTGGATTTGTGTGCTTGATCATCACGATCACAATCACCACCATAACGATAACCACCATTATCGAATATTAGACAGACTAATCAAAGTGCATCTTGAAGATTATATCTGTTTCATTCACAAGATTCATGATGAAGTAAAAGGGAGAGAGCTAGAGGAGCTAGGAGGGGGCCTTTACTACCCTAGGCGTCATCACGGAATTCCAGACGCGCCTCACCCCACTCACGGGTACATTTCTGTAAAATAGTTGGTATTTTCTGTCGCATGCACTCCCGGGTACATTTCTGTAAAATAGTTGGTATTTTCTGTCGCATGTACTAAAGGTATGGGGGGAAAATAAGATAAATATTTTAAATACTTGCTTTCAAATTCAGCCCTTAATGCACCTATCAATTGTAAGACGCACCCCTCGACCCCCGGGAAAGGTGCGTCATGGTTGGGTAATTTACCAACAAATGAATGACGCAGGGTATGGTCATGGAAGCATTTGGTCAGTCACAGCATGGAGAATGGGGTGCGTCATAGTCGGTCATTTTACATGGGTGCGTCATAATGCCTCGCTATGTTTACAAACGGGTCTGTCCGCGCAATACTCACCGCGTACCGGGCTTTTAAACATGCAAACTCCTTGAATATAAAAAAAAATATATTGACATGGAATCTATACTTTCGCACCGGCGCCCAAAATCGAGTTTGATGACATCAAATAAAATGGAAACCCCCAAATAATAATAATTGATCTCAAATCCTCTCTCATGCTGTCTTCTGTCTGGGTTCTCAAAAAAGGGAAGAAATAAGGTATTTTTCGTTACTTTGTTTATTTTTACCCCGTTCGTTCCAGCACTGCGTTGGCTGGTTCGGTTCTTGCCGCGATGATCGCGATCGGTAGCATTTGTGCTAGGCTGGATTGAGACATGAATATTCATGTGTTGACGTCACAAGAATGTCAGCGATTGCACTGTGTGACTTCTGCACATTTTCATATGTCATCGCCGATAATCTTATCTCGAGCTCGGCCTCAATAGCGTGCAGGATGATAACGTGTGTTTGTGTCTTCAGCTAGCGTTCATGCATGCATGTCGATATCAACAATGCATGCAATACTATACTAGCGCCGCGCCGATGCATAGCGTGCCACGTGCGCGCGGAGCTTTACCATGACGGGGTGCGTCACAATGGTAAGTCAAAGTCTAGAACTGGTGCGTCATATTTTTTCGTCCAGGCACAGTCATTGTAAGAAAAGGTCCGTCATAGTCGAGACACACAGGTGCGTCATGGTATAGGAAAATCCGACTCACATCTGACAAGTGACGCACCATTCCCGGGGGTCGAGGGGTGCGTCTTACAATTGATAAGTGCATAAAAATCTCACTCCTACCTCAAATGGCCGTTAGGAAGAACTTTTGATATTTACAGCAAAATCCAAAGTCAAAATCTTGTCCAAAACCGGAGAAATCCCCGCCGATTTGTTTCGCGATCGCGTGTTGTTTACAAACTGCCGATGTCTTAGACTAAAATCGGCCAATATAATTTTTGTCCACGAAGAAACTCGGGATCGCAAGGGCACATCGATCTTTACGATCGCGCACACAGAAAATCGGAACTTTTCCGTCTACGCCATAGGGACCGAATTTTTGAGGACAAAACTCTTTTGGGGAGATGTCAGCGCCCGCGGCGACCAGGAAATGTACACAATGACTCCGATAGCTCGTTTCGCGAGAATCAACAGTAAATTACGGATTTCATTTTTGGAAATATCTTTTCCAACATTGGTGTGTTGAATTTATTGTATTTCTTGGATATTTTGGGGTCGGTTTTTGAAAATTAAATGCCGATTTTGAGTGAATATTGGTGACTTTTGTGCAGTGGTGTTTTAAAAAGATGAGGTGTATGACTGCCTACATTATACACACGAAGTATAGGAATGTACCTTTGAGTGGTCGCATGCACTAAAGGTATGGGGGGAAAAATAAGATAAATATTTTAAATACTTGCTTTCAAATTCAGCCCTTAAAAATCTCACTCCTACCTCAAATGGCCGTTAGGAAGAACTTTTGATATTTTCAGCAAAATCCAAAGTCAAAATCTTGTCCAAACCGAGAAATCCCCGCCGATTTGTTTCGCGATCGCGTGTTGTTTACAAACTGCCGATGTCTTAGACTAAAATCGGCCAATATAATTTTTGTCCACGAAGAAACTCGGGATCGCAAGCGCACATCGATCTTTACGATCGCGCACACAGAAAATCGGAACTTTTCCGTCTACGCCATAGGGACCGAATTTTTGAGGACAAAACTCTTTTGGGGCGATGTCAGCGCCCGCGGCGACCAGGAAATGTACACAATGACTCCGATAGCTCGTTTCGCGAGAATCAACAGTAAATTACGGATTTCATTTTTGGAAATATCTTTTCCAACATTGGTGAGTTGAATTTATTGTATTTCTTGGATATTTTGGGGTCGGTTTTTGAAAATTAAATGCCGATTTTGAGTGAATATTGGTGACTTTTGTGCAGTGGTGTTTTAAAAAGATGAGGTGTATGACTGCCTACATTATACACACGAAGTATAGGAATGTAGCTATGAGTGCCTCACCCCTCATCTCAGGCTCAGCCAAGGCAAAGATCCAGCACGAAAATAAACGAGTAGGACCCAACATCGGCATCGCCATGCATGATCAACCAAACATACCTCCTCCCAGTTGTCTTCCGAAAATCCTCCTTTATAATTTCCCTTCGGAAGATCGTCAATAAAGTCATCAATATCTTTATCTAATTTTTCGGCCAACTTTTTGACATCTGGTTTCTCAGCAGACTCGGCCATCGCGGACATGTGTAGCTTACATCTGACAACTGAAATCAACGACTATATATTCTATAGCTATCGCTTCCGTCGGATCCGGATACGTTCGGCATATTATATACGAAGTAACAGCGGTTAATCTAAAAATTCGTCCATTATTTCAGAATCAGTTGCAGTCTGATTGCGTAATAGGCAGTCATCTACTGTTTTTAACAGGCCACCTTGTCTTCAAAGCTACAATTCTCTGTTCAATACCACCATACTTTCGAACACAAAATCGAGTTTCTTTGCTTTCATGACTGTTAGACATGTTTTGTTGGTTTTGTTTTTAATTTTAATACAATAGTTGTAAAAAGAAAATAGGAATTTGACCTATTGTTGCATGCTTCCAAGAGCTATAATAGCTCCAATTGAAATTTTGCGGAATGCCCCAGCCTCCCCTTCAAATCTCACATTTATATATTACATGTAGTATTACAATATATATATATAGGGCCTATGATTGTATGAATGGAATCTGCGATATAAGAAGTGTTAAAACCAAGTCTATACATCCAGCCTGTTCGAGTCTTTTGGGCATGATCCTATGATCAAGAAACTGAGAAGGAAGGTGGATCCTCTCCAGGTACTAGATATTTTCTTGTTGGTGGCTTGGGCCTTGGGCTACATTCTTGACCACTGCCTGTACCACCATAGGCAAATAAACTTGTTTACTTAAATTTTTCTATTCAATACCCCCAGGAGGAAAAACCAAAACGACCCCAAGATTTAAGAGCCACTTACCTACATGTATAGGAATTATAGGCCCTAAATGAATGGCTTTTTTTTTAAGGTGAAAAATGGCTGAGTTTTTTTTTACAGGTGAATGTTGGAGTTCATTTATCTCTCTTACAGCTGGTTTATTTTCTTAATTCAACCATTAGCCCCCACCCCCAAAAACCCAACAAAAACACACACAAACACCTCTCCATACTCACAGACAAGCCACACATATATATTAATAATATACTCAAATCCAAGAGGTAGAGCTTGTGTTGTTTATTTCTCAGAAATACAGTGATTTTTGTTAAAGTTGGATCACTGCACATATCAAACACAAAAAAAAAGCGATGCATATCTTAAAAGAAAATATATACATAAAAAACATTAGGGTTATATTAATATTGAAGGATATCAGTATTTTCCCCTTGCTTTGGTTATTTATTTTTCAAAGCGAATGACCGTTAAAGAATAAAAATGACATTAATCTCATTAATCTATCCACAAAAAAAAATCCATATTAATGTATATCCATAAAAGAATATTTTGAAGACAATTTGCATAAACATATCAATAAAAAGAGATTTGAAAAAAATACCCAAAGAAAAATCTTCATTCTTTCATAAGTATATTGAGTGTTAGAAATATATTTCAAAACAAATGTCGCCTTATGAAATGATTAAAACAAAGAAAAGGTATCATCATCTAAGGTATGAATAAGCTTGTTTTCTCATGTTATCAGAGCATTTTACAAATGTGGATGAAACTCTCTTGAAGTGGTTTCACTTTTAACAATCAATACCCTTTATATTTGTAGGTCTAATTTACCTTGAAACACTACATTAGATTTCTACCTAAAATGAGGGATGGTATCTATTTTACAAGCACTTATCTAATCAAGATTTTAAAGGAAAAAAAAGATAGATCTGGGATTATACCTATATTCTTTAAAAAGATGATCATAAATGTTAGGATTTTGAATATCCGAGGACTTCCTCAGTAACCTCATGCAAAAAGAAAAAAATGTAATGGAATAATATGAATTTTTGCAAAAGATATCAACATTTATAAAGATATAGAATATTACCAAGTAAAGACAATTTCAAAATCTGTGAAGAATGTAAAAAGGTTGACTTTAAAAATATTGTGCTGCAAAAATTATGCCACATTTTCATTTTCTTTCTTTAAAAAATGTGTTTAATTACAAATATCTATTAGATGAATATCTAATCATTCTAAAACATTTTAATTTTCACTTTTATCAACACCTTTCATTCAAGACCATATAGAATTAGAAAACAATCTGATAAATATGCACATCAAACAAACTTCACAAAATAGTGTCTTTACAAATATAGTGCAATCAGAGTTCGATTCCAGATATATCACTGTACACAAAGATTTACAGGAAAGAATTGTAAAAATTAATCTTAGAATTTTACCATCATCAATAATATGTTACAATCAAAACAATAAATATACAAATTATGGAAAACAAAACATTAAACCATGCGTAAAATAATGCCTACAGCACCACCTTTGGTGGTCAAAAAAGGCATAAAGAAACATTACAATCCAACATGCATTATTGTCATCCTTTTGTAAAACAACTCAACTGATCGTACTTGCTATTTACCTCTAATATATTAACAAAATATCCATTCAAAAACTACATCACTTTTCTACAAATGCATTTTACTTCAGCAAATCAAACTTAGTTAAAATCCTCCTCCTGTTACTTTACAAAATCGAAAAATTAAAACTTCATGTGACAATCAACAGCTTGAAGAACTTATTTCATTACATACGAAGGGTAGTGGTACCTGAGCATTTTCATGTGTGACAAAATTATTGACTAGAGAAGAACAAAATATGACTAATCCAAGGGCTTGAGTTGTATGTTTAGAATGCCAACAAAAACAAAAGTAAAAAGAGACTACACAAAATCATAGTTTATAGATTAATTACTTTACAAACTCCCCTCTTTTTAGACCACCATACTTTGTAACTATAATGTGTCCTAGAATTACATTATTTGTGAATGTGCACCTGCTCAAACACACATAAAATTATTACCTCACTCAAAATCTTTGTTGTGCGGAAAAGGATAGATATACTGCTGAATTTTACGTCTTCATAAAACAATTGTTTTTAAATTATCTTTTCTTTTTAGTGGCTTTCACAAGGTAACGCTGCTTAATATTTAGAAATCTACACATGGATATATCATAACCGTTAGGTGTAGGACTTCCAATTTTTTATGATTAGGAATTATACAACAAAAGAGGCGACGTGTACACACAAAATCAAGCAATGTACCACAATGAATAAATAACGAAAAAGTATATACTCACACAGCAATATGAAATATTCATTATTTCAATTTGGCAATATCATTTAAATCCAGACACATCATGATATAGCAAGCTACTTTTATACACATGAGGAAAGTCTAAATGGAATGTTAACAACACATGTCACACAAAAGAACATATAAAAAAAAGAAACATCAACAAAAACAGGTAACTGCTTCAACAAAAAAGGATATACACAGGTAAGAATACCAGGAAAGACATTTTGACAGATAGCTAGAAAAATTTTCAGACAGGCACCTGTACACGTATACTGCCACCATATACTACTGTTTGTAGGAAGGCCGTTTTAAGTGGCGAAGAACTATCCTCTTACACACACTACAAAACAGCAACAAAGCAAAACATAAGCACTATTTCAAGATCAATTCATCTTCACTACACATACCTACATTGTAAGAAGGCAAAATTGTACTTGTATCTAAAAAGAAATGTGTAAAAATTCTCATCATGTAATTAAAGTAGAAAAGGACTGCTGCTTTTTTTTTCCATAATTACAGATTATCTACACAAATTATGTCATCTCTCTTTTCAATAAGTGCATATCTACATGTACATTCTATTTTTACACTTTAACATGAAAGTCACTGACTCGTCAACGTGAACACGAATATGAAAAAAAGAATGGACAGTGCATAGATTTCCATTAAATTCATTGTATTTCTTCAAAGGTATGCTATTTTACAGTACATTTTCATTTGATAAGCAATTTCAAATGTGGCTCATCCAAAGAAGCTAGAGTCAAATAAAATTTCAATGTCTGTACTTTTCTCATATTTCAAGTTTTCTATAAAACTTGATGGTGCCAATAAGCATATCTTTGTCTTACTCTGTGATCATGCAAACCTGAAATTCAATCCATGGGAATTCTCCCTGGCTCAGATATTGCACTGTAGAAAGAATAATTGATGTCTTGAGTAAGCTATTCCTAAAATATCAGAAATACGCATTTTTCTACAATCAAATAGTGCACCTGGATTATAATCATTATATCTTGGCATGATTCTCAGTGAAATCTTCTAGTTTTGTTAGAAACTTTTAACTTTGTATTTCATTTTTTGAATATGATTGTTTTTCTGAATATCAATTTATTTTCCCCTTCAATCTCCTATATAAAACTCAATATACCATTTTCCCCATGTTTTTTCCAAACTCCAAAATATATCTATTTGACCAATTTGATATTTAGAGTAACCACAATTCATCTACTGATCAATAGATGTCTGAAAAAGTTTACAATCACTTCAAACACCAACTTCCTTCCATGAGGTTGTATTCAATGATAAATCTGAAAATATACATTTGCCTCTCGTTTTTCATGGACGAAAATTCACATATACTAAAATCTGTCTACACGACGACACACATTTCATTTTATCGGTGGTCTGTTACACTCCCTTTTTAAAAATAGATATACTTCTTTCATCCTGACAAACTGGTGTACCTACTGCCCAATTGCAAAATTTGCTGTTTCCTCTGAACACCTATGATGCAGAGAAATGGTTCATTCGAAATGTTAAAGTAGAACGTTAATGATTTTAAATATTGGCTTAATACTTATTATTGCATAGATGGCATAAATTAAAGAAGGTTATCCAAATTCAACTCTTGGAAACATTTGAAGTAATGATTATTATCAATTATAAAACGGTAAAATACAGCCCCCGATATAGCAGCTGAAGAGTTCCTCGAACGCTGCTGATATATGTGACGACACACCCTGGACCAGTCCTGTCTAAGCAGACGATGTCCCATAACATCTTACACATTTTTTAGAGCCTATTTTGTCATCTCCTCTTCACTTATTTCTCTTCCTTCACTAGCGTCAGTCTTAATGTTAGTCTGTTGCCTCACTCTTAACTTCGTGTATGGTATTATTTTGATGAAAAATGCAGTGTTAAAAAAATAAAGGAATCAGTCACTTGTAAACAAAATAAGACGCCATTGTATTTTCAGCTGGTTGCACCGGGGCATGTTCGGCGTTTCAAGAGGGAACAAATACCATCCTGCTATTATTCGGAGGGCTTTTCAATTTGAAAGTGGGGTTTATTTCATTGATCATTGACCCTTCTCCTATGTATTTACAATCAAACGGTTTTAGCTATCAGAATCAGTTTCACTTTCCCTTTATAATGGTGTGAAATGAGGTCATGTTTAAATACACCAAACTCTTTATAATTTGATAAATAATTGCATTGCAATTACGTTCATTCATTATAGGACGTCGTCTGCTTAAGCAGGATCGATCCCGAGTGTGACGACATCAAAACATCGCTATATTTCTGGCGAATCCTCGGATATTCCAGATGCTGAGAAGAGCTTTTATTTGTGTTGTTTTTATAATCACCAGATACGCAGTTGACATAAAACTTATACGATTGCCATCTGTAAGCTTCCCAGTTTCTAGTGATACATTAATTGCCATATTTGTGATTTTCTTTGAATATCTACTTTAATATCACTCGGGTGATACCGCACTTTCAACAAATATTTCTATTTAAATTTTCATGTACAAAGAACCCTGGTGGTTGCTAAATCTACTTTAGTGGACTAACTTAAAACTACTTCAGCTATTGTAGTACTTACACTACTTAATGCCGAACAACTGATTAGCCCTGTTAAAACAAGACCCCCAATACTGTAAAATCAGAAATTTTGGGTGCGTTTAATGTTTGCTTACTTCACGAGTGGTTCAGATTCGTGAACGTTTCAGGCCGCGAAATCGTTGAATCATAATTGACATAGACTCTAACAATAAATTTTTCCAAATCACGAAAGTTTCTTGCAGTGAAAATGGCTGTTGTTTGCAATTTGCGAAAATTTCTGATTTTACAGTAACTAATCATTCTTTTCAAAGTGAAACCATGTATTGTAGTGTGATTATCAAGAGTGTAGCCACTGTTACACATGCACGAAGTCATACCTATCTTGTACGACGGAATCGTAGTTCTGTGCACAAAATTCTCCAAGCTACACCATAACAAATTCTAAACTGTGCAGCACTTCATGTTTGCTCTTGACCTCATTCATCAGTGCTCTACACAGAGAACTCTACTAAAAGTATTATCAGAGAGAAACAAAAGAATGATTGTCAAGGATGAATTTGTTATTTCATATATATATACACACACAGATAGATATTTGTACATATTTTCCCTTTCATTTTGAGCTACCATTGCTGCCGGTAGCAAGAGTAATGGTGGAATTGACGGCTGCGGTAGGCGTTGATGAAGGGCTTTTCTTGATATCGATCCCGTCGCCATTCTCTGTGATGCTATCTGAACTCATGGCTATCCTCTCTCCCCTGCTGTCTACTTTATCTACAATCAGACAGAAGAAAAACAAGATGTGTTCTCTGGTAATATTGAAAAGCTGCAATTGAACTGAAACATCTTTAATATTTCACTCTTAATAACAATCATACAAAACCTGATATACTGAGCTCTATTATGCATTTCAAATTCAAACCCATGCAATCATTTTCCAAAATTCAATGAAATCTTAACATAGTCAAGATAATTCACATGCTTATTCATAGAAAACAACCAAAAGCATCATATAATTCCGGTCATGCAAAGTGAAAAGTTGTATTTGGATTTCATAGTTAATTTTTATAGCCTGCATGTCGTGTCTGCATCAAAACTATTTTGTTAATAGAAGCTTTGAGCACCTTGTACAGAAAAATTGATACAACCTTCCAGGTGATTAAAATTCATGTTTTTCCAGAGCTCTTTTTCAGATTTTCATTGCGGAGTTGCTACTCTGATTTTCCTGCTGGCAAGATCACACAATGTATTTAAATGGTAATCACCATCAAGTTGTACTACACAAACGAAACGAAGAAGTCAATTCCAAGCCTAAACCAACCCTATGTCTTTGTCGAAATAAAGCCCTGATTAAATTTTAAGCGTATGTAGAACCACCAATTATTAAGCACATGTAGCGGCTTACCCATGACGGCGATGGGTGTCTCTCCTGTTGCTGAAGCCACTTTGTGTTCAATGAGATAGAACATGTACTCATCATAGAGCAGACGGATCAGGTGGAACGACCCAAAGCTGGCTGCACTACGCAATGTCAGGTCACGGATCACCATTGAGCTGCAAGGACAAAAATTTGGAGCCTTACTAAAGTGTCCAATAATACTTTTGCAGAAGGAAAATTATATTTTGTAGCATATCCAGGAACCCAAAATGGGCTCTCATCAAATCATCTAAAGTCATGTACTTTTGCTTTTCTATACTTTTTCATTAATTTGAATTTCTCTGTTGTTTTATCACCGTAGGTACTATGTTGTACCGCAAACAATCTCCAAGGATGAACTCTAGCATCTTAAGTGCTTTCTTATACTTTGTAAATCCTTTAATTTCCAGCATATCCCCCTAAAATAACGTACCTCATAAATTGCTAGCTACAGTATATTGTTCACCAAGTGTAAACATTACGACATTGATCAAAGCAAGACATCTTCACCCCCTTCTTTCCTTCTTGAAATGAACTATGCCTTCAGTCAAAATAAAGATACATAAAAAACAGTGAAGGAAGTGATCATAAATTGTTCTCTATGAAAATTAGAATCATACTTGAAGCATTTCTTATTTTCTAGATGCAAATTGCAGTTTCAGTTTACCTGTAGAAAGACCATTTGAGAAGGAACTGGCGCGCTGCCTTGGCGAAGTAAGGTGAACCTTCATGGGGTTCCAGTACCTGGGTCACCACACCCTTCAGCCATGCCGCCCACTGCTCCAGAGAGTTCTGCTGTTGTAGTGTCCTCTTGAAGTCCTGCTCCAGCTGCTGGACTACAGCATCATCACACTGGCACACCCATGAAGCTTGCTCCTGGAACGACGGTAGTAATAATCCAGTAAGCATTTGTACTGCACATTCTAAATGTATCCAGGAACACAACCATTCCAGTGAGTTTGTAAAGCCCTTGCTTTTATATTTATATATCAGGGCGTGCAGTCTTGGTTAGGACATCATTTCAAGGAAATTTTCAACCATCACAATCAGGGGTTCATGGTAAATTATAAGTGGAGGTGGCATGAGGGGTAGAGCAGATGTCCCAATGTAAGACTTATACCATAGATACATTAGTTGCCTCTCTACAAGCAAGTAATATAAAATATGGTGAACAGCAACAAAATTTATATATCCAAAAAGAGTTATTACATATTTTGTTTCCCAAGGAACGATCCAGACCCTTTCTATTTATTGTTCAAATAGATGATGAATAATCTTGAAAGAAATGACACTGACATATTTATGCTTCTTCTGCTTACCTGAACATTTGCAAAGTCTACCCTGTTGAGATCACTAAGCATCTGGTTGATCTGAGACGTGTTCTGCAAGACAGCCCTAGCAGCCTGGGCCAGATGGTTGAGGGAGGTATACCGACGCAGGGTCTGTGCAAAGGCTGTTACAGCTCCAACCTGTCATGATTCAAATAATGACAAAGAATAATCATATGAGAGAATTATGAATAAAAAGACGTTCAAATCCAATTCAGCATAATTATTCCATGGACCAGAAATTGCATAGTGGTCGAGTCACTGCCAAGAAAGCAGTAGACGGCAGGGGGGAATTTCTCCTGGTTTAACATATTTTTTTTACTGTTTTACATTCAAATATCTATTTAAAGAGAAGGTTGAGTTCTGGGAAAGGTGAAAAATGATTTCTGAGCTTCTCATTCCTTTCATGTCAATTTGGAAGAATATTATAGTAGAAATGTCCCCTGAAAAGGACTGCTCCTCAAATGCCCTCATATTTGAAATATGACGAGACCCATAACCCCATTTCTGTGTGCAGTGCATGTGATTTTCAGCGAGATTGGGTTAATTTCTCATCATTTTGATGATTCCAAAACCTCACAGTACATGGCAATTCTTTTATAGACATGATCAACCATTCCCAATTGCTTTGAGACAGTTTTTTTCACAATGTAATTGCATGACCAGAACTCAACTTTATCTTTTAGTAGATGGTGTGCAGACACACATTAATACTAGGAGTAGCTTAAACTTCATTCTTAGAATAAAATCATCCAAAACACCTTTCTTAAATTGATATATGATGCACATACTAGTCAAGTAATTCTTATATTATACAAATTTTAATTTTTAATATTCATCAATTCATTAAAGTATTTTTGTCTTGTTTTGACCAAATTCTCAGAAAACTTTACCATTCAACTGCAACTACAAACGATTAATACTCGCATTATAAACGATAAAGGAAAACCCCCACAAAGCTTCATCTAATCTACATCAAGTATACAAGTACACGATGTATTGCTACATGATCATTTAGAGTGATGCTGTTACCTTTAGACTGAGCATTTCTTGAGGAGTGTTGCTCATGCTATTCCTTAGCCAGCTCTCTAAGCTCTTGGCAAAATTCCTGATAGCTTGAGTCAAGGCACCTGTAGAAACAAAGTCAGAACATCATTAAACCAAATTAGAGATTAGTAAGCGAAGAAGCTTGACTGGGGAGGAATTTTTAATTTGTAAACAAATCTTTCGGCATATTACTCCCAGTGTTAAAGATCGCATGCTCGATCTGTAATGAAAAACACAAGTCAGAAAAAATTGGAACCAGCGGGATTCGAACCTGTCATCTACTGCTTGCCGGGCAGCGACTTAACCATGGTTAAGTCGCTGCCCGGCAAGCAGTAGATGACAGGTTCGAATCCCGCTGGTTCCAATTTTTTCGGACTTGTGTTTTTCATTACAGATCGAGCATGCGATCTTTAACACTGGGAGTAATATGCCGAAAGATTTGTTTACAAATTAAAAATTCCTCCCCAGTCAAGCTTCTTCGCTTACTAACCATTGTTCCACGGCGGACCGTTTGAATATTAATGAGTCAGAAAGAAGAGGATCTTGGGTATTTGATTCTAGTTCGTCGTGACTTGGCCGTGAACCAGAATAGCCTGGTGGTTAAGTCGCTGCCCGGCAAGCAGTAGATGACAGGTTCGAATCCCGCTGGTTCCAATTTTTTCTGACTTGTGTTTTTCATTACAGATCGAGCATGCGATCTTTAACACTGGGAGTAATATGCCGAAAGATTTGTTTACAAATTACAAATTAGAGATGTCAGCAATCTTATGTGATAATAATATGAAATGTATTTATCATTTGAAGATGTGTGAATCTTCTGTGACAAAAAGGAAAAGGATGGGTACCGAGAAGGTGAAATATTTGGAGATGGGCATTCTTTCACATTTTAGATTCACATGAAAGCATTTGCTATTGTTTAATAGACAATCCAGACTTTTTCAAAAGTAAATGCCTTCACTTGAACAAATTTGCATGACTTCTCTGTGACTACAAGAAGCTTTATCACTTTTCTATACATCAAGCTGTTGTGCTATTTCAAATGCTCAGAAAGGAAAGAACCATAGAATTATACAGATGATTATGATTTTAGATTCTATTTGATGATACTTACTGGGGATGGGTCTAAGGACATATAGTATTGGGACATATGGAATTAGGACTTCAACCAGCCCTTGATAGAGGACGTGGTCATTATGTTTGATATAGGTCTGGATGGGGACCAGTTTACACAATGCTAAGACTCAAACATGTAATCATACTTACTGGGGATGGGTCTAAGGACATCTGGAATTAGGACTTCAACCAGCCCTTGATAGAGGATGTGGTCATAGTGTTTGATATAGGTCTGGATGGGGACCAGTTTACACAATGCTAAGACTCAAACATGTAATCATACTTACTGGGGATGGGTCTAAGGACATCTGGAATTAGGACTTCAACCAGCCCTTGATAGAGGATGTGGTCATAGTGTTTGATGTAGGTCTGGATGGGAACCAGTTTACACAGGGCAAAGAGTTTCTCCTTTGCCAATTGCTTCTCTTGCTCTTCATCTCTGCAATGAAAAATAAACACCCAACTATGACAGAATTTCTTACCACACATACATGTATCAAAATGCAATACATGCTGGAATACAATGAAGGTGTTGATCAACTACTGAAGCAATTTCCACTTCCAGATGCTACGTCTTTTAAAAAGAGCTAATTTGACATTCAAGCAAAGCTGTCTACATGGGCAACACTCCCTGTAAGCCTTAAGTTAAAGACAACATCTTAGTAACTGATATTTTGACAACACACATTTTCATGTTAACTCTTGAAGAACAACAAACTTACACATATTGACAATAACCCTTTCGAGACAATTGACCACATTTTGTGGTTTGGCTAATATCTTTTGATTCAGAGCTCTAAAAAATATATGTGATGCATGAGTAGAAAGAGCAAAAGTTTCTGCACATACTATGTCCATTCTTGTTGCATGACCATATTGCATTTGATGCCATGAATTTTAAAAAGGAAAATAAGCTTTAAAATCCTTGAATTGGCAACATATTGAGAGGTTTAAAATCATTGTTTTTTATCAAAATTGGCAATTTTGTCAACTTTTCAACAAAGTTCCTAACCATGTACATGTATATTGTTTTCAAAGACATTACATCTAATTCGAACCATGTAGCACTAAAAGAAAAATATTTTTGTTGCCAATTTGAAGAACAAAATGTGATCAATTTAGCCCTTAAATAATTCCTGTCATGAATGGGTTATACAAAGAAATCAAGTAGTAAAATTGAGGGGTATGGTCAATATAAGTAAGTGTTCTTCAATAAGTTGTCATGAATAAGAATATTTTGAAGTGATGAAAGTGAAAATGGTTCTGATATCATCAACCTCTGAAAACAGTTTCATCCCTCCCCTTTACATGTCATCACATGACAGTTTCTATTTTCTTAATCAGTTTACAACCATACTACAGACCTCGGGTTCAATTTCAGTAAACTATAGTCGTTAAAGATTGCCAATTTTGTTTAGTTCATCTATGACTTTTAAAGGGAAATCCAAACTTGGTAATAAGATGATTGTGTGAAAGCAGAAAATAACTTTCTTCTTGCTTGTCCGATTTCATTCAGACTTTCACCAATCTGCTTCTGTTTTTTCCTCTTTCTTTCAAAGCAACTTGCCATTAAGGTTGGATTTCCTTTTAAGGAAACAAAACCCACTGCTACTCACAATGCCGTATCTGGTGGCGGACATCTCCAGAATGTTTGCCATAGCTGCTCGATGAGCGGGAATTGTAGATTGACTACTACATCAAGTATCGACTAGGAAAGAAACACAAGTTTATATCAATTAGATATGCATTTCAAACGACAATATACAGCAACTACGCCACTGTAAAACCTGCAATAAAAATGCAGACTTTTGGCAAATTTTAAGGAAATAAGCACATTCTTGGATTTATCTACGTGAAAGAACTCTACGTCCAATTTTTAAAAAAGGAAAAAAGAACAAAAAAAAACATTGATTATGTGAGTACACCATTACAAAAATATCATGCTAACAAAGAATTAATTTCTCTTCAAGAATAATTTTATCAAGTGGGAATTCAAAAACCTGCAACTCTACAATTCAAATTCTGGATTGTTTTGCCCAGGATGGTCAACCCTCAAATAACATTGAATTTACATAGTTCATGACATACAGACTGAGAAGTAGATCTTTTTTTATTACTTACTTCACAATGTTCACGATATAAAGACTGAAAGACATCAACATCCTCTGCATCTAATCCCTCGGGCAAGAGGTCTGTAGCCACAATAAGCTCCTTGAACTCGGGCAGAACCTGTGTGGAATCACCCAAGAACTGCTGATGCTGCTGGGTTTGTGACTGGGGGTGGTCTCCAGAGTTGCCCCCAGTGCCTCCTGCATTGGGGCTACCATCCTCGGGTTTGCCACCCAAAGGGGAAGGCTTGAACCTGGAAAGGAATAGGTACTTTGTTAACAGCACAACTGGACAGACTTGAAAAAGTCTAGAAGAAAGAGATAATATCTTTCACATTAGATACCATTTTTTACATGTCAATCATATGAGCACTGGTTTTTATGAGCTGGTTTAAGTGCGGTGCTCCTGCATGTGCTCCCAGTTTGTGAAACTAGGCTCTCCCTAATACCATCTGGGAGGGAGCTCAACCTTGAAGAGATTACTTTTTTGCATTTTACTCTGACGAGTGTAACACAAAAAGCTTCAGTATATCTCTGATCTTTAACGATATTCCCCAGTTTTTACTTGTATGAATAAGTTTTCCATAAGAATGCGAAAGTATAATGAGCATTACCCCAAATATGAACACTACTACAAAGCTGGAAGCAAAATTGATTTCATGAGATTCCTGGTGTCCAGAAAATTACTCTCCTCTAATATAACAAACTTATACAATTAAAAAATAACAGATCTATCTTACTAAAATCATCAAGATTGTCTACTTTACAGATATTTGCTTAATGTCCTTCAAACTAGAGGCAAAAACAATTTTGGATCATGGTACAATATGATAATTGTTGAATACTGTTGGACATTACCTCTTTGCTGAGTTGATGGGTTGTTGTCGCATGGCTGTGTGTCCTGTGTCGTCTTGGAACTGATTTAATGTTGATGTGCTCTTGATGCGGATACCATAGTAGTGGTACTTTGAATTTCCCCTGGGATTATTGAAACGTAAATATCGGTAAAGAAATACAACATCATAAGAGACGTGGACATACCCTATTCTGTTCCAGATCAAACAAAGTGCTAAGTAAAATAAATTAGGATGTATACTCTGTGTAATATTGTCTTATATTTCTAGAGGGAAAAGTGTTTTAATTGCACCATTTCATGTAAATGGAGCAAGGCTCTATGCCATTCCATACTTCTGAAAGCACTAAAACAATGCAACATATATATTTAATCTATTGTATTGTAGTATTTACTTTTGATGCATATATTTTGGATGATTCTATCAATAAGATAAAAGTGAGAGAGAATACATGAGACTATAAATAAAAGCAGATACCTGTAAATCCTATGCTGCCGGAGAAACTTCTTACAAGGGACTTCCTTACTCCCGATATAAGGCCGTAAAGGCCATGTACTGACCATGTATCCTATTGCAGGCAGCAGACAAATTACAAACAATGTACATTCAGTCTTTGCATGTTCTAATAACAAAGGAGCATTGGAATCTGATAAACACTCACCTTGTGCCTAATCTTCTTGTTCTGAGTCCCAAGAACACCGATCTGATCAGCTTACCAAACGATGCAGCGTTCACTGGGTCTAACTTGTGTTCTTGACAGTGCCTCAGGTAGTGATTGTAGAGGGTGCTACGGGGCAGACTGACCCCTTCCGCTGTCTCGTAGTTATCCAGCAACCATTGAACCTGTTGAGCCAGTGAGTAGGGCAACAAACGGTGAAAAGAAAAGAGAGAGAATACTATTCACTGTGCATAAGCAAGCATAAAGCTGGCTAGAACTATGCAACAGCAAGTTTGTAAAAAAAAGCTGCTTACTGATTTTCCACATCTTCATAAACTTCATATGTACATGAAAATGTAGGTGACAACTGATAGTAAATTCTGCTAGAGCTCAGGATATAGACTTTGTGTGTAGCAGAATGGTGGGAACACAAATTTTGGTCAGTTTTTAAAAAACATTTTTCTTAAATGCAAGGATGAAGAAATAAAATGGAAAAGTCATAGCCTATCATTGTTAACAATTAACAAAATGTCCACATTTGAATGTGTATTTCTTCAGAAGTCAAAGAATGGTCCAAACTTTGACATGCCCATTTCTGGAAATGTACATCCACTGGCCAATCATCTACTTGTGCTCTCTGCCAAACACACTATACTTTTCTCAGAGATGTAAACTCACTGTAGCTGGGGATGCCCGTGTAGTGTGTGTAATGGGGTGTCCATCACCATCTATGCTGTGCCCTTGCACCAGGTAGGTCCTTCCAGGCTGAGCGATGAGCTGGGAGCTTCCGAGAACAGAGCCACCTATGACGGACCCTCCGACCAAGGTCCCACCCATCACTCCTGTGACAGTGTTCTGCGTCCCCAGCGTCTGGAGGTTAGCGGATGAGACCGACCCCTGACCGAAGTAACTAACCGGAGTTGCCTGCGTGTACATGGTAGCAGCTTCGCTGTAAGGATAGGGGTTGGTCCTGTTTCGTCATTTTGTTTAGAGTTGGCAGCGATGGTAGTTGCGAGTAGTATGATGTATCAACACAGCACACCACACATGGTTATTTTATAAGAGACAGCGCCCCCACGAGGTGATGAGATGACAGGACACAAGAGGATACAAGACAGCAAGGTGAGGATGAAGCGATGGGGACGCACGCAGCATGGGAAGGTGTAAATGGTTGGAGGAAAGACACACGGGATTAGTCATTTAGTAGTTTTATTGTGAACACTACAACCTACACCATAAACCTGGGCTTATACAGCACCCTAAAGATTATAAACCATCACCGGAAAGGTTATGGGAGATACACCCATGCGATTTAAAGATAAAAGGGAGCATTCACTTGGGAAACACTGAGAACCTTCATAAAATCATTTCAAGCAGTCATTCCTGAAGGAAAAGCTTGTCATCTCATACGAATTTCACATGAAATCTAATTCACTTCATGCTTTTTTTTGTAATAAATTATAATGCTACCCACAATGCAAGGTAAAAGGGTCAAGTTAAAATTAAGTATATTAAAAGTATTGTAACTCATGCATGTTTTTTTTTCTTTCTAATTACTAACCTCTGAAAGCAAAACTGTCCAACATTCAGAATACGGGTACTATTTTACATGTAAATATGTCTCTAATCTTCATCACATACTTCCAAGATGCAAATAAAATCAGGAAAAAGTAGACATGCCATGAAATATAGACATGCTTTCAAGGCTTAATTTATCAATTTAAGCTTGTCCTCATTTTCTCTTTATATTTTAAAAACAAATCAATTATACACCCAAATTACTGTTTCATTTTGTTAGTAAAGTATATGACATGCTCTCTCTGACTAAGATACAACATACATGTATACAATGTAGATTACTTTCCTTCAGCTAGTGATAAGCTTCATTGATTTTCATCTGACTAGCATAAGAATAATATACCCCCCCCCCCCCCCCTCCCCCTCACACAGCTAAAAATATAATCTCATGAGATCTTCCCTTGTAATGACTCTTTACTAGAATTGACAAATTTTTGTTAATTAGTTAGTAGGGGAGGCTTGAATTTTTGGGATTGTACTTAATTCTGGCATGAAGACACAGAGAATATGATTAATATACTGATGAATGAAAACATATAAATAACATAAACTACAAGTACAAGTGCATGAATGTGCTTTATGACAAGGTGAGTAGAATTTTTCTCTTTTATACACTATCAAGATCCATAGATTTCATGAAAAATGTTCAATTTATAAAAGCTAATTGCCAAGAATTTAGGTCCATTTTAGAAAGCAGCATCTAAAAATTGTATGAAAGAATGTCCAAGTTTGGGGATATTAATATTGTTTGAAGGCTTTCCAAGTTTGAGGAGTGGCAATATGCATATCAAATTAAATCATATTAAGATACATTTGCAAACATCCAAGTTGCTATAAATGTCCTTAGCAAGTAGTTAATAAATATTTTGGGATTGCTTTCCAAAATAAAAATGAATCTCTTGAAAACATGCACATGCACATTTACATGGATAACATTAATCATGCGTGTTAGTATAATAATTAAAAAAAAGAACAGGTACAATGGGTGCCAATGGACTTGAACAGCTCTACATAATATCAGCATCGACTTTCCCGTAAAATAATAGAAAATTATAATCAACAAATTTCTAATGAGACACAGTTGAATATCAAGAATACTGAATTAGACAAATTTTAATTTGAATAACATCAACTTTTGGAGCTACTACAATAACATCAAACATTTTTTTTGATTTGCTGCTAACACTTCACTCAAATTTACTGTTTGTACTTATGCATAACATGTATTTGAGAAAAAAGGAAAGTAATAATTTACTATATAATGTAAATTATTTTCATAAGGATTGGAAGACAAGATTTGTTGAAATGTGAGACATATGAAAACAAAATATTTAAAGGACCCCTTGTAAAGTGCTCATGTTTTCCTATCCTTAATGGATAGAGAGCATTCTAGAAATTCACTTTATGAGCTCATTTCAAGATTCAAGTGTGTGATGTGAGTTACGACAAACAAAAATTTGGTTCAAACAAAAGAAAATTATAGGTGCACTGCATTGCAAGGCAAGAAAAATAAGAGCAGAATTGTAAGAGATGGAAATACAAAAAAAAAAGTAAGATTCACACATTCTAGCAATGCTTGAGTAAAAGGGCAAACGAAAATCAGAGAGAAGAACTGAAGAAAAAAAAAAACTAGTGCAGACAAGATTCATCACACATCTATATTGATCTCTTTTGAATGAGCTCACATAGCGCCGTTAGCATAGATGGAATTGGTGTGTCGGTGATCGGGCCCCTGTACGTACTGCACTTGTCCTTGATAGATGGTGGGCTGGCTAGCCCGCTGGACCTGCGCACCAGACGGCGTCGTCTGCAGGGTCACTGTGGTTCCGGAACTTGGCGTGTCCATCACTTCTGCTATAAGGAATACACAGATAGAGCAAGTAGCCAAGAGAGATGAGAGAAATACAAAAGATGGAGTGAATTGTGCATCTTAAGTACAGGTACTGTGAGCGAGTACTACTGGAAAACCTTAAACATTCAAGTGCAAGAAATTCAATGAGCAGTCCCGATTTTTGCAGTTTCGGGCTGCATAAATAAAGTAATTATTTGCAAATTTGCGAAAGATACCCGTTACTAAAACAGCTGTGGTTGCCAAACATTCTGGTAAATTGAAAACTTCTAGCTTTACATTTATAGCGTACTCAATTATCTCAGTTACCTAAAATGTTCTCTAGCTACAACTTTGAGTGATGACTGCATAACAGTCAAACTAGCAGCTAAACTAGCATTCATTTATTGCATAAGTGAAATTCAATCGTATTGTATATTTTCTTCCTTGTAGAACAACATAGGAATAAAATATCTACAAATTTCATCAAGTGAATTCATAAACACCACTTGGAATAGAGCTAACATAAATCTCATTGGTTGATATGAGGTAAAATGAAGTTTGATCCCTACAACCAAGTGCCTTTCCAATTTGGCTAATTTATGGGCAAGGTAACTACACCCAGCCCTGTGGTCATAGCAACCAAGGCATCTAAATGCATGTTTATTGTTTCATGAAATATAGGCAAGTAAAAGTTAAAGTTGTAAGGAAGAGCAAAAGCAAAGTAACATTTTCCTTCTACTCTGAAATATGTATTTCCAAGGCAAAGTCTATTTTGAACTTGGCCAGGCTTGACTAACTTGCTAATTGCAGGAACTGTTGGTTGGACTGGATGGTATGTGAGGTGGGTTGGATGGAGTGGGTGGAAACTGGTTGTGCTGCGATGATCGTTGTCTGTGAAGGTTGGTGCTGTGCTTGCTGTGCTTGACTGGTACCAGATACGGTCTGCATTTCATTCACAAAACTCTGTGTTGCCATAATCCACTGTCAAGGAAAAAATGAGATTAAAATCAAGCAATGAAATGGGACTGTTAAAAAATGACTTTTTAATGTTACTTCACCTTTATCAACCCAACACACATTGACAGGAATACATGAAAGTTGCCTTGCCCAAATTCAGAAGTGAAACCAAAACCTTCCACACCAGATACATTGGTAGATGCAAACACTCCATACCTTACACTGAAATACAGGCCCTTTTTTCCATCAGGTTTGTATCATACATTCCTATATTGTTTTGTACACATGTCGTCAAATCCTCAGCGCATTGTAGCTTCTCATTTTCATATTTTGCACTGTGTAATCTGTACTAAGCTAATCAATTACCCAATTCTGTCAATACACAATGACAAAACTGCCACAATATAATTATACACATGCATGTATACAAATCAATGGTCTAACAGATAAGTGACCCAGCTTTCTAATATGATCTACTGCTATCTATTTCTCAGCACATTGGACATAAAAAATGCACAGAAAACCGGTTCCATATAGATGTATATGATATTATTAAAGCATTTGAAATTGAAGAAGTACAGTGCATGAGATTTTGAAGAAACAAGATGAGTAAAACAAAACATGGATGGAAGCTATAGAACATACCTCAGTTAGTTGGACTCAGGCGATAGATGAAAAAGAGTGAGTAAATAGGATGTCTCAGAATGATATGACCTTGACTATGGGTGGGTTCATGAAGCTTGAGTGGCCATAATACACTTTAAAGGGAAAAAAAAGGAACACAAGAAGAGAGAAGAGAGAGAGAGAGAGAGAAGACAAGGGGTCAATAACCACACTAAACAGAAGGATAGGAGATATAATACAAATTGTTGTATCTACATGTACATGTATACATGTATGTACATAATACATATGTTGAGAGCCAGAAGGGTGTTAACTCGTATGTTTTTAATAACACAGAGTTAACGCCCTTCTGGCTCTCAACACACGACATATAAGAAAGAAAGCATTATGAACAGAACAGCTTCATGTAGGGATGTGCTACGATGTAGACTAAGAAAGTGGATTAGAATGAATTTACAATTAAATGCCATGCTGTATATATTAAGTATAAATGAAGAGGTACATTTATGGACAAGTTATGAATAGCCAAGAGCATGCACCAAAGAAGTATTTAGAATGTCAGTCCCAGTATTAGTACATGTACGTACGGTATATAATTTATTAGTCCAGCTTGAAGGTAAACCAACAAAAAGAGCTTTAATACCAGCCCTATTAAAAGATAGGAATAGAGCTAGTACAAGTATGCCCTCGCATTGAGGTAAATACAAGTAGTGTACCTGGAAATATTTAAAATTGAAATAAATATTGCTGAAAACCCCAACAATGACAAATTTCACTTTCTATGTATACAGTTCATGTACTCCTGCATGTACACTGAACATGTACATGTACATGTACTTCTCAGGAAACATTTATACATGTACATGTATGTGTAGGAAGTGGGAGTGCACAGGCTAATAATCTACATGTAGAATCCATTAAAATTGATATATTTCTCCTCAGTGAGAGGATGTTTGGGAAAGGTTTATTCACTTACAATCAGTCACATCACACTGTATTAAAGGTGACACACTACAAAATAATATCACTGTCCACTCTCTTGGAAGTGCTTTGTTCAATAGATATTTTTCCACAAACATAAAAAAAGACAAAAATTAATGTACAATGTAATCAATCAGTGATCTAGAGTATGCATGTATATATATGTTCTCATTCTTGGGTTTAAAGTGTATTTACCATTCAGACCTAATGCTACCAATTGTTTTCCTTCCTGGGCCCCGTTTCATAAAACTTGTGATCTGTGACTACTGCCTCATTTCTATGACAAATTTGCTCTCAGCCAATCAGATACAAGGATTTCAGTAGCTTATAACAGTTAATGCAACTTGCTATTGATAACAAGTTTTATGAAATGGGGCCCTGGTCTAGTGGATGTACATGTAACCACTTGCAGCCCACTTCAAAGAGAAAGAAAATAACAGTTTTGCATATACATGTATACAATGTATGATTTTGTCCAAAGCAAAGCAAGTACATGTCCATGTAACTGCAGCTTTGACCAAATTTAAATTAGACTATTGGATGGAGCTTAAAAATAGGACTTTCATTGAAGCATCAAAATGGAAGGGAAGCATGAAGGTCATCAAATAAGGCAGCAATTACACTATGAGTGCCAATTTCCCAATGATCAACATAAAAAGAGTCAAATTTGTAGGTAAGTTTGCAAGGAAAATATTTAGAACCAAGCAAAATTTGGCAAAATTACAAGGCTATTTTTGCCAACTGAAAGATTGATCAATTAATATTCAAAATTGATCTAAATGGACTCAAATATCAATGGTAAGAGCTTCAAAATATTTGCAATGAATTGGCACGAAGAAAATATTTTGCTTACTAAACTTTTAAAACGGAATTACTTTCAATTGGTGATATTTCTATCTGCATGGACAATTCTTATATTCTATTTTTTCTAAGCATTTTGAAGCTTTCCAGAGTCAAGTCACTCTCTGCTCAAATAAAGTACGGTATTTCATACTGCTATGAATATGAATTCAATACTGAAAAGAGGTGACTTGTAATAGTAGGGTGCAATATGCACACACACATGTATGAACAAGTATGACATTTGGCCCATTTCAAGTTTAGGCACCACTGTTATTTTATTTTTCATTTTTTAGTTTTGGGTCTACTACACAAAATACAAGCAGATTCATAATAAATGTTTTGATTTATAAAATCTAATTTAAGTTAACAGTAAAAAGATCAGTGAAACCTTCACATGTAGCATTACTTATGGGAGAAGATTTTGATCCTTTGTTAATTTTTCCAAAAAAACTGATTTAAAAAATGTTTAATTTGCTGACAAAATATGCTGTTTTCATCATGATCCTATTGTTATGATCTACACTTTTATTTATAAAGAGACTAATCCCACATCACCTACATGACAGGGGCAATCCTTCATTGTCTGTTTCTCAACTTGACTCAGTGACCCATACTGACACCACCATTACTCATCAAGTTGCTACACACTTTAATTGGATATTTTGCTTAACAACATCCTACAGCAAGTAATACTGCTGGTACCCTACAGGCCTTTTTTTATGTTGTGGGAGGGGGGAGGGGAGAGGGGAGTGAGAACCTCATGATGATTTTTCATGCTACACCATTTCACATCACATGTCCAAATCTCTGATGCATTTGAAAGGAGGAAGGGTTTGATTATAGCAAAAAAGTGAAAAGGTCATATGAACTTTTTACTACAGGTTAGGAATACTATTAAGCCTGTTGAGTAAACACACTAGACAGAGAATTTTCAACATGTATTTGCTCTGTACATGAATGCACAATCTAATCTTTAAAGAGTAATAAGAAGGAAAATGTAGGATAAATGTGAATTCATGCACACAATGGAGAAGTGTTGTGTCATGATGATGTCAAGACATGGTAATGAGAGTAATGATCTGTAAATCATCACAACATGGAATGAAAAAACCATTCATCCTTCCTACACAGTAAGGATAACATGGGAAGGAACTTTGCAGTCTATCCCTATCCCGAGGCTAGATTCCCATGTTTAACATGTCCCATGTACATGTACATGTATACAATGTAATAAACACATTGAACTTTGACTTCTTCATTTCCTTTATTCTAAGAACATGCACGGGTGCAGCGTGAAGTTAAATGTCAGCTTACGCAAATCACTTCCTACACTGAGCAGCACACATGCATATTGCAAGATCACATGTCGACAACAAACAAAACAGAAGAATACATGTAGGTGTGTACAAGTTGCAAAATGAAAGTTTATCAAATTATTTATATTGTCAGTTCCATGCTTACATGTACAGTATGTACTTCCTGTAGTCTAGTAGAAGTGAGGTTAGTGGATATTTTTATATCTATTATTTAGTCTATGACTTACATATGCACTCTAAATATAAAAAGCAAAATAATTCATGCTCTAATCCTTTTAATGTACAACATGTAAATAAATATACAGAGAAGATTTTTTTTTTTAAAGCCTGATTATATCATATACAAACATGTGCATACAAGTACATACATGTATGCAGATAGAAAAGGAAATAATCTGGTAACATTGACAAGTGTATTATAATTCTCGCTACCTCAAATATGCAATTTTTGACGTAGAGGGCAACATTATACATGGAAATGGCCTGCATCTTCGTCAACTTCACTTCCGGTCTGTATTGAAATACTACGGTTTATGAATAAAATGAGTGCTAAAATGCTTAATTTTTGGATCGCATGACATAAACCACTCAAATTTTGAAAATGCAACCAATTGTCTCAATAAATCATAATGGTATCTTTTCAATCATGTTAATTTATATTCAAACTCGAGGACTTTTATAATACTGTACCTGTGTACATTTTCAATACAAAAAGACTAACACTTGTCGACCCAATATTGTCGGGACAAACGCCATCTGTTGGCGAAATTGCGTATTTGGGGTAGCGAGAATTGAGGCAAACAATAAGAAACCAAGTAATGTTATGCAATGTGATTCCAAGCACTTCTGTACATGAATGTGTTCAATGGTTGAAACCAACAATATCCATGATTATTACCTATATAAGGCATTTTAACGGCACATTAAAAACGCATATTTTGTCCGCTTGATTTGCGCGTGCAATATGCTCTCATATTGCACGGAACGCTTAATTCCCCATAGGCTACAGTATTAAACTTGCTGTGCAATATTATGCCGTATTTTGTCTGGTCTGTTTGCGTGCGCGCAAATAATGCAACGCATACACACATGACGTCATAAAGAGGTTAAGTTAAACTTGTGTGATCACAATGAAGTATGATGAGGGGCTTTATTAACTGAATGTGGTTAGTTAAATGATTTTTCTTAAGTTCTAAATCATTTTCTGTAGGGTATCTATAGATAATAATTATATTGGATGCCTTTATTTCATGGAATAACAGAAAATATTCCATTATAGGGCCAATATTGCACCCGTCTTCGATTTGTGCAATATTGGCGCTAACTCGTGGAATATTCTCTGGTATCCCATTCAGAGCCATCCAATATAATATAAATATCTGAGCTTTTGCCCCTACCAATTCATGCATTTGTGACATATAAATGCAGGCCTAACACTGGGGAATAAAGGACAAATCACAGATGGTGTCTTTTGTGGAACTTGGAAATCATAAAAAGCCTGCTAAAATCAATTGTTTTTCTCTGTGCTTGCAGTTTATGCACATGTATGCAGTTTATGAAACATACAAGCAGTACAGACTTTTGTTGAGTTTCTTGCATCCCCCTAATTCAATCACTAAAATATCCCCCCCCCCCCCCCCTCCACCCCTGAAATAATGCATTCCAATGTTCTCTTCTCTATTAAAAGTAAACTATAACAATAAATCCCCTAGTTGCAGACTGCATACTTAATCAGTTTTTTGGCAAGCTTTGACACTTAAAACATCAATATTATCTAAATGATAAACAATTTTTTTTCATACTACATGTACAGTATATCCTAGCAATTTTGGTCTTGCATTTTAGCGTGTGAAGTTGTGAACGCAACTTGTGTTCAGTTGTTGCTTTACTGGCAGTGTTGCTGTGTATGGTAAAATGAAGGGGCACAAAGGTGTAACTAATTTTTAGTTTCTGTTTAATTATTAAAACAGGTGCAATAACTAGATACACTGTAGATAATGAGGATATAGAATCTGAAATACAGTCAATGTTTTTCATCATTCATCATGCCAATGTGAGTAAAAGCTATGACAGAATTAGGGATCAGACCAGTCTGACGGAGTGCTTCTACATGTAAATGTACATGTAGAGTGCGCAACTCTATGCATGTACATGTATGTACATACTCAACACTGTCTGGATGTGCATGCATCTATTGCTCAGCCCCAATTTGCTACTGGTATGCTCATTGAACTGTACAGAACAAACATCTGGTTTCTTTGCATTGGTGAGAGGAGAGAGCTGGTATAGAGGCAACACAACCCCTTTCAATCAATGCATATGAATAATTCATTAATAAGCTTGATACCCTCCATACATATTGTCCACCGGTCGCTGGCTTCTCACTCATGACCTGGGATTATAATTAACATTGAATTAATGGAACTGTTCATGAAATGGTACCTTGACAACAGACACTATCCTAGGATGCAAAAGTGCTGGCTTTAAATTCAGCTACATGGACAGGTTTATGAAAATTTGATTTGTGTAATGTTGATTTACAGAGTAGCCTGCATTCCAACAATAAGATGCACATACATGCATGTACATGTTATAACCAACATATTTTCTTTCTTCTCCTTCTTTAAAATGAAAAATTCCTGCAAAGTAGATCAAATTCTCGTGTGATAAGGGTGTAATACAGGGAAAACTTTCCAACAAACATTTTCTCTCTCTCTCTCTCTTTTTTTTTTTTGGGGGGGGGGGGGGGGGGGAGAGGGGAATTATATTATAAAAGAAAATGGGTATCTAAAATATCTTATGTACCCGGTATGTGCAACAAATGGAAGTGTTACATGGAGCCATACATTTGATTACCGGTACACATAATGACCAAGTTGACAACTGGAGATTCAGAATATCATTAGTGATCCCAAATTCCAAACTGTTCTCACTCTGTCCAATTTTCTTCAAACTTGCACTGATCTGTTTGTCCTACTTTTCTGCTTCTATCAAGGCTACCTACAAAGGGTTAATTCCCCTCTGGGGGGGGGGGGGGGTGTTTCATAAAGCTGTACATAAGTTAGCACAACTTTACGCACGACTGGTGATCAGTTCTTGTGCTAAATGATTGAGAATCTCATTAGTATAGCACCCAAGAAAATGTTCCAGTCGTTCGTAAAGTCATTTGTAACTTTACAAACAGTTTATGAAACACCCCCCTGGTGTAACAAGTACATACAGACTCTAGCATTTTAAGGTTTGTATTGTACATAGATATTCAAATTAGTAGTATTTCAGATTTTTGGTGCAATTCTAAAGTTTTAGTCCAGGTAGAAGATTATCCTGTCCAAACTGACATTTCCTTTTTTTTTCATAAATAAATCCACAAGACCACACAACATACATATGGATGCTAACTGATTACAAAAAGGGGGGGGGGGGGAGGGGGGAAATGTTACTAGTTTGAACATCTCTTGTACTTTGTAGTGATTTAATAATTGCCATATGATGATTTTGGTATATTTGATGATTTTGGTATGTTACTTGCATGCATGCATGCTGAAGCCTTAATATAAAATAGTGTTCACATTTAGCTCTTACTGACATGTACATCAATACATGTAGGTAAAAGCAGAAGATGAATAGAGCTCAGAACATCACCCACTTTGTAGTGGGTTTTTTTTCTTACAAATTCATATGCATGGTATATAATATTAAAGGGGAAGTCCACCCTGATTACAAGCTGGTTTTAAGAAGCAGCAAAATTAAAGAAACATATCAGTGAACTTTAGGTTTGAGCAAAATAAGATAAGAAATAAGAAAGTTATGAATATTTTGAAGTTGTAATTAATGAAACACAAAGTGGCAACTACACGTACATGTAACATATATCGTGCAAGCTCCTCTCCCATAAATTTGCCCTGTACAGTACCCCAAAACACATTTTCCATTTTCTCTAAAGAAAATATTCAATCATACATGTACATGCTCCTCAGATATACTGTAATCATTACTCATATGTTTTTACACAAAACTTGTATAAAAGAAATCTATTCCTTCATCAAAACAACAAACAACAAATATTAAATTCTGAGCAAATGGGGGAGGGGCTCGCAAGATACTACTGTACGTCACAGAGTTGCCAGTTCGTGTTTGATTGATTACAACTTCAAAACTTCATAACTTTCCTATTTTTAATCGGATTTTGCTCAAACTTTCACTAATCCGTTTCTCTCACATTTATCTTAATACCAGGGTGGACTTTCCCTTTAAGAGTCTCTTTGTACTTCTTTTCAGAGAACAACAAGATTTCAAAAAAATTAAAAAATAATATACGTTAGTATTGTGAACTTAACTTCCAGTGCAACGATGGACACTGCCTTATTTAACAGGAATTCCTTTGACATCACCACTAAAGTCAACTCTCTGTGTGTTTTTTATTGTATCAAATGGGAGAGTTTTCCATGAATGATATCACAAATAATGACCCATTTTGCCAATGTATTTAATGTATTTCATCAAAACCATCAAAAGCCCACAATATTCTAATTTTTTGTTAAATTTTTCTCAAACTTTCACTGAAAGCTTCCAGCTTCTATGAAGCAAACTGGAATACATGATGGAAGTACATGTACATGTAATTCCCCCTTTAACTTGATATCAAGGTGGATTTCAAATACTAGTGATCTCCTTCTAGGAGGTTTTTAAATACAACACTGCTTGAAAGTTCTCTTAAAGTGAAAATGTTTTTTGCCCATTTCCTTTTTAACATTTCAAGAAAGATTCATACACAGTTCAAACATTGCCATAAGGAGAGTTAGATGTTACATAAAGTACTCTAAGACAATGGAAGCAGAACTCTCTTAACCCTTTCGAGACAACTGACCACATTTTGTGGTTTGGCTCAATAAGTTTTGATCCAGAGCTCTAAAAAATATACCAGATGCACAAGAAAGAGCAAATATTTCTGCACACACTACATGTATACGTGTCCATTTCTGTTGCATGAACATAGTGCGTTTGATGCCAAGAATTTCAAAAATGAGAATAAGCTTTAAAATCCCTAAATTAGCAGCACATTGAAAGGTTCAAAATCATCTTTTTATTTTAAATAGGCAATTTTCCAACTTTTCAACAAAATTCCTAACCATGTATATTATATCGTTTTCAAAGATATCACACCTTATTAGAACCATGTACATGTAGCACTAAAGGAAAAATATTATTGTCACTTTGACGAACAAAATGTGATCAATTTGGCCCTTAAATAATTCCTGTCCTGAAAAGGTTAAGAAAATATTTAATCATACACGTACATGATGCATTTTAGATAATCAGTCCAATTTTTTTTTACACAAAATCTGTATGAAACAAATTTATTCCTTAATCAAAAACGGAGAAAATGAAAATTTATGAAAAATGTTCTGCAGTCAGCAAATTATGGGAGAGGAGCTCGCAAGATACGTCACAGAGCCAATTTGTGTTTGATTAATTTTGCTCAAACTTTCACTTATCGATCTGTTTCTCTCGTTTTTAATTTTACCTGTATTCAAAGCAACTTAATATTAGGGCAGATGTTCCCTTTAATAGTTAAACAAGATTACAAGCATTTACATCTATAGGGTATATTTCATGAATCTTTCAAAAGGTATGTTGAATTATGCCACATACATGAATGCAGGATAGTAGTGCTACAGTACTTGAGTCTGGATGCATATATTTTTCTTAGAATCACTTTCTCTACATACATTATAATTGGACAAGAATTATAAAGGATTGCAAGTTTTGGGTCGCTCAAAAGTCTCAAATCTTTATTCAAGATTACATGTATGTATGTTGTCAGATTTCTTTCAAACTTTCAGCATCCCATTTTTACTTTTCTGCTGTCATGGCTGTCGCACGAATCATCTTAATGAATTCCAGGACAAGGTTGGATTGCCCTCTTTAACTAGACTTATCACCCTTTCGAAGACATTTTGTAAATAATGTTAGTTTCTCTCTATTTAAAGATAGTCTGCAAAATTAATGCTGCAAATAATATTAATCTGCTGCTCACAAGAGATATCAATGTGAAATCACTTCAAAATATGCATGAACTTTGGTCACCCCAACCAATGCCATGAGTCATAGACGAAGGTTCATGAAATTATTTCAAGTCAACATTTGACCAAAAAAAATTGAAAAAAAGTCATTAAACCTATACAAATATGAACTTTTGCAAAAAAAAAGGAGAAATTATAGCCTAGCTAGGGCCTTATCGTGGAATAAGTCCTCACCACAGCGTTTAACATTTAGGGCCTACTCAACGATAAACCGATACTGATGAAACTGATGGCGATACTGTTCTGAGCGAGGGGACCTATTTCACGATAACAGCAATTATAGATCACAAATGAAATACCTAAACTGGTACTATTATCTGTGTGAACTTTGCTTTGGACACTCTTGTTTGGCAAGTTGTGCAGTCACTGAGCTCGAGCTCTGGACAGCTCCAGCTAGTGCAGCGCGGAGGCAGCACATGCATGCATGCGACTGCGGAAGTACCGTACCGGTGATGCTGGGCACAACATGCACCAAGCCTCACTTGCGAGAATACTAATGTCACATAAATTCATAAAATAAACATAAATAACATAAAATAAAGGTGTCCGGTATATGTTCCTTCCGAGGGAAACATTCTATAAAATACAAATCACGCAGTTGTTCAAATAAATGAATAAAAACGGATGAACTAAACATTCAAAATGTCAGCGTATGCTCAACACGCAATGTCGGCAGCGGGCATTGGATTCATGCATTATTCTCAAGCACACATCCAACTTCAGTTCCCTACACTACCCACCATCCCTATTCCACGAACGCACTCGAAAAATTGCAAAATCGCCATTTTGGAACAACGATTCTTTGCTACAAAATATAGGAAACGAAATTATTGGTAAATTCATTTGAAAATAATTTGTCCTTAAGACTACTGAGGAATGGTTTCAACATCACATAAGGAACACACAACGTACACCGCATAGCATAAAAAGGAAAAAATTACCTTGTCGTTGGCGGGTAACAGTCGCCAGGACTACGGTGACTATGGCGTTTATTCTCAAGGCAACTGTTGCTAAACCTCACCACTGAAAGATTTTATGTATCGTTCCGCGCTATTTATTAATTCACGTTATTTTCCGTCCTGTCAACGTAACATTATCGAATTTTAGACTTTTTTCAATGCTTTAGTATAATAAATTTCAAACCCGTTTAAATACTCGTATTTTATATTGCCTAAAGTTGAAAACCGTAGTTAAAGTGGCACTACAGTGCGTTGCCATGTGGATGTAGATTAGGTGTAACGTGTCGACAGGAAACGGAAAATCGAGAATGAGCGCCGAGCGAGCCACTCGGCCATCCTCCTGATGCCCTTTCATGCAGCCATCTTGTTCTCTGTTGTCATAGCTACAAGTTAACAGACGCTCTAGCTAATCGTTCTTCTCATAACTTGATCTTGTGCGAATTTAGGGGGAAATATATGGAATATACTAGAACCATGTTTTAAAAATAACATAATTAAACAGAGAAATTATTCTTGGCAGGCATAAGGCGAACTTTTCGGAAATTTGGAGATGTATATATAGGACCTTAAAAAAAAGTAATGGTTTGAAGAAACTTGTTTCTTTCTTCGAGACGTTAAATTTGATTTGGTGAAAACACGTGGGAAATCAATGGCGGCATATAGAATTCGTGTTTTTTCCAGAATATAAGCGTATTTGCATCAACACTTTTATTATCTATGGGAGCCAGAAACGTGATTATTGTAGAAAAATTGCACGCTGGTGGTTAATTCTTAATAAAGCGATGCCACTTAAGTTGATAAGAAAATATGGATGAACCCACGTTTCCAATCAATTGTCTCTCTCACTCCCTTAATTGACTTCCGTCATTCTGACATATAGGCCCTATATTTTTATACGATGTCAACCGTGTATTGAAGATTCAACTTGTTTTTTTACCTCAGAACCATTCACCAGTCAAATATTGTTTGCTTGTTTGTTCGTTTGTTTTCAGATATATTATTAAAGGGAAATCCTACCTTAATGGCAAATTACTCTGAAAGAAAGAGGAAAAATCAGAGAAGCAGATTGGTGAAAGTTTTAACAAAACTCGAGCAATAAGAAAGTTATGATTTTTTGACAGTTGTAATCACTATACATATATATGGGAATTTCAAATTGGCCGAATAGGTAATGTTAATGTGATGTAGTGGCGAACAACTCCCCCATTTGCTCCAACACTGACAAAATGACTAAAATGTCATTTTTTTCAAAATGTATTACTCAGTAGACTCTCTTTCTTTCATGAGGACCTATAACAATATACTATCTCCAATACATTTTGAGTACTGCCCCGAGGGTAAAGGCACTTCGGAGAAACGCAAATTAATGATAAATTTGTGCACGACAAAGTGGGAGAGTTGTACACAAGGATGTCACAATCGACTCACCGAATTGCTAATCTGAGATTCGCATAGATGTAGTGATCCCATTTTCAAACATCCATAACTTTTTTATCCTTGTCCGATTTCTTTCAAACTTTCTCCATCCTGTGTTTCTTATTTTTCTGCTTTTGCACACAAATCAACTTATTACCAAGGTTGCATGGATTGCCCTTTAATAATTAGCCATAGGCCTGCTAGTGACAAAGGCGGATCCTAGGATTTGAAGTCGGGGTACCGTGACTGAGAAGCTAAAAAAGAAGGGGGAGTAGTCATCAGACCAACGGTATCAGGGGGGTTCCAGAATTTTGTAAAAGAGGGGGCACAGAGCCGGAAAGTACAATTAAGGGAGGCAAGTTCTTTTATTGTGTACTTAAGGTATGCCAGTTCGGTTTCAAAGGGGGTCCGCGGCCGATCACAGCCCATCCTTGGCTCCCTGGATCCGCCCCTGAGCCTATATGCCTGATAACCTGAAAGACCCGCGGCAGTGCCTTTTCCGGAGCTCACCCTTTCCCCGTATTTTGTATCACTTATATGGCCCAATTTTTATGCATTATGAAGAGCAAAATTGCATCTCTTTGTTTACCAATCGACATGGGCGCCAATCCTCACAGGAATTCTATTCAAGTGGGGGGGGGGGGGGGACACCCCATTGTTGCATCCAGGTGTGTCCCCCCACTTGAATAGAATTCCTGTGAGGATTGGCGCCCATGCCAATAGACATCCAACCATCCAACTTTAGTTATTTTCTCAATTGATTTTGCCTGTATTGATATTATGGAAGTGAGATTTGGGATTTGAAAACGTTTTACTTGAAGTTCTGCAAAGAAATGCTTTGTTAAAACAAAAGAACTCCCAACTGCATGGTTTACGGTGAACTTGGTCACCGGTCGCTACAAACTAGAAAAAAATATTACCAGTCGAATGCTATAATGTTCTCGTATTGTCTCCAAAATGGAAATTCATCTTAATCATCTAAGCTATCAAACATTATGAATAATTTTGAATTTTCCTTGTTATCAAAAGGAAATAACCAAATGTCTTGAATTCGATTCTCAAACTGAAGAATATTCTTGATAACTTATAGGTCTTTCTGACTCGTGGAAAAATCAAGCCATCAATCTGACTTTATCTACTTTTAAAAGCATTGTAACCAAAAAGCTTCAAGATATTTGTGAGCAGGAGTGGCACAGTGATTTTGGGTGAAACCAGCATGTGCTATTTATAAAATTATCAAACAGAAATTATGTTTTGAAAAGTACTTGATTCACCTTAACGAAAATAGTAAAAGATCTTTATGGAGGCATTTCGATGTCTCAATCACAAACTCCTAATAGTGCAAGTGACTGGGCTTTGCAGCCACATTCCGAGAGCTGAACGTTCATGTACTCATTGTTCTACAAAATGATATCAGTATATGAATTTCACTATTTGTTTGTATGTCCTTTCTTTGAGATCAAACGTAAACAATTCCTTAAGAGGTATTATTGGAATAGGCCCACCCTAATACATTTAATTTCAATGAATTGTTAAATTCCAGTTTTAGAAAAAGGACACTGCAAATCTTTCGATATTTTGTAGTCGAGATATAATGTCCCTTTTTCGATCGTTAGATATTAAACAGTCATTATCGAGATTATATTTTAGTATTTTTACAATGTTATGTTTTAAAGTTTCAGGCAGTGCCTCAGTGCATTATTCTCCATACTGGTTTTATTTGTATTTTGATATGTTTTATATATGTATTTGTTTATTTGTTTGTAATTATATACTTTAATTGTATACTTTGTATATATACTCCCATACACCATGCGGGTCGTTCAGTCATAATAAACTTCAAACTAAACTTCAAAACCAAGGCGTAGGCCTGCCTACTATGTAACTCTATGGTACAGTTTCGACCCAAAATATTGTGTATAGAGCTGGACGAGCGAGAATTATAATACAGTATTATGTTCTCCATAATTTAGCCAGTCAAGCAGAAGTAGCAGCAGGACAAGGCAACCTGAAGGAACTGTACCAAGTGACTAGGAAGCTGGCAATGAAATTTAATCAGACAGACACTGGCAACACTGGAAGGCCAGTTGAAGCGATGGGCTGAGCATCTTAAGGAGCTCCTTAATCGTCCTGCTCCTGGATCATCACCGGACATCCTGCCAGCAGACGCCCAACTTCCCATTAACTGTGACAAGCCCTCAAAAGCCGAGATTAAGAAAGCCATCTTAACTCTGAATAATGGAAAATATGCAGGGTCAGACGAGGTACCAGCTGAAGCAATAAAAGCAGACCCGGAGACAGCAGTTGAAATGTTATACAGCCTATTCAGCAAGATTTGGGAGAAAGAAGAGGTACCAGCCCAGTGGAAAGAAGGCATAGTCATTAAACTGCCAAAGAAAGGAGACCTGACGGAGTGTGACAACTATCGTGGAATTATGCTCTTGTCAGTACCCGGTATAAGGTTCTTAATAGAATTCTACTAGAAAGAATGAGGGATGCAGTCGACCCAAAGTTACGAGACGAACAGGCACGTTTCCGTAGAAACAGATCCTGTGCAGACCAAATTGCTAGTCTACGGATTATTGTGGAGCAGTCGCTTGAGTGGAATTCGCCCCTCTACATTAATTTCATTGATTATGAGAAGGCTTTTGACAGTGTGGATCGGCAAACGCTGTGGAAGTTGCTGAGACACTATGGAGTCCCAGAGAAGATCATCTCACTCATTAAATGTACGTACCAAGACATGAGCTGCAGGGTTGCACATGCTGGCCAGCTGTCAGAAAACTCTGAGGTGAAGACCGGAGTTCGGCAGGGGTGTTTGCTCTCACCGTTCCTTTTCCTCCTGGTCATTGACTGGATCATGAAGACTACCACGGCAGGCAGGAGGCACGGCATACAGTGGACACCCTGGAAGCAGCTGGATGACCTTGATTTCGCCGATGATCTGGCACTCCGTCACACAATTACAATCAGATTCAGGACAAGACCAATCGCCTAGAGGCTAAATCAGCTGGGGTAGGGCTGAAGATTAATAAGAAGAAAACCGAAGTGATGAAGATAAACACCACAGTCACCTCACCGGTCACAGTTAGGGGAGACCCCATCAGTGAGGTGGAATCCTTTGTGTATCTAGGAATTAGTGTGGTTGATCCACAGGGAGGTACTGACCGAGATGTTGTAGCAAGGATAGAAAAGGCTAGAGCAACCTTCATTTTATTAAAGAACATCTGGACATCGAAGAAGATTGGCGTAGGAAACAAGCTCCGAATCTTTAATTCCAATGTAAAGTCAGTGTTGCTTTATGGATGTGAAACCTGGAGGACGACAAAGAAGACCCAGAGAAAGATCCAAACATTCTTCAACACTTGTTTGAGACGCATCTATAACATTCATTGGCCCGAGAAGATAAGAAATGAATGTCTATGGGAGCGAGCAAAGCAAGAACCATTGGACATACAGATCTTGCGCAGGAAGTGGGGCTGGATAGGACACGCATGGCCCTGACTTGGAACCCTCAGGGGAAAAGGAAAAGAGGCCGCCCTCGAAATAGCTGGAGGAGAGACACTGAGGCAGAAATGAGGAGGCAAAGAACCAACTGGACAGAGGCGGCGAAACTAGCCCAGAACAGAAGGGGATGGCGTCTTGTTGTCGACCCGGGGGGGGGGGGGGGGTACTCACGTATATTGGGTATACGGGGGTGTGCCGCTGGGAACGGTGACTTTTTGAAGAAAGATCCTTAGACATGGGTCCCCTTTTTTAAAAAGATCCTTAGACTTGGGTCCCATTTTCCCCCAAGAAATCCTTAGGTATGGGTCCCATTTTCCCCAGAAAATGACGATCCGCCACTTTTGTCTTTTGTTTTTTGCTTGTCAGGGATTTATGGAGGGAAACTGGACCCCATAAGCTCTTACTGAGCGGTTTTTTAAGGTTTGGCACAAAAAAAAAGAATATCCACATATTTGGGAAGCGAGGTCCCCAGATAATTATGTAACTTCTGTACATTTCACTACGGAAAAGTAGATAAATTGAAAAGTTGATATTCAGGCAAAAGTCGTCCCCTCTGGCAATGGGATGCAGCCCCATCCCCCAAGGATTTTCAAAGTTTCGATATTCGGCAACCCCCACATCATTTTCGGGCAGCGGGGTGCCTGAATATCCACATAATTTTGAGCAGCGAGCTTCCCAGTTAATTATGTAACTTTTGTATGTAACTTTTGTACATTTTCACTACGGAAAGGTAAACAAAAAAACTGTTTTAGAAATTTTAGAAATTGAAAAGTTGATATTCGGGCAAAAGGGGTCCCCTTCAGCAATGGGGTGCAGTCCTCCCCAAATGAATTCGTTTACCCCGATTTGTTAGTCTATTTGACCATTAATTTTGTCATCCCCCCATTCAAATATCGGCGCATGCGATTAGGTTATTCCCCCCCCCCCCAAAAAAAAAAAAAAAAAAAAAAAGGTGAAAAGGTTATTACGTACGCCTATATAATTATGTTCTAGGCATGGATTTCGCTCTGGGTTATTTTCCTCAATATTATATACATGTATGTTATATCTAAATCGGTTAAGAATACAAAAACCAAAAAACCCCTTCCCGAATACTGTCGCTGAAAAGAATTACACTCATTCATTGAAGAGAGAGTGGGGAAGAGGGGGTGTGGAGGAGGAGTGGGGAGAGGGGGAGAGGGGGAATGAGAGACAGAAGCGAGGGAGAAGGAGTCCGGAGAGCGGGGAAAAAGTGGGGCAGAAGAGAGGAAAGTGAGGGAAGCAGGATGGGGGGGGGGGGGGGAAAGAAGAGAGATGATCCAACTAAATACTATTGCTATGGCCTTCATATGGCTAGTTGGGATATCACGTAATTATACTAACGGACAATTTGGTGTTTTTGTATTTTACCAGGCCCTCGGGAGCCGGGGTGCTGGGGGTACTGCAGCAACCCCAGATTTTTTTTTTGAAGGGGTGCGCAGGAATGCTGGGGTGAGGGGCACTTGCCATAGGAGGTACTTAAAGCAGGGGCGCAAAACATAAGAGAGGAAAAAAATAAGCTTAAGATAATGCTTAATAATCATTCGCCCCCAATGCGTAGGGTAAAGTGCATTAGAACTGGAGTTAGCGGTTAGCGGTTAGCGGTTAGAACTGGAGTTAGCGCTTTGCTCCCTCGCATATAATGCTTTAGGATCTCTTATTTTCGCACTTAAATATTGGCTATATAAACAGCATTTGAAAAGGTTCACAATTGAAGTAAAATCGTATTCTCATTGCTTTTTCCCTAACTAAATTCAGCCTGTTTTTAGATATTGCGTCCCCAATGCATGTATATAAGGAGTATATAAGATAGTATTTTCAAAGGTTCACCATTTGAAAAAAAATGATTATAACTTTATGTTGCATAGGTAAATTCCTCGACTATATTTCTCCTGAATTTTCGTTAATTGCACCCCATTGAGGAAGAAGTGAAAGATTACCGTTTATCAAACTCAAAACTGTACCAGTCGATGCAGTGCTCGCTGGTGATTTTTTTTATTTAAATCGATTTATAGCCCTTAATGTTGTTCCTATACAAAATAAATCATAAACTCTCACTTGATTGATATTTTTTCTGCCAAATAATAAGAAAATAAAACAATGATTTTGGGGTGATATTTCATGTCGCATCAACAAAATCAACAACAAATTTTCTTCTCTATTTTTTTTTCACTTAAATTGGTGATCTTATTTTTAAAAATCACGCAGGATAAATGTATTAGAAATAATTTTTTGGAGGGTTTAAAAAGGAAAACTTTTCTGAAGCTCGGTCGCTTTGCTTCCTCGCAGAGTGTTGCTCCATGATCTCGTACTTTCGTTCTCCAGTATATAGTGTTTTTGAAGGGTTCAAGATTGATAAATAATTATCGTTGCTTAACTCGCAATTATGTAACTTCATCATCCTCTTGTAAAAATATTGCGCCCCATATTAAGCGTATAAAATCACTTTTGCAAAGGTTCAACATTTCAAAGAAATGTCAACTTTCGGTTGTTTTCCTAAAATTCTGACTTACTATTTCTTTATGGTTTTCATTAATGTTGCGCCCGCACAATCTGAGAAGGAAGGGAATAGAAATCCGTTTATCAATGTTCGAAATTCGGATCTCTACCTCTCTATCGTAGTGCTCTATTGCAAATTTTCCTGAGTAAATATAAGATATTGCGTTTGGGGGTTAATAATGCAAAAATCTTCCGCTCGGTCGCTTTGCTCCTTCGCTTGTAATTTTTTTTTTTTTTTTTTTTTTTTTTGGGGGGGGGGGGGGGGGGGGGTCAACTTCATTGTTTGCCCCGGGCACCATAATTCCTAAATAAGCAACCGACTAAAAATAATCTGCTCACAGCACCCCTAGTAAAAAAAATCGTTCCCAGGGGCGTGTATTTCACACTCATATTTGATGGACGATAAAAAGGAAAGATAAGATAACGATGACAGGTATTGATGGAGGATAAAACAAGCTAGCAATCTTCAAGGTCAACGTCCGATCTGGATTCTGTTGAATAGATAATGAGTTCATTTGAACTATAACCACTCCCCTTAGCATACCAGGACCTAAAATAGGCTGGCCGTTTCCATCTCTTAACTTAAATCACCGAATAATCTACGATCAATGGGCTAGGTTTATATATCAGAACGTCTTGTTTACATGACGGAACTATTTTAGGTAAACCCTGAACCCTCGTACCTCCCCTTAAAAATACCACGTAGGCCGACTTGTGTTAATCCGAGTTTGACTTTAACCCCTGTACCTATATTTGCATACAACCGTTATTTGCTAGCGCATCCCCTAGTTCTTTGTGGGACCTTCCACAAAAGAGCGTGAACAAGGCTTTGGGAACGTTGGCCCAGCGATCGATAACTGGTGTAGAGGAACAACAAAAGACAATTTAAAGATCGGTGTTCGGTGAAGGCAATAGCCAGAGTTTTGAAGAGAGGGTAACAATTAACTCAAATGAAGTACACATAAATAAAGACAAGAACATAAGAAAACAACTGATCTCCTTCGTACAGAAGAGACGGTGATAGAGGGATTGGATGGGGCGGGAAAAGGGAAAGTAGAACCTTGCAACAAGTAATCAACATTCTGCAATAGATCGGTGCCGTTTTTGTACATGTATAGGATTGGATATGATGGAAGATTATGCTCATGCACATTACAAAAATAATATCAAGAGGAAGAGGAAGAGGAAGAGGAAGAGGAAGAGGAGGAGGAAGAGGAAGAGGAAGAGGAAGAGGAAGAGGAAGAGGAGGAAGGGGAAGAGGAGGAAGGGGAAGAGGAGGAAGGGGAAGAGGAGGAAGGGGAAAGAGGAAGGGGAAGGGGAAGGGGAAGAGGAAGAGGAAGAGGAAGAGGAAGAGAGGGGAGAGGAGGAAGAGAGGGGAAGAGGAGAAAGAGGAGGAAGAGAGAGAAGGATAAGAATAGGAAGAAGAATTAAAATGACATTGCCTTTACATATTTATGGTTCTCTGTAGAAGCATTAAATGCAATTGGTTCTAAATGCTTTCTCTAAATGAAACAAAAAATTGCAACCAATACACATCATATTTTTCTAACAACTTTTATTTTTAGCCTCAGAAAGTACGCATAATTCAATACAGATACATGTATTACAATAATTCTTAATACAGGGTTTACATGTATCTCTTCTCAGGTTAATACAAAATAGGGGGAAAATAATGCAATTTCTAATAATAATATTCCGTTCCTGTATAGCGCATATCACATTATGATATAACGTCTCTATGCGCTTCCAAAGGACTTTGGATATTAATGCCTTGGCTTTAGCTCCGGCAACCGTAGCGCTCAGTGCATTCAAGGAATAAAACCTACCAGGTACCCACTTACTACACCTGGCAAATGTGGCAAATGTAGATTAATGTCTTGCCAAAGGACGTTGGTGCTGCGGCAGGGATTCGAACCCCGTACCTTGTGGTTCATAGTCCGGAGACTTATCCACTAGACCACAACACCTCTAATGAAGTGTTAATGAAGTGTGAATGAAGTATGGAATGAAATGTCCACCAATGTTTTTTCCATAAAGTTATATGTTCTGACACCTCTACTTTCTGAAACATTCTATATATCCGTAAGTGTCATCTACTATTGAAAATGTTGGTTATTTTATTAAACACACACAGTTAGGTTGCATGGCTATTGTAGGAACAGTTCTAAAGTTGAATCATTGGTGAGTCAGAAAGAATATAGGGTGTATGAACATGAGGCAAAATAACTCCATACATCATTTTTAAAGTGTAACCCCCTCCCAACTCCCCCCCCCCCTTCTAAAGACAAATGGAAAATATACTGAAGAGATTTCACTTTCTTCATAATGTCAGAAAATGCCGTAAGTGTCAAGGATGTTCAAGAGATAGGAAATAATGTTTTTTTAAACACTTTTCTTTGGTCAAGACATTGGAAGCATTGTAAAAGTAAGTTAATGTTTAATGTTAACTAAAGGAGATAGAGAAACCTCCATTTTGGAGAGTTTTCTCAGGAAAGTACAGAATCCATGATGCACACACAAAAACTCAAAATATTGCAAAAAATCAATGGCTGCTCATTTAAATACATAATCCCTTAAGATTTGTCTGAAAATGACAAGAGACAACATTTTCCTCAACAGAAATATAAAAAAAGAACCAACATGATAGCATTTGTCATTACATTTTTAGGATAAGGCTCCCAGCTTAAAATTATTCAGAAACATCCAATTCATGAAAAGTTATGAAGTCTGTTGAGATATACAAGCTAAATAATATGGTGCAGGGGCAGATCCAGGATTGAGTAAAAGGGGGGGGCACACGAATGAAGTTTGGTCTGGCAGGGGGGGTCGACAAATTTTTTTTTTTTTTGCCAGACCTTCAAAAAACGCTCAGTGGGGGGGGGGGGGTTATGGGGGTCCAGTTTCCCTCCATAATTCCCTGACAAGCAAAAAAAAAAAGCCTTTTGGGGGCCCCTCCCCCCCCTGGATCCGCCACTGTGGTGAATGTGATGCGATTGTACCTAGATCATAGCTTATATTCATGTAGAATATTTCCCTGGACACTACAAATGACCTAGACTAATGTTTATTTTCCTGTACCACTATATCCAATCGAAATATACTTTACACCTGTTCTTTAAGGCTCTTTCAAATATGCCGCGGTAAGCTGCAGCGTTTGTTTTAGAATGACATTTCTGTATCTTATAACACAGAGATGAGTGAATATATGTAGGACCTTTGTTGCATGCATCGGCCGTTCATATACACATTTTCTTTTTTTAAATAGGCTGCAGTTTACCACGGGAACAAGCTCTAAGGTTTACTTAGTTTCTAAACAAGAAGATTTGGCGTTACTCTCATGACCTGGCTATTCCTGTCGTGTATTGTATATAAAAAAAGGTCTCAAGATATACCAGTTTACTCTTGGCATCAGTCATTTGACTCATTTTAGTTATACATGTACACTGTAAGAGATTTCATCTCATTCTGACAGAACCTTATAAAGAGTCAAAAGTGTTTCATTTTGAAACATTGAATAAAGTGGAATCTCGTTATAAAGAACACTGTTATAACAAACTCTCGTTATAACAAGGTACTTTTTCAGGTCCCGCTTCTTTGTATTCTACTATTTTTTAGCCCTGATATAACAAGGTTTCGATATAAAGAGGTAATTTCCTTGGTCCCATGGAGTTTGTTATAAGGAAATACCACTGTATATGACAAAGTGTACCAACTTTCTTCATGTAACACTGATTGCAAACATTGCAAACATTCTAACACAGCAGAGGCAGAGAATACAAAAAAAGTGGCACCACCATAAGCCTTATTCAGCTCTGAAGAAAAATTATAAGCTTTCGTGTCTTTGTAACAAGAAATATGAACAAAACCAAGAAAAGAATGTTAAACATAGCTTCTCAGTTTTTCTCACCTAATAGTGACAAATACACTGGAAACTGACGATATTTTCTGCCTTTGGTCCTATGAACAGTATATTATGAAAAATCGAGTGAATCACATGCGCATTGTGAACACAGATAAACACAAAGAAAACACGTCCTCCGCATCAGCCATCTGATTCTCTGCTATTGTCATTTCATGTCAGATTCTGGAAGAACTTTAAAATCAAAAGATTTTGTTCATCCACATCTTTGGAACAATATATAGAGAAATTAGTCCAGGCTTCTCATATCTTGTAATCCATTAGTTCATCTAACTGCTTTCTGTATTCTAGTGCCAGTGGGACACTCCTGAAAAAAGGAAATTGAAAGGGAGAGCTATTTTGAGTAACACTGTCTTTATCCTTGAAGAAAAGTTTTCAAAAAGGTATGAAAAGCATGGGGAAAGATGAAAAAATAATTTTCACAGAATCAAAGAATGTCCAATACTACAAATAATGACACCGGCCAAATAATTTTGGTTGAAAATGTATATTAGCTAACTAACCAGAAAAGAAGGAAAAGAAAGTCCAGCAAGTAGGCAGGTCCACCCCCCAAATCTTATGATATCATGATAATGACCGGAGCCATGCTAGGCTAGTCTCTATGTGAGTTGTGCAATCCAGCGAATGTGATTTACATCAGTAAAAAAAAAACTTTTAAGTAAACTCAAGTCAAATGCGGTTTGGTATTTCACAAAGTAGTCTCACATCACTTTCAGCAGAATTCCACATGTGAGTGGACATTACCATCCCTGCAAAATAGAAGGCCATCCTTGAGTCTCTTAGGGACAGTTTGGACATAGCAATCCACGGGGTAGGGGGAAAGGGTTGGGTTGAGTTGGGGCCATCTTTATGGTGTACCAGGGGTGTTTTACTTACTTGAGATGTTTACTGAAGGTGGAGCTAATTCTATGCAGGGATGTCTTGACGGTGGTCCTGAGATCATTACGTAGCTGATCATCTGGGTGGGCAGGGCCTATCCTAGTGACTTTGAGTTCACGAGGATCACGGGCGGTCAAGAGAGTTGGCAACTTAAGGAGTTTTTCGAGGGCCTGCAGGTCAGAGAAGAAAAAAAAAATCGAGAAGAATTAAAAAGGATATATTTTCATAAAGAATCCATTCCCATTTGATGAGATGCATAACATCAGCCATTGAACAAAAGCAAGAAACTAAAGGAACATAGAGTGTGATGCTTACGATACCTTCTCTTAAAGATCACATTACAAGAAAATCACAAATATGGCAATTAATGTATCACTAGAAACTGGGAAGCTTACAGATGGCAATCGTATAAGTTTTATGTCAACTGCGTATCTGATGATTATAAAAACAACATAAATAAAAGCTCTTCTAAGCATCTGGAATATCCGAGGATTCGCCAGAAATATAGCGATGTTTTGATGTCGTCACACTAGGGATCGATCCTGCTTAAGCAGACGATGTCCTATAATGAATGAACGTAATTGCAATGCAATTATTTATCAAATTATAAAGAGTTTGGTATATTTAACATGACCTTTTTTCACACCATTCTAAAGGGAAAGTGAAACTGATTCTGATAACTAAAACCGTTTGATTGTAAATACACAGGAGAAGGGTCAATGATCAATGAAATAAACCCCATTTTCAAATTGAAAAGCCCTCCGAATAATAGCATGGATGGTATTCGTTCCCTCTTGAAACGCCGAACATGCCCGGTGCAAGCAGCTGAAAATACAATCGCGTCTTATTTTGTTTACAAGTGACTGATTCCTTTATTTTTTTAACGCTGCATTTTTCATCAAAATAATACCATACACGAAGTTAAGAGTGAGGCAACAGACTAACATTAAGACTGACGCTAGTCAAGTAAGAGAAATAAGTGAAGAGGAGATGACAAAACAGGCACTGAAAAATGTGTAAGATGTTATGGGACATCGTCTGCTTAGACAGGACTGGTCCTTCGTGTGTCGTCACACATCTCAGCAGCGTTCAAGGAGCTCTTCAGCTGCTATATCGGGGGCTGTATTTTACAGTTTTATAATTGATAATAATCATTACTTCAAATGTTTCCAAGCGTTGAATTTGGATAACCTTGTTTAATTTATCCCATATATGCAATAAAAAGTATTAAGCCAATATTTACTTTGATGGAATTTTCTTGTAATGTGATCTTTAAGAGAAGTCTAGAGGCTTGGGATTTTTAAGAAAAATGGATGCCTGAGAAGATAAGAAAATAAAACTACATTGTAATATGATTTCTCTCATTCATAAACACACATTTCAAATCAGGTGCAAAATAAAAGGAGCAACAGGAATAGAGTATACAATACAATATATAGAAATCAGGGTTGCTGAAGCCCATGGAAAGTATTTCTAAGTAAACAAAATCTCTACCAAATGAGCTTTTGCATCTGTGACTTGGCTTCCGTCATCTTTTAACTATTCAGACTGGATTACCAGGAATTTTATTGCAAGTTTTCACTCACAGGGTCAACCTGCTATCTCCACCCCCCCCCCCCCAAAAAAAAACACCTTCCTCAAAAATGATCTGCTTCTGTAACTTTCTCCGTCAAAGATAAAATACCAAACCACAAAAATTTGTACTTTAGCAACTTCAGACGAGTCAAGTCAGGAACAGTTAAATATGCAACAGTGACTCTACTTGAAGAGGGACACTGTGTACTTACATTATGTAAGGCAAGCATTTCAGTGAGAATGTCGGGCAAAGATTTCTGCACTACTCCAAAAGAATCCTCAGTGTAGGAGGCTGCAACTAGCGAAGCCAAAGCTGTAAATGATTCATGCGATAAAAGTGAGAAAATGCCAATGGATAGGAAATTAGTCCTCATCAAATCAACTATATAGCAATTTGGTCGGCTGATTACTATACTACATACTGTTTTTCATATTGATAGATCTTAGATGGAAATCATATGCCTTGCTACTAAATTCCATTTTAAATTTGAATGCAGTAAAATGTTGGTATGACAACGATGAATATGTAGAATTTTGACAAAATATATATCACAGAAGCAATAAATGTTTTATATATCAACACAAGGAAAGTGTAGACAAAGATACATTTGAAATAAATGCAGAATATAATAATAATAATACTTGGATTTATACATAGAGCCTTTTCCATAGGATACAAGGAGCTTGTCAATTACTCTATTTAACAGAGTTGTACAGGTAACTTTTCAGGTGTTTTTTGAAGATGTCTAGTGAAGTACTGTTTCTTAGAAATGATGGGAGATTGTTCCAGAGATGTGGGGCTAGGGACTGAAAGGATTTGAAGCCAGCTTGTTTATGGGATTTGGGAATGACAAAAGAAGGAGCCGATGTAGATCTTAGAGAATATGACGTTCTATATGCTGAAAGAGTGAGGAGATGTATACAAGAAGTGTTGTTACCATAGATTTGAAAGTTTGAACAAGTAATCGGTATTGTATTCTATCAGCAACTGGGAGCCAGTGCAATTCGCGCAACAGTGGAGTAGCATGGGACCATTTGACAGATAAGACAAGCGTATTTGTTTGGAAACGTTGAAGTCTGCCCAGGTCCTGCTTGCTGATACCCCCAAGCAAACACCCACCATAGTCAAGCTTGGAGAGCACAAGTGCTTTAACAACATTGTGACATGTCTCTTGATCCAGGTACCTTCTGAATATGTAGTGCTAAATCTGAAATATGTTGTACTTTTTTAAAATTTGCCATATATAAATATATTAATATTAATATATATTAATCATATAAGGTTTATGCAAGTATCTGTCAAGGCAGTTCTCACCTTCTAGAGCCCATATGTGGAGCTGAGTGTCAGTGAACAGTGAGCGATTATCTGCCTCGGGAAATGGGTCCACAAAATAACGGTAGAGCGCCAGCTGTCGAAAAAAGGCAATACGAGGCTGCAGGAAGAGGAGAGGTCGTCTTGATAATAGATAGGTTGCTTTAGGGGTCATACCTGTGCATTATCGAGCAAAAGAAAGAGAAAATAAATTTAATCAGGTGCACTTTTGAATTATACTGTCATCGTTTTTCAGGATCAAAAAACAACCACATAAATAGAAAAAAAAGCAAATAAGGTAAGTATATGCCATAAGAATAATACACATTTGTGTGCAGTCCCATATACACATTTCTGTGTGCAGTGCATGTGACTCTCGGCAGGATTGAGTTAATTTCTTATCATTTTGGTGATTCCAAAACCTTACAGCATACCCCGATTCTTATTTGCTATATAATCAACCTTCCCAAATTGCTTTGAGACAAATTCTTTCACAATTCAATCTCATGACCGGAACTCAACTTTATCTTTTAATAATCGAAACACAACATTACCTCTACACCACTTCCACTATCACAACTATCACAACTACCAATACTACCTCTACAAGTATGTGAAATACAACCTTCTATACATCTACTAGCACTGCTATCACTTCTCTTTCTGAATTACAACACATCTCATGCAAACTTCACCACTGTATTGCTCGTCAATAGGTCTTCTTTTATTGCTGATCAATTCAAACTAGCTCAGCTAGTTAATTTAGTATTATACTACTGCTAGCACAAATAATAACACAAATTTCTACATTTATTAGAACTGCATCACTTGCCTTTCTCACTTACAACACATTTTCTACAAACTCACCACTGTACTTTTCATTGATTGGTCTCCTGGGTGAAGGAACATAGCTCTGATGAGCAGGCGAATCAACCCAGACACTATCACGGCCTGGTGTGAGGGCACTATAGCTCACATTATGACGGGCTGGTGTCCCGGGCGTGCCATACCCAGCTGCAGGGTAGTCACCAGGGGTACCGTAGGTGGTGGCAGAGAGGGTCGAGATTCGCTGGTGGGGTCCAGGGGAGGCAGCCGCAGTGCAGTAGGAGCTACTGCTGGAAACTGCATAGAAATCAAGTGAAGTTCAATCAGCAATTAGTTTATTGTGTATGGGATTTCTACCCTAAGATGATTACGGTACAATAACAGGAAATATAACATCAAAACAACAAAAAATATTACAAGACAATAAGTTTCATCAAACTCATTAAAGTAATCCAAACCAATACCATTATCTCACGTGAAAAAAACAGTGAACTCAACACTGGGATCCTTACAGCTACTCTGTGTGTGGGTATGTGTATGTGAATGGACATAATCCTTCACCATTTTCTATTTCTATGAAAACTTCCCTCTTTCCTTTGGGGAATTTTTCTCATAAAGCTGTCCCCCTTGATAATGTATATGAAAAGTAAAAGCATATATACCACTTTACCACTATACATGTATTCAGTTATCAAATAACAAATAGTAACACATACATGTAAAATTGCTCTATCTGTTATCTTTTAGTCAAATAACTTCATCATCAGTATATATATTCTTTGCAAAATTTTCAATTCCGTAAACTAGGAATATCTGATGAAAACAAATGTTTTTACTAGGGCAGACACGCAACAAAAATATGCAATAATTACAATGCTCATAATATTGTTAGTACCTCTTTGTGTGTTCTTCCCACTCTGTTTCCTATTGTTTTTCTCTTCTTCTCTTCCTCTTCCTTCATCTTCTTCTCCCTGTTGATCCCGTTTGCTGCCCACTCTTGATGGACGATCAACCGATCGGTCAGCGAGGTGATGAGCTGAAGACACTCAGAGCTGATCCTGGTCCAATTATGTGGGTGACCACCTGAAACATGTATTAGGGGGGAAAACCCAGAATGATTCAAATACATGCTTGGATGCTAGTTGGTCTAACAAAAAGAGCCTTAAGAGAGGCAGAGAAAAGCTGCTTTCCCATACAAGCTGTAAAACATGAGGCCTGAAAAAGCCTGAAATGTGAATGTGGCAGGGCCTGAAATTGAGCTAAAAGCCTTATAGTGTATGAGTATGACAAATGCAAACACAGCCTCAGAGTAGGAATTAGCAACAACAAAACTTAGAACAATTTTATTCCAAAAAGCATTGAAGCATACAACTACAATTAGTCAGTTGTGCATAATTCTTGCTCAAGTTCATCCAGCTTAAGAAGCTTTGGCAATTATCAGAAAACCCATCCGCGGATAATAATATAATATTGACTGGCCTTGAGAAGGATATCAGAATATATTGCCCACAACAGAATCATATTTTGTAGCAATTACAAACCAGTCTGTTTGCCTGTCCGTCCCTCTTATTTCCGGTTATTCATGCAGGTATGTAATCTGGGCCAAGCAATTGTGACGTAAATTGTTACCGTGCATATCCATTGTTTAATCCTTTGTTCACTTTAACGCGTAAACAATACCGTGCGTATGCACATTGATAAAAGCTCACTGACAAGAAAGGGTGGAATATGGCAAAATGTTGCCCTCTTTTTTAGTACATTGGTCTAAGGGGAAAACCCGGAAGAGGGCAATATGGCAAATAATGCCCCCTCCGGTTAACGGATTCGGAGTAGCGCGCAAAATACGGCTTTTTATTTTGCAGCTAAAATGCCCTGTATAGGTAATAATGCCACTTATTGACCTACCAGGTTGACTGAGAGTGAAGATCTGCTGTCTCCTGGCTGATGAATGTTCCGCTAGGATGCTAAGGTCTTGATAGGCAAGGTACTGGACCAGAGGACTGTTCTGTTGTCCCAAAGCACGGTGCAAGGTACACTCCTCACTGGCATCAAAGGCAGTCTCTATCGGGAACTCATACACCTGGTAAATATATGATGAATACTTTGCAAGTTTTCTAGAGGTTTAAGGACTCTCAAAGTCTGAATTAATGCTATAACTTACAAATAGACTAATAAGGAGGTAAGTTAACGAGTCAATAATATCCTCTTCCCCTAGAAGTGGCTCAGTATTGCCAGCAGTTCTACAACACATGGTCCAGCGACAATTGCTCCACAATAAAATTCCTTCACTATTACGGATTAACCTTTGACCAACAAATATACCCAACCCTGACCCTAACACTATATATTTGACAAATTAAAGCCTGGGGCAAATGTCAGGTCACCTTACCAGCATCTAAAATCAAATGTTAATGACCCCTTAGTATAGTTCTTTGTTACAGGATACTACCATGCCACTCCACGATTGTCACTGGCATTACTAGCCAGGATCTCAAACTCAAGACTACATTGATTGACATCCATAATATGAGACCTGGAGAGAACTACTGCACTTACCTCAGTGTTAAAGACTTTGAAGAGGTAAAGAGAGAAGGTCCACAGGTGAGTGATGATGGTTCCAAGGAGCCATGACTGCCATAGCAACCTGACATCCAGGAGACTTCTGATAGAGTCCACAGGGATTGGAAGCTCCTGGAGCTCCAGGTTGGTAAGGAGCCAGGATTTGATCAGACATCCTAGAGAAGGAGGACATATGTTAACAAAAAAGGCACACAAGCTTTTTTTGCAATTAATATGTCTCCTCTAAAATAGTCCCTTTTCAAATAATATACATTTAGGCATATAGGTTTGGGGAAGTATACATGAGGAAAGGAATTTCATTGTGTTTAAAATGTGCCATTCCTTATGAATTAAAGCTTAATTCACTGATTTGAGCAGATACATTCATCATGCACGAGTGCCCTAAAACTGGTCTGATGATACCCATCCAAAATATAGTGGGACACAGGACTAATCAGAATATATTTTATGAATGTTAAGAATGTTCTTGGTATACAGTCGATGAGGTACCACTAGAGCCAAAGCTCGGAACCAGAACTGGTCTTGAGTTGAGCCATGCACAAATCGGGCTACAACACAAATCATGTCACCTCAGTAACAAAATTCCAGTTGAAAAGAGTTGAGTAAAGGCTTTATGTGTTATAATACTTTACCACCTCCAAATTTAAGTTTCCGAATATATACATTTGTGTGTATGTCAACATATCTGTTTAAAGTATTTCAATACGAGTTGCAAAGCCCTCTTAAGGAAAAGAACAGACATTATTTGGTGTCAAAATGTGGATGATGGATTTAACTCTGTTCGTTAAACGAGTTACTGGACTGGTGTAGAACCTGCTAAAGATTTTTCAAAGTTAACAAGCCAGACCAAACCAGGACCATGGGTTGCGAGTCACAGCACTACTTACCACACAAATAATAAACGGCATAGTAATACGCACACAGACGTAGAGCCAAACAGAGTTGTTCAAGACAGATTGCGGGAGACTAGACTTTACTTGGAAGAACTTCACCTGCTGCAAGGGGAAGAAAATAAAGCAAGATAAAAAGGGAGATAATTATGTGAAATTAAATCCAAGTAAAAAGAATTTCAATATTTAGTGCAAATTCTAAATATAGACATGAATAATCAAAATGAAGTAGACGGATAAGATTCCAAGTGTAAAACAAGCATTCCATGCTATACAATTTAATGACACAACTGAACTTTCAAAACATATTACATACCAATGACAACAAGAGATTTGTATCATCAGGGTCAGATAGGAATTGGTACATTTCTGAATGCACAATATGACCATACATTTAAATTTGTATCCATTGAAACCCAAGCTCTGCTAACTTTTGTCCATGGAAACTGAGGCTGAAAAACTTGTTAAAAGAATACTATTTTTTGTTATTCTTCTAAATGAGATATGAACATTAAGAGAATGTCAATCTTCAATCTGTGATATTAAATCAGCCAATTTTTGCACCTTTCAGTAACTTGGTGGCATTTCAAGTTTTCAAACACCAACTTGAAACCTGAAACATTTTATTACAACTACATGTATGAATCTTATTTTCAAAAATGCCAATGATACAATTGTCCAGGACGAAAGTAAAAAAGTTTGTATTGCTATTCATCTTCCCCCCCCCCCCCCCCCGTCTCTCTTCCTCTTTCTCTCTCTCGCACTCTCTTGCGCTCTCTCTCTCTTTCTCTCTCTTTCTCTCTCTTTTTCTCTTTCTCTCTTTTCCTCCCTCTCTCTCTCTCTCACACATATCTGGTGTAGTTACCTGTATGATGTTGAATGTCAATAGATTTGATCTGTGGAGGAAATATGAAACACTGTACACAGCTCCCTGTGGTGTAGAGAAAAGAAAAATGAAATTAATTTTGAAAAACTAGCTCAAAGAAGTATAACAGCATTGAAACACATTTAATAATCTCTGAAAGGCTCATTCAGACATGAGGGGGTAAACCGTGTTAAAAGCAGCACTGTGGCAACATGAATGAGACAAGTGCAATGCGCTTTCTGTACCTCAGTGATCTGTACACAGATCACTGAGGCCCATTTCTTGCATGCAGTTACATTTATTCTATCCCTATACAATAATGTTCTCCCTTTCCATTCATTTTCATTTTCAGTGTTTTCAATTCAGTACAGGACCTTAGTGCTTCTCTCATGCCGTCCATAAAATGATATACAAGAAACCTACATGTATGTCCGTTATGAGCACTTGTGCATATTCTGGGAAATCATCCTTACACAGCTAAAAACACACTTAAAAACAACAAGCATTACAAACATACCAAGAAAGCACCAAATAGGACAAGAAAGAGGTGACGTTCATTAAGACACAACCCTCTCTCCTCCCCGTTGCATCGCGTTGACAGGGCCAAGTAACTACCACCAATCAGCTTACAGCAGGACCAGGCTGTGATCCCTCCCAGGAGGGCGTGGCTAGCAGCATGAAGGAGGCGCTTCGGGCGAGTGACTGATAAGATGATTGACAGCCGGCTCCTATTTACGTATGGAACCACTAAAAAAGAGATATGGGAGGGGAATTCATGAACTAAACTTCGTAATGAGCATTCTGATAAATGAAATGGCCAACAGATTTTGGAACACTCAGAAAAATTTCATTGGGTAAGAATCCATCTGGATATTTCATTTAGTCGACTCTCAATCAAAAGGTTGAGGATTTGTATCCCAGCCTGGCACTAACGTCCTTTGGCAAGACATGAATCCACATTTGCCACTCTCCACCCAGGTGTACCGTAAATAACGTTCTATAAACCGCGCCCCCAACTTTTGACCCCACCGCGGTGAAAAAAAAGCCCCCCACATTTAAAGCTCACTTGCTCTTTCATGCCACACTACGGTTCATACTTTCTAACAGAAAATTAGTGACAAAAAGAAAGGATTTAGTAAAGGATAAAAAGAAAAAGCAACACAACTCAAATCCGCAAAATAGTTTGTTTCCCTAGAAGCCGAAGAAGTCTTCTTCATCAGACAAGTCATCGAAGACTAACAGCTCCTCGTCGCCTGAGTTGGAGTCATTCTCGGCCTCTCCCTCCTGCCAGATGACCTCATCCTCCGTTCCGTCCATGCTGTTAGATATACAGCACTTCAGGAAAGCATGGCAAATGAGGTCCTCTGGAATCTCCTCCCACGCCTGCAGGATCCACGAACAGAAGGTCGGGAGATCCACCTTCCCTGTATGCCCGCCTTGTAGGTCTTCTCCCCCTCCATCATCCAAAGAGACCAACAGCGACGAAGGCCATCCTTGAATGGCTTGCTGATGGAGACAGCAGCTCCTTCATATCGTCTGTCTTATGGCAGCGAAAAGCATCCAGCACCAGCATACTCCGCTGTCTCGACAGGCCACCGACCTGTCTCCCCCAGACCGTCTTCACCCAGTCCTTGGCGATCACCTCGTCAAACCACCCCTTCTCTTGTGCTCGGACGATGATGCCAGCAGGGAACTTCTCCTTGGGAAGGGTCTTGCGTTTGAAGACGACGTAAGGAGGAAGCTTCCTACCATCAGCCGTACAAGCCAACATCACGGTAAACCTATCCTTCTCGTGGCCTGTTGTCGTGATGGGGACGTACCTGTCCCCTTTCCTGGAGATGGTAGACGCCCGAGGGAGATCGAACGTCAACGGCGTCTGGTCCGCATTCCCGATGCGACTGAGGGGGTAGTCGTGCTCTCTATGATGCCGAATGAAGAAGCGCTGGAAGCTGGTCACCTTGGAGTCCACATCGTCGGGGAGCCGTTGTGAGATGGGAGTACGACGGCGCATGGAAAGGTTGCGATGGGCCATGAGGCAATAAGCCCACATCGGCGAACCAATGAAGTCCACGATCCCGTCGGCTTCGGCAATGCATCGTGCCTTGATGCAAAGCTCCACCGTCGAGAGAGCGTGACCCTCACTTCGCTTCTCATGGACCCAGGCGACGACCTTCTCCTCCAACAATGGCCACTTGGCAGCTTTCCCTCTCATCGCCTTCTTCTTCCTTGGCATCGCCGTCAGCTTGTCGATGTCTGCTCTCCACTGCCGAATGATGGACTCGTCTACACCGTGCTGTCTTCCCGCCGCCCGGTTCCCAATCTCTTCTGCATACCGGCAGACAGAGTGTTTTAATGCTGCGGTGAAAGATCTTCTTGAGCCTGGCATCTTGAAAGGGTAGTACGAGTGACGCTTGGAAGAGCTTCGGTGAACTTTGATGAGCTTGGATGAGCTTGGATGGTCTTCACTTGACTGGAGCAAGGTAGAACGTTGTCGTCGTCGTTGTTGTTGTTATTAATTATTATTATTATTATTATTATTATTATTATTATTATTATTATTATTATTATTATTATTGTTATCATTATTATTGTTATTATTATTATTAAGGACAACAACAGTATGATATAGTTACTACTCAAAATAATACTATTTCATGAATGAGACTAAAGGATTACAGTAGAATATTCATTAGGCCGTTGTTTCATTGTCCCCCTTCCTACATGTATACCAAATACTAGTTTGGCATTGTATTCAACTTTAAATAAATCATGTTTCAAGCATGCTATACTGCAAAGTGATATATGTTTTTGCTTTTTTTCAGTATGCTTTACCTAATAATTATTATGATACTATGGAAATGGTTGCATTAAAATAGCAAACAATGCAACAGAAATTCTCAAAACAACTTACCAAGGTATGATAATGCATTGCTAACTGCAGCGATTGCTGAACATAGAAGGATTAGGAAGATACAGCTTACACCATGCAAAGAGAAGCAGGTCCTTAACCATCCTGCAAAAAATGGAAAAATTACACAAATGTATATAACCCTGGTCTAATGAAACAAGTAATAGATGATCTTTGAAGGTAGAGGTTTGCATGGTGGTACTGATAATGCTGAGAAGGCTTACGGTTCACCATGTGGTTAGTCCTGAAAAGGACTGTTGAGTAAGAAGAAGAAAGTAAAGTTGAGAGGAGAAGAAATGGAAAGGCGAGATAGAAATTCAGAGAATGTAAAAGTAATCTTTCTTGAAAGTGTGAAGTCCTGAAAAAGACTGTAAACCAGATGAGAAGGCTGAGAGTGGAGAAGCCTCGACGTTTCAGACAGGTTGACTGTCCGTCATTGGGAGTCCTGAGGAGTAATCTTGCCTTTCCATTTCTTTTCCTCTCAACTTTTCTCCACTTTCAAGTCCTTTTCAGGACTAACCACATCACATGGTGAACTGTAAGCCTTCTCAACGTTAAACAAGTAATAATAATAATGAAACTAGAAATGTCCATTGCCGCGCAATGCGAATGTATCCCCGGCACTGGCAGCGATTCGAAGGAGGGACAAAGAACCTCCCCCTTCCCTCCCTTAAACAAAAGGATGGCGTAGAGATTGCCACCAGTGGCCCGGACTATTGTCAACACTAGGAGCAGCATCACCAAAACAATGTGTGTAGATTAGAGTATAATGCATCTCTATAGAAAATTCGAAAGAAATCTGTCAAGAAATGTGACCTCAGAGCGCACACAAGACATCCACTAAAATATGACCTTTGACCTTATGAAAGACGGAACACTGGGGGCAGCATCACCAAAAACTGTAGTCTAGAGTAATCTATGATGGAAAAGAAATCCGTCAACATATGTGGAAGTTAAAGCGCACAAAAGACATATGACCTTTGACATAAAGGACAGAACAATGAGGGCAGCATCACCAAAATGTAAAGATGTGTAGATTATACCAAGTTACATCTCGATACAAAATTTGAAAGAAATCCATTGCGGAATGTGGCCTGCAGAGTGCACTCACGCCATCCTCCAAAGTATGACCTTAGACCCTATAAAAGACAGGACACTGGTGGCAGCATCACCAAAATATATAGGTGCGTAGACTTTACCAAGATACACTTCCATACAAAATTTGAACGAAATCTGTCAAGAAATGCAGAAGAGTGCAAGAAATGGACAAATGACTTTGACCCTATAAAGGACGGAACAATGAGGGCAGCATCACCAAAAAGTAGAGATGTGTAGATTATACCAAGTTACATGTACATCTCCATGCAAAATTTGAAAGAAATCCATCACAAATTGCGGCCTACAGAGAGCACTCACGCCATTCTCCAAAGTGACCTTTGACCCTATAAAAGATGGGACACTGGTGGCAGCATCACCCAAAACTATAGGTTTTTAGATTACACCAAGAGACTCTTTCATGCAAAATTTGAAAGAAATCAAGAAGTAAGAGTGCACGAAATGGACAAATGACCTTTGACCCTATAAAGGACAGAACAATGAGGGCAGCATCACCAAAAAGTAAAGATGTGTCTATTATACATCTCCATACAAAATTTGAAAGAAATCCATCCAGAAATGTGGCCTGCAGAGTGCACTCACGCCATCCCCCGAAGTATGACCTTTGACCCTATAAAAAATGGGACACCAGTGGCAGCATCACCAAAAACTAAAGGGTTTTAGATTACACCAAGAGACACCTTCATGCAAAATTTGAACGAAATCTGTTGGAAATGTGACCGCCAGAGCGCACATAAGAGTGCACACAAGACATCTATCAAAATATGACCTTTGACCCTATAAAAGACAGAACACTGGAGGCAGCATCATCAAAATATATAGGTTTCTAGATTATACCAAGAGACACTTTCGTGCAAAATTGGAACAAAATTTGTTGAGAAATGTGACCGCTAGAGCTCACAAAATAATGTCACATGGCAGCGGGGGCAGCAGCAGAACGCTGCTGAATCCAAGGTACCGTATCTTCCGGCATTCTGCCGGGGGATACAATTATATAATATTGACTGGACTTGAGGGGGACATCGAAAATGTTGCCCGCAACAGAATCATATTGCCCCGAGTCGAAGACGAGGCAATATGGTTCTTTTAACCTGGGCAACATTTTCGATATTCCCCGAAAGTAGAGGCAGTCAATATTATTATTATTACCTATATCATGTATGTCATGTATATATGCCTATCTTGTAGCAATGACGGACACATCTGTTTGCCTGTCAGTCTCTCTGATTTCAGGTAAATCATACAGGTATGTAATCTTTGCCAAGCAATTGTGACGTAAATTGTTACCGCGCGTATCCTTTGTTTAAGTCTACAAGTTAACGCGTACACAATACTGCGCGTATGCACTTTAATAAAAGCGCTCTAGACAAGAAAAGGTGAATGTTACTCGGGCTCAATGTTGACCGCACTTTTTGTACACAAAGTGAATGGTGAAACCTGGAAGAGGGAAAATATCAGGGAATGATGACCGCTCAGAACTAGGTCATTTGCGGACCATGCAAAATATTTTTGAGGAATCACAAACCATTCAATTCCGAAAAATGCTTGTGAAAAAAATCCACCTAAAACATTGCATCTTGCCTCTACGGCGTGAACGCTACTGCGCCGCTTATGCAGGGATTCTGCTGCTCCAGTTTTGCCTCACATTGCACCAGTGGTGCCGCACCCTTCGCAAATGATATTGCGAAGAAGGATTAATCTAAGATAAATCACTATGTTGTAAAAAATGTTCACTTAGTACACGGAGCGCTACTAAACCATATGCAGGAAGCTATCTGGCTATCGCATTGTCTTTGCGGGATTGCACATGCGCACTGTGTAATGCACTTGTCGGGCTGCCTACGTCACGATTTGTGTGTTGTAGGAATGGCGCGTCACAACTGGAGCATAGGCATTCTCGGCAAGACAGCCAACTTTGAACAAAGATAATTTATTTCCAAAGTATTTTTCATGCAAAAAATTTGTCTAGCAAATATCTATGGAACTTAAGCTCTGTTACATTGAAAACAGAAAATATGGTACATATTATTTATTTTGTTTCAGTCTGCTAAATAGGAATTTCTTGTTCTACCTAAAAATTAGCAGAACTTAAAAAAGCCCTGTGGATAATTCTCTTTGGAAACGAACTTCTCCTGCCGTCATTCTTTGCGCGATCGGCAGCGAACGAAACGCCGCATAGTTGTTCCTTATTAATTACGGTACAATATCTGCGAACCAATCGCATCCGTTCATTTTGCTCTGGAGAGACTACAGGGCAGTTGACACAGGGCGTTGCAGCAATGAAGCTGTATTGCAAGGGTGCGTCATGACTGGTGACATTACAGTATGTGGATATTTTAGGTCATGTCTTTATAAGACCACTTAATAAATTCGCTGTCAGAGGCAAAATTCATTTCATACTAGGTGGCACAATTATCTCTAACCACTGTTAGACATAAACACTGAGATATATAATTGCAATAATAAACAGATAACTAGCACGAGCTTGATAGAAGTGGTAACATTATATTAGCAATGGCAAATCCAGTACTACAATAAGTAAATTCTAACTCAATCAAGAAAAAAAACAACTGCTGTTTAGTGACAAATTCACATATATTACCTTTGACTTTGGTCATATCTAAAAAAACACACTTTAGAAATGTTAAGAGTGAATTTGTAGCATGCATGCTGAAATTGCAATTTACAGCAAGCAAGAAGTTATGCGAGTATTTCCTGTAAACCAAATTCTGATCTTCAACACTGGACCATAAACACTATTTAATCTTAACCCTAACCTAAAATCAAACTGCAACCATACCTTTGAAAAATAAAGCCCAGAGCACATGGTGCTGGAGCAAATTAAAGTCCTGGTCTTACCTATAAGCCATGCTGTAGGATGAAGGAGGGCAAAGTGAGCCAGAAAGATATAAATCCCAAGAGCAGGGGGCAGCAACAGCATAGACCAGGCTATGCTTGCTCCTGTCCTCCAATGGAACACCTGCAGTGGGTAAGGACAACAAAGATGATGTCTGCTTTAACAGAGCCAGAGCCCAAAAGGGTGTTAATTCAAACCATTAAACACAATGGCCTGTATTCTAGAAACTAGGCCGCTGATTTATGGAAGGCCATTCATCAACCCCTAAGTCCTGTACAAATTACTATATTTATATTTCCTGGCATGAAATTAGCATCAGAAATCAATTCTATCGTGAGGTATTTGTATAATTGCATTTAGTTCCAGGACAAGAGAGAGTCTATGGTGATTCTGTAGGATTAAAAGTGGGTGACATTTGGCTCTCCATAATTCAGTGGCCTAAACCCACTCAATTATGCGGGGGCTAAAAGTTAGGCACCTTTCGAAAATACAGGCCAAGGTTACTGACATTACAGCTTTCAAAAGTCTGAAATAAATTCCATAATGTTAACTCTTTGTAAAAGTCCATCTGCAGCTTAAAACTTCTGATCTGCATATATTTTATTTTAAAGTTTCTGATCATATCATATTGGAGCAGAAGTTTACTATTAATACTCAACTGTCAGATGAAAGATTAAAATGATCCTAAATGCTTCTAATCTCATTTTTTTACTTTGATATGAATACATCTTCACTTTTTAAAGAGTTTATTGATTATGACAATGCAATATTCTAAGCATTCTGCAATTACTAATCTTGGAGTAAAGAAAAATAAAAGATTATTCTTTGAAGGTTAATTGAAATTCACCTATTTACAGTTAACAACAAAATTATTCATACCCCTTGGAAAATTCTAGTTTTTTGCATTTTTCCTAAAAATGAATGGTTAAATGAAGTTACTTGCACATCACTTGAATACATTTAGTTATCATCTGCAAATGAATACCGTTTCCGGTTTCACCTCATTTGCATAACAATAGAAAAGGTGAGTTATCCAAACTGGGCGATGTTCAAAATTATTCATACCCTTGGTGATTTATTGACTTTGTCAGTCAGTATGAATCCGATCCTTGTGATTAATGCTTGTAATTCACTTTATTTTAATACACCGTCACAAGGCTTCCGGAGGGGTCTCTGCTGGGATATCAGGCCAGTACCTGTTCTCCAATGGCTCAATCTCCTTGAGGATGTGTCCACACATGCCTTCACCTGACCTTCAGGGAGTTCATTAGATTTCGTGTCCTATACAGGTGATGCAGTTATCGACTTCATGATGACAGGACTATGATACTGAAATTTTCGGTCATTTATTCCATGCATTTTAATGAAAATTCTGTATCTACTTATGAAGCAAAGCACCATTCCTGAAGAGCCCTTCCCTTTTGCACTGCCTGTGGGAGGGTTCACCTTTATTCATTGGCCCTATTCTTAATCAGAGTGCTCAGGAAGGCCATGTTGGTGATATTAAAGTCATTGCATGACTCTAACGTCAGGTCACCATGAATAACAGTATGAAACCTTTGAGTACCATACACATCCCACATTGACTGTTACTGTATATCAATCTTCATATGGTATATTCTTTGTATCTTTGGTATGAAAGCTACAATCCTTGATATCAAAATGAATGTAAACCAAATTTATACCATATGCCCTCCATGTTACCAGCTGCAGTGCACAAAATGCTACCACTTTGACAGTGCACTGGAACATAAAGATCAGTATTTTAAGCTTCACTAGAGTACCCACTTGCAGGTGTCCATATCAAAAATGTGTCAATCAGTGTAACTGAATAAACTGATAAAATTGGCACCATCCAACATTTAGACAACTACCATGGCCTCCCTAAACATTCTTAATAATAATGGAACAAAAGTATCAGGAAATACCTTCCCTTGACAGTGCAACAGTGAATGCCTCTAGGGAAGTCTCTCCAGGAAGAGTGCTTTGTTTCAACATAGATACAGAATTGTCATTAAAATGTAAGGAATATTAAAGAAAATATCAATATCATAGTCCTATCCTCATGACGTCTAAAACTACACCACCTGCAAACACAAAATCTGCTTTAAATCCATCGAATCCCCTGAAGACCAGGTGATGGCATGTGTGGACAACATCCTCAAGGAGATTGGGCCATTGGAGACCAGGTATTGGCCTGATATCTCAGTAGAGACCTCCAGAAGCATTGTGACAGTGTGAAGAAAGTGTTACGAGCATTAATCACAAGGACTGGATTCATACTGATTGACAAAGTCAATAGATCACCAAGGGTATGAATAATTTTGAACATCGCCCAGTTTGGATAATTCACCTTTTCTATTGTTATGCAAATGAGGTGAAACCAGAAGCAGCATTCATTTGCAGATGATAACTAAATGTATTCAAGTGATGTGCAATTAAATTCAGTTAACCATTCCTTTTTAGGAAAAATGCAAAAAACTAGAATTTTCCAAGGGGTATGAATAATTTTGTTGTTAACTGTACATCATTGAAAGGTGAAAGGGAAATCCAACCTAATAATGGCAAGTTGTTCAGAAAGCAACCAGAAAAATCAGATAGGTGAAATTTTGAAACAAAATCAGACAAGCAATAAGAAAGTTGTGAATTTTTGAAAGTTGTAATGTATAATCACTATGCAAATGGGAATTTTAAATTGGCCAAATCAGTAATGTCACAGTGATATAGCAGCAGACAACTCTCCCGTTTGCTCCAACACACAAAATGATTAAAACGTCACTTTTTCAAAACTTATTAATCAGTAGGATCTTTTTATATTGGGAGTACCTATAACAATATGCTATCTACAATATATTTTGAGAAAAGGCACTTTAAAGGCACTTCAGAGAAAACTGGAAATCAATGACATTTTAGCGTACGACAAACTGGAGAGTTGACCTAGGGACGTCACTATCAGCTCACCAAAGTATGTGTACCATTTGTCTTTTCGAGATTTGCATCTTAGTGATCTCATTTTTCCAAACATTCATATCTTTTTTTATTCTCTGTCCAATTTCTGTCATACTTTTATTACAAAAGTTGGATTGCCCCTCAACCAAATTGGCAAATAACGCAAATGATACAGCCAGGTACTGGATGCAGCACTAATTGGAGAGAAATCTTTTGAAGGGATACGCCACCAGGCGGCCGTGGGGAAAGTCAGGATTGCGTAAGCCCCATTCACTCGTACAAAGCGTCAAACGCGTCCGTCAGACTACTGGGATTACATTTCAGACTGCATGAAGTGGACCGAATCTCGCACGAGATCTCGAGCTCAGGCGGAGCGTGCATGTTGCGCGGCCACCAGTCTATCCGGAGTTTGCGCCCCGTGGGGCAACGGCATGATCAGGTAACGATCACGGTGCCCTCTCGTGGAATAAAAACGTCTACAATCTGCGGTTGAATATCCCTTTAATGTAGATCAATATGTTTTAATATGTCCACCAATATGAATACATTTTTTCCATTTCCTCAATACCAAAAAATAGCAAAATATTGTTAGTAGATCGAAACAATTCACATAACACCGAGACCCGGACCGCGAAAAGGAAATTATGTGATCTCCTAATTCCTAACTTCCAAAGTTTCTTAACCCTTTCGAGACAATTGACCACATTTGTGGTTTGGCTCAATAACTTTTGATTCAGAGCTCTAAAAAATATACCAGATGCATGAGCAGAAAGAGAAAAATTTCTGCACACACTATGTCCATTTTTGTTGCATGACCATATTGCGTTTGATGCCAGGAATTTTAAAAACGAAGATAAGCTTTAAAATCTTTAAATTGGCAACACATTGTAAGGTTCAAAATCATTTTTTAATCGAAATTGGCAATTATTTCAACTTTTCGAAAAAATTCCTAACAATGTCAATGTACTTTGTTTTCAAAGACAATACACCTTATTAGAATCACGGAGGACTAAAAAAAATATTGTTGCCAATTTCTCAACCACGATATACAGTAGCCATGATAGCGGCATTACTTGTCGATCATCCTAGCTAGGCACGCTCACATATTTTTAATGCTCATGAAAATCTAGTGAAACTTACCTTAAATTGAAAAGATTTCGTCACAGAACATGAAAATGTATTGAGCTAGACGTAAAATTTAATATAACTATAGTTATGATTTTTTATATGCGACAACCTCGCCAATGGGCAGTCAGGGCAAATTCATCAGCATTTTTGATGTCCGAGAGATAGTGCTGGGACTAAAAACCGGGTACCCGGGTCCCGCCCGAGAGCATCGGGTCCCAGGTCAAAATATTACATGCCCGTTTCCCGAAAATAAGTATTTAATGATTACTCATGTATGTAACATGACAAGGCGGTAGATAACGTCGACCAGCCATTCAATATCTACATGTAAATATCCATGTAGCACCCCACTGCAGTGATGCGCTTTCGAGTTTTTCCCAGTGTTAATAGCTTATTAAGGGTAAATATAAGCTTGTAATTTGTGTTATATGATTTTCGGGTAACCGGGAACCCGCCCGAAAAATCGTCGGGTTCCCGAATTGAAAAAATACCCGAAGCTCCCACCCCTACCGAGAGATCAGCTGATCAGTGCGCATGCGCGTGTTGCATTCGGTTCAAATTCGTCAATATACGGGACTACACATTGCAATGTAGAAATATGCCCTCGCAGGCGCTCCAAATCTGCCCGCGCGAACTCCGCTGTATGCGTGCAATGTTGGAAAATTCCCCGCGAAACTGGCTGACAAGGGTTTTTTTCGAGCCGTCTTGGCAGTTAGTGGCAGAAAGAACCGTCACGAATTTGGTATCAAATCAATCCTTACAATTTGAATTTTATAGTAGAATATGTACTTTTGATGTAATGTGTCTGATACTTCAATTGAATTCACGAAATCGGACAAATTGAAGCAAAAGTGTTACTTATAGACATATTCAGACGCAATTTTCGTATATGGATTATGATGTCGTCGTCGGCAAAAAATACTTGCATTGTAAAGCTGAAGTCGCAAGGAAAATGACGTCATATTTCTTTTAACCATTGATTTATATAATACCCCTAGAATGGGAACTTTGAAGGGGGTGTGCATGATAGCGAATGGACAGGTGACCGATCTTGCGTGTCGCAACTTTTGTACAGCAGAAATGAACACGGAGAATGCGCCCTCTCGTGTTGGATGAGCGTGCCTGTCCCAGCCCTCCGCCGACCGATATTGGAGACTCTCTCACATTTCTCTCTGATATATCACTTTTATCAGAGACTTCTGTAAATAATTTTGGTCTCTGATTTGGGAGACCGACTTGCTTTGTTTACAAGCTAAGTCTCCAATATGGGAGACAGTCTCTCAGTCTCAAATGGGAGAGAGTCTCTCAGTCTCAAATGGGAGAGAGTCTCCGATATCATCAGATCATTATCAGCCGTGCTCACGTCACTCAGTCACTGCATGATTTGATACACATGTGTTTCCTCCCGTCCCAATCATTCAAATTTGACAGTTTACCAGAATTATTAAATAACACAACTACTCCGAATCATGCTACGTAATGCTTACATCTTTCATATACCAGTCTTTACTGGACGCCATGGCATGGTTCAACAATAAGTGAAAATGACAGCAAAAATGCGGTAGATTAGTTGTCTCCGATTTCGAAAAACCGCCGAGGACAATCCTTGTATAGTACAGTATGAAGCGCCAAGTGTCACCACGCACCGCGCCGCGGCACACCGTATAAAAAAGAATGGGGCTCACTAGTAATTGGAACTAAATTTATATTCATAATTGTAACCAAATGAATCTGGTAAGAAGATGATCATTAATAAAAGACATTGGCAGGTTCTATGGTACTCGATGGGGTAAGTCCCCCCGTCTCATCACCGGGCAATGTAACCTTGCTAGTAATATGGACCGCTCTTCATAAGGACCACTTATTCATAAGGACTGCTATCCATAACGCATGACTAAATGAATAGCGGTTTCGTATGAATAGCGGTTCTTCTAAATAGCGAGCAAACCATAGACAAATTACCTCGCTATTCACAAGGACCTCCATTCATAAGGACCATTATTCATAACTGTTCATAAGGACCGCTATCTATCAGTCATAACGCGTGTTAAATCAATAGCGGTTTTCTATGAAAAGCGTGAGCAGACCCCGGGGGGGGGGGGGGGGGGGGGGGGGGGCACTCAGATATATGGGTGTACACATGCGCGTCCAAGAAAACGCGTAAAAGGGGTCCTTTTTTCAGGTGGAACGCGTAAAGGGTGCTTTTGACTAATCTGGTCGAAGTCAAACCTGTTTATAGGGGGGTTGGATGATGAAAAACCGCGCAAAAATCCTCGTTTAGGGGTCTTTTTTTCATCCAAGTATAAAACCTGTTTAGGGGGTATTTTGAAATTCCATGGACACGCATGTGTACACCCATATATCTGAGTGGCCCCCCGGGGAGCAGACCCCGTTTTAATCATCATATAATGATGAATTTACACCAATAACTGAATGATGCATCAACAATGGTCACTTGGGAATTTTAACAAAATGAATAAATAAACCAAGTTCAAAACAAAACTAGACCGTAACAACCTTGCTGATCTACAGGTAATTTAGATAAGTAACAAACTGAAGTACTAAATAATAATAATAAATTATAATAAACCGGTTTTTTTTATAGCCCATATCACATTAACGTCCATGTGCGCTTCCTAAGATTTTGGATTATTATTACCCTAGCTTTAGCTCCTTAGCTTTTAGTTCCCAGAGCACGGCGCATGTTAAGGAATAAATCCTGCAAGGTAGCAATTTAACACCTGTGTGGTAAGAGACAACTTAGATAAAATGCTTTGTCTAAGGGCATATGCACCGGGCATAGATTCGAATCCTTAATCTTCTCAGGATTGAAGGTAAAGCTCCCACAACTACAATGAAAGCAATACAAGAACGCATGCATGAGGGAGGAAAAGAGGAGAGAGAGAGAGAGAGTGTGTGTGTGTGTGGGAAGAGAGTACAGACAGAGAGAGAGAGATGGGGGTGTCATTAATTTGCAAACATTTTCCACAAGGCTTTCTTTGCCGATAGAAAAATTCTTTAATGGGGGGTATCACACCCTGACACCCTAGTTAGCATGTTAGCGACACTATGTTCATGATGTTGGCCATGACTGATATGCTTTATATAATTATATACAGCACATATTAACTCTTCCAAATTTACCTTGTACATGTTGACAATCTTAAAACTATAAAAATACAAAACTAATAATCTGTCCGATACTACACCAACTAAACTCCTAAAAAAGTTTTGCAATTAAAGTTTGAGAGGTTATATAATTATCTAGTGTTGCTTTATCATCATACGTGAATGTGCATGGTATCTTGAGAAAGCTTGATTAATACTCTTTACAATGGTGTGTCATTTTGTAATACTTATGCAATCATGAAGTGCGCTATCCTTCTGAAGATGAAGCAAGGTCAAAAATAAAATGTTGCAAAATCCGTTGTTTTCAACAGTGAATTCCAGTTTCAGTGTTTTAAGAATGGAATTTAAAAGATGTTGATGCGGTGATGCGCGAAAGTCCACATAATTATGGTAAGTTTTCATCTGCATACGTGGGTGAAAGCTGTTTGGACTAATTTTGAACCTGGCCATTTTAAAAAGTTTAAGATGTTAAAAAGATAAGATGTTGGTTGAAATGTGTCTTCATCCATTAGTTTTGGATTAATTATTCATTTTGAGTTTACTTTCATTATACGAGATTTTGAACTTTTCCCGGTTTCACCAGTCCTCAACAAACCCTCAATCACGTATGCAAATGGTATACTCACACTTTCTCTAAAACACAAACCATTCCATCCCAACTAATGACAAAACATTGAAGACACGCATTATTTTTTTCTTCTCTCTCTCTCTCTCTCTCTCTCTCTCTCTCTCTCTCTCTCTCTCTCTCTCTCTATCTCTCTCTTCCCTTCTTTATTGCGAAATGGTTGTACATCAGCCTCAGAAAGTCAGTAGCGGTACTGTATACTCGCACTCGCTCCAGTCGCGCTCATCCCAAGCCTGGCCGCAACATCGTTTGGGGGTACACCTGCTTGGAGTTGTCCAATAATTGCTTGCGCCTTTACGAGATTCGATAAGCGTGGCATCTTTAATCTTACAAACGAACACTCAGTAAACTGCAGCTCTACCTCGCACAAACCAGGAAAATGTTAGTTATAGGACCTATTCCCCTGCACAAACATTAGTCAAATCAACTTCCAATCAAGAGGGATAACATCATTCGTGGCTTTGGACTTCATCACCATCTGAACATCATTGTTGTTGTTGTTGTTGTAGTAAAAGGAATGGCACTTTTGACCACTAGAGTCCTGTGTGCCAATAGCTATACATGTATAAATAGTCAGTCGGTAGGTCAGTCATAGAATAAATCATTAGCATAAAATTTTATCAATCATTTCTACTAGTACAATTTTCATAAAATATCTTCCAAAACATGCCTTTAAAAATCAATCGTAATTCAAATATGTTTATAGAATATTTTCCACATGAGCATCTAATGTTGAAAAGGAATATACATTGTAATACTTCTGTAACATCTGTTTGGTGTTCTATTTTACAAAAACAAGTAGAGAATATTTAAAGCCCAACATCATTTCATTATCTTATTCAATGGATAACAAAGCTTTTAGTATATGTAAAGCTATTGATGCAGCTAAATGCCTGCTCTCTATAGTACCACTGAACATCATTCAAACACATTTCATGCTTTAAAGAAAAGAATAAAATACACATGACCAATGAAATTCCTGCAAGACATGCACTGTCACCTCGGCACTATTCAAAACACATTACTTCTTTGAAAGAAATGGAGACTTCACGGTGTTGAAAACAATGCATTATGCAACATTTCACCTCTGACTTTGCCCTATATCAGGAGCAGGCGCGTAGCCAGAGGGGGGGGGGGGGGGGCGATGGGGGCGGTCGCCCCCCCCAAAAAAAAAAAAAAAAAAAAAACGCCAAAAAAAAAAGTGAGAGCGAAAAAGCGGGGGGAAGTGAGAGAAAAAAGCCTAAAAAGTTGCTACGAGCCGTTATCTATCTATCCAAATTTGCTAAAACGGCAAAGTTTTCGCGCTTCGTGAAGGGAATACTCCCCTTTATCTTTCTCTCAAATTTGCCAGAATGTCAAAAATTTCGCGCTTCGCGCTGGAAGGGGAAACCCCCCTCCCTGCGCCCCACCGCTGTTAAATACAGTGCTGTATTGCGTCCAAATAATTGAAAAGCAGTCAGGGCATCGAACTAACTTTTCGCCTGAAAAAGGTGCAACACGAGCCGTCATTTACCAGAACGTCAAAGCTTTCGCGCGGGAAGGAAGAAACTCCCCCTCAATCCCTGTGCCCCCTCCCCCCCCCCCCCCCCCCCGTTGTTACATATAGTGCAGTCTTGCACCCAAAGAAAGCAGTCAGAGCGTCGAACTAACTTTCCGCCTAAAAAAAAAGGTGCTACGAGCGGTTATCTTTCTCTCGAATTTGCTCAAATGTCAAAGCTTTCGCGCTTCGCGCGGGAAGGGGGAAACTCCCCCTTCCTGCTCCCCCCCCCCCCCGTTGTTACATATAGTGCAGTATTGCACCCCAAAAATTGAAAAGCAGTCAGATCGTCGAACTAACTTCCGCTTAAAAATAAGGTGCTACGAGCCGTTATCTTTCTCTCGAATTTGCTCAAATGTCAAAGCTTTCGCGCTTCGCGCGGGAAGGGGGAAACTCCCCCCTCCCTGCACCCCCCCCCCCCATGCCCGTTGTTACATATAGTGCAGTATTGCACCCCAAAAATTGAAAAGCAGTCAGATCGTCGAACTAACTTCCGCTTAAAAATAAGGTGCTATATACGAGCCGTTATCTTTCTCTCGAATTTGCTCAAATGTCAAAGCTTTCGCGCTTCGCGCGGGAAGAGGGAAACTCCCCCTCCCTGCACCCACCCCTGGGGAGCACGCTTCGCGTGCTCATCAGCAATTGCTCAACCGCACCCCCTAAAATGAAATCCTGGCTACGCGGCTGATCAGGAGTACTGCAAATTCCATGATTAGTCGGCAAATGGCACATCATTGTAAAGAGGAATAATCAAGCTTTTCATTGACACCAGTTCATTTTTCATACATGAGTAACAAGAAAGACATCATCCCTCAAACTTGAATTACAAAACTTTTTTTGAGGGGCTTTGATGAATCAAGAGAAATACATTAACATCTTGTAGGACTATACTACCAGAAATTAAACTTCTTTTTTTTCTGGCATGGTTTAATGGTCAGTGCTGGTAACTTTCACCTCCCTCACCTCCCTCACCACCATCACCAACGCACGTCCATGGTATGGTGGAATTGCAGAAAATATCATCAAACCACTTTCAGGTGAATTTATACAATTAAAAACATCCAGTTCTGTTCAAAATAACATTTATTTCCCAGGATACGACACTTTCATGGCTTTTAAAAATATGGTGTAATTGGCGGTCAACAACTCAAACTAAGTATGGGCAGTGAGTCAAGTCAAGTGTAAAGTTGTGTCTGTTATATAATTGTACAAACTATTATTATTATCATTTTTTTTGTAAGAGGGTAATACATCGAGCTATCAAAGGGGCTTTAAATTTACTATTTCCAGCGAAAATTCAATGATGATACCATTGTCGTGTGCGACAACTTTTTTTTTCCTTTTGGATTTGTGTCTGCAGCCGTACGTTAAAGTTTGCGAAATTCACGAAGTCCGCCGGCGGGTTTGACACCAAAAACTTTGATTGTTGCTGGAGCAAAAGGAGAATTTTACACAAAAATGACGCTCGACCCTTCTACAGGAGTCCCATTTGTAAGATCGATATGCATGAGTGTTATTTTTTCACATCATATTTTGTTGTTTGAAACTTGAAAGAAATAATCAAGTGGAATCACTCCCGGGTACATTTCTGTAAAATAGTTGGTATTTTCTGTCGCATGTACTAAAAGTATGGGGGGAAAAATAAGATAAATATTTTAAATACTTGCTTTCAAATTCAGCCCTTAAAAATCTCACTCCTACATCAAATGGCAATTAGGAAGAACTCTTGATATTTTCAGCAAAATCCAAAGTCAAAATCTTGTCCAAAACCGGAGAAATCCCCGCCGATTTGTTTCGCGATCGCGTGTTGTTTACAAACTGCCGATGTCTTAGACTAAAATCGGCCAATATAATTTTTGTCCACGAAGAAACTCGGGATCGCAAGCGCACATCGATCTTTACGATCGCGCACACAGAAAATCGGAACTTTTCCGTGTATGCCATTGGGACCGAATTTTTGAGGACAAAACTCTTTTGGGGAGATGTCAGCGCCCGCGGCGACCAGGAAATGTACACAATGACTCCGATAGCTCGTTTCGCGAGAATCAACAGTAAATTACGGATTTCATTTTTGGAAATATCTTTTCCAACATTGGTGAGTTGAATTTATTGTATTTCTTGGATATTTTGGGGTTGGTTTTTGAAAATTAAATGCCGATTTTGAGTGAATATTGGTGACTTTTGTGCAGTGGTGTTTTAAAAAGATGAGGTGTATGATTGCCTACATTATACACACGAAGTATAGGAATGTAGCTATGAGTGAGTGGAATGTCGTAGACACACCCTTTTTTTCTTCGGTCCCATTAGCCGGAATTAGTGTAAGGTACCGTAGTTTATTTTCGTTTCGGCTCCATGGTATTAGCCTCTAGGCCTACTTGCGAATTGCGGAGGGCTTTTTCCCCGACGCTTCCCCCGTGCGTGGGTGCCGCGCCCCATGGCGGACTGTTTGCTACGGCTGATGCGAAGCAGTCGGACCATAAACGTCAAGATTTGTATTGTATTTAGATCTAGATAGATATGAGACTACAGCTAATGGTTGAGAATTTACTTTAACGTTACAACTGGAAAATTAAATTCCTCGAGTTGACAATCCAAACAAATGAGTAGACATGTCACTCATGCCATGGTGGTAGAGTATTGACTATAGTATTGTCATTGACTATTTTCAGTATTCAGCTAGTCTACTAGTAACTAGTAGTAGGCCTAACTGTTACTGATTTTATTTGATAGAGATGAGTCTAATTCTCAATCTTTTCTCCTACTTAATCTTAAGTAATTGAGAACTGATTACTTGGTCAAGAGTGCTTGTGATTGTTGAGACTGAGTGAGAGAGTTTTTTTCCTTTTTCTTTTCAATATTTTTTTTTAATTTAGGGTGAAAAATGGGGTTTTAATAACGCCTATGTTGAACTTGAAGAGGAAATGAGAGAAGCTGAGATAGGTAAAAACACCAGGGGGTCGTTTCATCAAATCAACTCCATGACAGTCATAACTTTTATCGGCGATCTACGGAAATGTCATGGACTTGACAAACTGTTTCACAAAGACATAATAAACAACAACTCAGTGATATCGATACTCATCGGCTAAAAACCATAGTCTATATCACAGTCCATTGGATTTATCGTCAATTTCCCAAACAGACTTTGAGGCTCAGTTTTCCCTAAACTGTTCCATAATGTAAAAAATGGCAGCGAAAATTAATACTGATGATACAAACATCCCGTTTACATGAAAAGATGTGTTACTTATGGCATCTTAGAATTTATAAAATTGAGAAAACTTGAGGATGCTTTTGTGATGTTCGAATCTAGATTTATAAATAAGAGGATACTGTAATTGAATAATTATGGAAAGAAGACCCAAATTGTGTACACTTAAGATAAAATGAATAAATTAAAATATCTTATGACCCAATTCTTAATATTTATTTATAAAAAATGCATTTAATATCATCTATATTAAAGCATTGTATGAAAAGGGAAAAATATAGGGAAAATACAAACATGATAAATTGTTGTTTACATTGGTCTGTATATACAGACTGTTCCATATTCGACAATTTTTTTATGGTAAACCGATGTGGGTGTTTTTTAATATTAATCTCATTTACTTGTTTGGGGGTCAAGAAGTCATAAGAACATATTGTCCGTCTGTAAAATATTATGATAAAAACAGTAGTAAAAATATTTGATAAGAGAATGATAAAGGAATGTGTTTGGAGATTAGGAAATAAATTTCTCTTAACTTACATTTTTCATTTTTTCGCAGCCCATAGACTAACTAAAAGCTGGCTTGTGATGGCGTTCTAGAAAGATATGACAGGTTTGGAGTACCGACAAGTCACTGTCAGGGAAGTTGTCGCTGATCTTCGCAAATACGGCTTTGTGAAACAGTTAGCGGACAAGTTGAGCGACAGCGTTGAGATGTCGCTGATCTTGTCGTTATGACGGTTTGATGAAACGACCCCAGGCTCTATGAAAAGTAGTGTAAGATTAAAAATGTTTAAAAATCTTCGTAGGGCCCATTCTAGGCTGGGGAGGGGGGGCTATTTTCTCAAGGAGCATCAAAGTTCTTGCTCTAAGGTGAGCACTCTATTACAAAAGGTGACATTCATTTAGATGGGTTTAAGAGGAGAATTTCCTTTTTCATTTTGTAAATAGATCTAAATGTAATTTCATTAAAATTTAATGTTTTGTAAGTTCTGTCCATTCTGAATTCTGACTTCCGATCTCTCTCTTCCCATTGTCAGAATTTGACTATTAGGCCTATCGTAGGTGCAGGAAAAGTTTAGCACATGCAGCAAGTAAAACTATTAGCATGACTGCAGCTTCAGGACGACAGCAGCTTCAGCACGGGATCAATTCATGTTTTAACACTGAGATAATAAAGAAACAATGGATAGAAATGTCATTTTGATTTGAAATATGAACAAATATCACATTTTCATCATGATTATAAAGAATCCTCCAACATCTCTCAAGTCCTTATCAGTTGTTATGAATGCAAGATGGTAGTGAAGAAGATTCACAATCACCTTTTGGAAGAAAGCCGATACCTTCCATGTGATAAAATAATGATAGATTATGTGATGACTGGAAGTTTAGTTACATGTTCAGTAAAGAGAATCATAAATTTGTATCAGCGCTTATGGGCCAGTCACAAATCAGTTGCGATGCGTCGGCGATGGGTAAAACCCGGAAATTTTAACAAAATCTTGAGACAGATCTCACGATTTTGCACCCGTCGGAGGCGCTCTCCGGACGCCTGCGGCTTGTCGCAGATTTTTTAGGCATCGCCACACCCGTCGCGGTCCCCAACTTTGAACTTAAAATTTTAAGATTGCTCGCAAGATTTTTCACCCATTTTGGGCATCCCAGACATAATCTCCGATGATCTACGATGCCCTCCGATTAATCGGAGGCGTCCTCCGAATAATCTGAGACTAGTCGCAAGATTCTGTGTGGGATTGGAAATTCAGGTTGAGATTCAATGTCTGCGAGTAGTCTCCGGCGCCCTCCGACTGAATCGGAGGCGCCCTGCGACGATTCGTACGCTTTCTGTGATCGTCTCCGACGAATCGTACGGTGGAATCGTAGTAAATCGCCGTGTATATAAGGGCGCCTCCGACCGGAACGCTAAAAGTTTGAGACGCTCTTGCTCCAGGGGGAAAAAAATTTAAAAGAAAAGACGCTCGCAGATATCGTCTCCGATCCCCTCCGATGCAATCGGAGGCGATCGGAGGCTAATCCCACGATTTTTCGACAAAACCGGGTCAAAATCCTTGAAAAAATCTCAGACAATGTGACTGCTCCACTTTTATTAGGATTATTGCTAGGATTGTTCAAGGATTCTTTATTTTCTACGACGACCCCCGGCCAAAACTAATCCCCGACAGATCGCCGACATTGTGACTGGGCCATTACCAGTAGTCAAAAGTGCTATCACCACTGATCTTTCCAATTGTGGTTGATGTGGTTACGGAGAGTGCGAGAGAAGGTCTGATGACTGAGATGTTGTACGCGGATGACTTGGTTCTGTTGAGTGAGACGATGGAGGGATTGAGAGAGAAGTTCTGGAAATGGAAGGAAGCATTTGAGAGCAAGGGGCTGAAGGTGAACCTGGGAAAGACGAAGGTGGTATTTAGCGGGGCAGAAGGCGAAATGTCTGCGAGTAAGATAGATCCATGTGGCATATGTGGGAAGAGGGTACGGTAATGGCAAATTCTGTGATGTGTGTGAAATGTAGGAAATGGATCCATGGAAGGTGTGCCAAAGTAAGGAGGGTGACCCCAAGGCTAGGGAGAGATTTTATGTGTAGTAAATGTAGGAAGTGTGCTGGAGGGTGCGTGGAACCTATGGAGAAGTTGTGTGATGAGGTCGAAACAGTGAGTAGTTTTTGTTATCTGGGGGATAGAGTGAGCGCAGGTGGTGGTTGCGAGGCAGCTGTCACAGCAAGAACAAGATTTGGTTGGATCACGTTCATGGAATGTGGAGAGCTGTTGAACTCAAATAGGTTCTCGTTGAAGGTGAAGGGAATGGTCTATCGCAGCTGTGTAAGACCAGTGATGTTATGTGGGAGTGAGACATGGTGTTTAGGTGGGAATGAGCTGGCGATCTTGACGAGGACTGAGAGAGCAATGGTGAGAGCAATGTGTGGAGTGAAACTAATGGATAGAAAAAGGAGCAAGGACCTGTTGGAGATGTTAGGACTGGAAGAATCAGTGGCTCAGATGGCAAAAGCAAATGGAGTGAGATGGTATGGGCATGTGCTGAGAAGGGAGGACGGGCACATTTTGAGAAAAGCTCTGGAGTTTGAAGTGAAGGGCCCGAGGAAGCGAGGACGACCAAGGAAAACATGGAGAAAACAGGTTGAGGAGGAGTGTAGTGGAGTTGGTTTGAGGAGGGAGGATGCCATGAATCGTGCGAGATGGAGGGCGGGTGTGAGAAAGATTGCTACAAAGTGAGGTAAATCCGGCCACCCCCGTCAACGGGGAATATACCCGGATCAAAACTGGATTGATGATGATGATGATGAAGAGATATTACGTAATCAGTCTTAACCTTTACCATGCCGTGGGCAGCAAATCCCCCCCCCCCCCAAAAAAAAAAAAAGTGTTGAACATTTTGTTTAGGCTCAGAATGGCTTGAAAATTTTTCCTCATACAGAAACCTGTGCCATCAATATAATGTTTATTCCTATCTTTCTCCAGTTTGCTCCAGAAAACACTCATTGAAAGTTAATATTTAACTCTTGACAGTTCATTTTTAACAATTGCTCAAAAGTCTGGTGCCATGGAAGAGGTTAACATTATAGTTTCATGCCTAATCCACTCCAATCATGCCAAATCAGCAGAGATATTCTGGTCTCTAAATCACACACAGCTTAAGACTTACAAGCAAAAAAGATCAGATCGGACCTTGATCTAGGCCCTGTTTCATAAAACTTGTTATCAATAACAAGTTACAATTATTGTTATAAGCTACTGAAATCCTTGCATCTAATTGGCTGAGAGCAAATTGGTCATAGAAATATGGCAGTTGTTACTGCTAACAAATTTTATGAAACGAGGGCCCAGGTACATACTCTGTACGTAGCAGGGCAGGTCCAAGGTATTTGCTAATTCTGTGTCCCATACATTACCAAGTATCACCGAATTAAGAACATAATATGAAATTAAACTCATTTTCCTTGCTATTTCACATATACTAAAATTTTGATGTGTTTCGTACAGTACAGGACAAAATACTTTAGACTTGTATATATTATTACTGAAACACCATTAAACATTCTTCTCTTTCTTTCTTTTCTTTGGTGTACAGATTGAATTGGAAGTGCACAAGGATGGCTCTAAGCTAGGCTTTAGTGTAGCTGGAGGTATTGACCAGGACAGTTCCTTGAATCCATTCATTAAGAATGACCAGGTATGATCATCACACGCTCGATTTTCCTACTCTATCGTACATTTTACGACAAAAATTCCAGCTATGAATTGGCAGAATAATCAGATGCTCCCCCTGGTTATGCATGTTCCTCCCATTTATCTAATCTTAAATAAAATTCATGTTTATTTTATTTTGTTACCAGTGTGTTTATTTACTGTGAGAAAGATCATAATTTTCAAGAAATTTATTCAATTACATTGAAATTAAATATTTGAAAGAAAATTTAGCATTCAATTTTGGGCATCATTTCACTTTGGATTTTGCTTTTGAAACATATTAACAAGATTGTTTCCTTTATTATAAATTGCTTTAGCCTTGCTTGTGAGAAGATGATGATACCTGTAAACTATACTAAAATACTATGGTTAAACATTTAGAATCCTGTCTTTCTATTAATATCAGTAATTATTTTCTTTTCTGTAGGGCATCTTTGTGTCTAAAATCAAACCAGGAGGTCCAGCTTTCAAAGCAGGGCTGCAAGTAGGTGATAAAATCCTAGAGGTAAGTCATTGTTTTATGGAACACCAGAGAGAGAGAGATAGTTAGAAAGAGAGAGAGGGAGAGAGAGAGGGAGAGTGAATATTGAGCATGGATTAGAGCAAAGTTTCCATGTGTTTTGTTCGTATTATATCCCATAAGTCATCAAGTATAGTGAGAAGGTGTTTTTTTTTTTAAGAAGGACCAATCATTCCCCAAGATAACTTTTAAAAGACATGGTTAAAGATTGAAGAGCAAATGGAGAAAAGTGATTCCATTACTTTAAGGAGAGTGTCTGGTCCATGTGCTTTATAAATTCACTAAAATGTCGGACATCCATATCCTGCTTGGGTTTGGTAGAGATGTATTATACTGAAATCCTTCTGAAGTGCTGGGTAATTAGGAACAGGATATGCCATTTGTTCTGTCATTGAAAGGGATAGCCACTGTGAGTATAATATAAAGGGTATTGTCCTCACAGTTCCTTCAATGCCCATTCATTTTTTTCACTTCCCTGATATTTCTATTTTAGAGTCTCTTTTGGTTTTTGAAATGTAAAATCCCTCATTTGCTGTTGTAAATTGTAAATATAGGCATTATAGAATGAGGAAGACTTTAAGTTGGTATACAAATTAATCTCTGCCATGCACCTCTCTGTGTAAACATTTGATAAGTTAAGTAAACAACTGTTGAACAATTCCAGAAGAAATGATTTGTACATTGTGTATTGTTCTACTTTACTGTGTGATGCAAATTGCCATCTCAAAAAATTCTTAACACTCTCCAGTTCTTGCACCAAAAAGGAATTTGTGAATCAAGAAGAAAGAAAAGAAAATAAAAACAAAGAAATTTAGCATGCTGAAAAAGAATGTGAATCTCATATTTGTTTTGTTTCTTTCTTTCTTCCTTCTACCATAGGTGAATGGCTATGACCTCACCATGGCAACGCATAACCATGCAGTCAAGATCCTCACCAAGGAGAAGTACTCAATGCTGAAGATGAAAGCAACACGCCAAGGATTGATGCGCAGCTAACCACATAAATCCCACCCTCTGAACACCCATCATCTCACCATGCCAGAACAGCATATATGTGAAGGGGTAGCTCGTTTTTTATGTGCCATTTGCAGTGCATTTGAATATATTGGAATGTTAGTACAATGTACTTCTTGTAGGACATGTTGGACTTTGCAATCCATTACATGCATGACTGTAGGATTATCTGGGAAAATTAATTGTGTGAAATGTTCCTAAACATTCTGTTAAGAGCATATCAGTTTTGGACTGCTAATTGATATTTTAATGTCCTGTTGCAAATTTCTGCCAGAAAGCTTTTTGTTATCCTTTTGTAACCTCCTGGATATGATATTGAAATTTCGTATTAAACTTCTTCAGTTATTTTTTAGTGCATTTTAAAATGGCGTGTGAATTGTTGCTCATCACTAAGAAAGTAGTCAATATTTTAGTCTAGGTTTTAGTTTAGGGGCTGACAGTTCAAATACACAGTAACTTCTTTCTAGTGTTTAAAGATGATATGGTAAAAATGTTCATCATTCACAAACATTTATTCAGCAAGTGTAGGTGCAAGATTCAATAACAATTATTAAACCATCTGAAGATAGATTTACCGACTACAACATAATGAGAAGTTTTAATGAGAACTTCTAGTCTACTACTACTACATGACTGGGGGGTTATGAGTACATCCTTCAAAAAGTTCTTGTTCATTTTATAAGATGTATTTGATTTTTCAATACTACATTTTTACAAGAATGTAGTTTAAGCTAATATAAATGATTATCTGCTGCTATATTTTATTTTGCCTTTAGAATGAATGTATTGTAGAAAGACTAGAAAAGACTGAATGCAGTGCCGCAAGTAAAGCACAGTTTCATCAAAAGCGTCATTTCTACTAGCAGAATGTTTGAATGAATAGGAAACAGGAAAGAGTATAGTGAATACATATTTGTTACAAATTGTAGCATAGTATTTTATGCTGTAAAAAGAAAAGAAAAAAGTGAATATGGTATTGTATATTACTACTAGTGCAATTATCATAAACATGTACATGTGCATGTACATGTAAGTAAGCATTATTGAAAGAGAATCATTACCCTGATTTTTAAAGATTAGAATGTCATGATTTGGGGCAAAATTGGAGATAACACATTTCACTCAACATATACTTTATGAGTACAAGTCATACATGTATGTATTTAATTGTAGCCTCATGGTTAATTTTCATTTTTGATTAGAAGACAAATTTATTGTCTCTTTTTTGTTTTCCAAACCTTACTGATGGTAATCATTATATGGACGATTATTATTCTCCTTGATATACTGCCATCAATGAAACTAATGCTATTTATCTTCATCAGGAAAGTGGTTGAAATGTTAGTTTTTAACCAGATTTTTAATTGCCTTTGTCTGCTGGTAAGTAACCATACAATCTGTTTATATGCTTTTAGTGTTCTATTTTCAATGAAGTTTGATTGGCGATTAATAATCCCATATGATTGAAATTCAATCCATTTTTTTCTTCATATGTTGTGTATATATTCTGTAGAGTATTTAAGATATCTAAATTTTGATGCTAAGATTCTATGTCTTCCATTTATTCTCTAAAGCTGTGTGATTAGCTGTAGTATGGACACGCAAAAGAGAAAACATGTATTTATCATATTGCGCTTTTAATGCTTTGCTGATCTATGTTAGTTGTACTGCCATACATTTTTGTGCCTTTGTAGAATGTTATTTACACACGAAAGTCACTGATGAAATATTTGTAATAAGTTTGATATTATTTTGTAGATGGCCTGTTTAGCCTGAATATGATGTAATCCCTCCACCAGTCTCTTGAAACCGTCTTATGCCCAAGTTGAAACGCGTGCTAATGTAACAACACATTTTAAGGGGATGTCCGCAAACTTAGATATGTATGGCAAGTTAAAAAAAATATAGCTACATTTTTCCAGATATACATGTAGTCCTGAACTTTGACAGATCAGGACCCATTAAAGTCTTCAAAATCCTCAGAATGACATTTTAGACATCACTGTTCAGAATCAGCTACTAGTTATACCCGTACCAGTGATTTTAAATGGATTGTCGGGGATGCATTTGACTTGGAAAGCACTTTAGAAAAAAAGAAAATAATGATTATTTTTTTCAAAATGTCTATTTTAGTCTGCATTTTGCAGTCAGTGAGGTTGTAAATAATCAAATGAGATTTTCCCATTTTTGCCATTGTTCCAAGTACTGATTAAAGTGAATATACTTTTGTTATAGCATCTTGCCAAAGAAAATAAGATGTTATTTTTTTAGGTTTTTATTAAATGATGACACAAGTACTAATTAAGTCATTCCTGGACATGAAGAATTTAAGAGCAAAATTATCAGTACTACAGTAAACGTTACAAATGAGAAAAGAATGTAATTGAATTCTAGTATGAATTAGAGATTCATAAAATGTCCTTTACAAAATTATTGAAAAAGACATGACGGGGAAAAGGTTGTGATTGTCAAAGTTAAAGTACTATCTTTACAAAGAAGAGTCATTGGAAGTTCTATTGAATCAAATGTTTCCTTTGATCTTAGAGACATTTCCTGGTCAATTTACGATATTTGTTGTTTTTCAGTTGTTGTTGAAGAAAGATGCGATAGCACATTAGCGAATGCTGTAGGATAGGATTTGAGTATGTATACTATAAAATTATTTTCTGTCAGTATTTTTTTTAAATAGGTTGTTTCACTAATTAATCATTTGATTTCATTCATGTAAAAGGGTCTATGGACCTATTTTTCATTTACCGGTATAACATACAATTCTATAAAAGAGAATTTACGCTCAGGTGTGGAGAAATCAACTTGTAAAATATATTCCAGCCAAAGCTTGAGGATAAATTTGTAGAATGTTTGGTGAATTTCCTTGATTACGGTACACAACTGTTGGGACAATTTGTTTTCATAGAATCTTTCTTTCCAGAGGAAAGCTATTATTGTAATCCATTAAGCATACGATTTTTGCTTCCTGAATTGTGTATTGTATTTGCCAAAGTATTTTTGTATTCTGAAATGTATTCAGTTTTTACAGTGTATTTTGTCTTGAAATGTTTGTTAGTTTTTCGCTGTTATTTTTGCATCTCGATATCTTAGCATTTTTTTCCTTTTTACACATGTGAAATTCATTTATCTCTGTTCTGATTTCTATTTCTCTTTTCACTTCCCGATTTCTTAAGATTTTCATGCCCCCTTTGGTGATCTCTCGCCCCCTCTCCTCGCCCCCCCCCCCCCTCTCCTCGCCCCCCCCTCTCTCACTCTCTCTTGCTCTATCTCCCCACTCTAATGGTATAGACTTTAACCCGATAGTATCCAGACAACTAAAATTGTATACCTCGTACTATCAACAATGTAACATTTGTTGTCTAAATATGTTCAATTGTCATGTATTCAATTGTCATGTATTCATGTATTTGTAAATGTAATAGCATTGGCTTGAAATGGCTTTTATACCGACTCAATCACGAGTAATCAAATAAATAATGATTAGAAATTTCACAACCTGGTTCTTCGACTATTGTACTTTGCTTTTTAATAATATGATCATCATAAATCTAGTCTGGGGCCCCGTTTTGTGAAACAGTACTTGTTATCCCTAAAATCTCCCACATTTCTATGACAAATTTGCTCACAGCCAACCAGATGCAACGATTTCAGAAGTTTATAACAATTATCGTAACTTGTTATTGACAAGTTTTATGAAGCAGGGCCCAGGTCTGTATGATATCTACCAGATTGCCTTTCGATAATTATCCATCATTATAATACTCATATAAAAGCATTTTAATAACAAACAGATAAGCAACCACAGACACTTTTTTCCCAATAAAACAGGAGGGGGCACTAAAAAGTTGTATGGATCACACGTCATATTTTAATATTTCCGTTTAAAATATTACACAACAGAAAACAGTATTTAAAAAAAATACACTCTAGGCAACATAAACTTTGTACATTTTATGTGAAGGTTCTACAAAAAAAAACCACTCTATATTCACACAATACTATTAACACTTATTTCTTGAAGAGTTGTTCATATTTCAAAACATATTGTATAAACCACATTAACAAACACATAAGAAGGTGATGTACAAATCAAATTCATAATGTCAACAAAATTACCACTCTGTGCAATTTGGTAGAAAGAAAAGGACTGGGTTTTAAGACTGGTAGCTTTCATTGAAATTGATTTTTTTAAACATAAATGAAGCACTGTATCATCTAGCATGCATGAATTTGATTGATGTGTGTCCTAATAACGCCCATGCCGGGCACATGATTTAATATAGTCGACTATTTTCCAAAGAGAAAAAAGCTGGTAAATCTTTAAGAGTACTTATGAGACAACGGTGGGAATCTTAAAACAAGGCAAGAGTATCACATAAAAATGCAGCACAGTTTTCGTTCTATAATTGGCTGAATGTATTAGCTGTCTTTTTTTTTTTTTAACAGCTCTATTTGCTTCGGCTGTATATTCCTCTGAGTTTAACAATAGCACAAAAGCTATGGAAAAGATTTCTCGAGAATCAAAGTGATTTAACAGTTTGCTATAAAAGGATGCCAAAACTTAAACTATTGAAGAGTATATGTTACATACAGCACGTATATATCACACTGAAAGTAAAATAGAAAATACGATTGCGATTCATATCTAAATTGAGAGTACAAACTATACCTGAAAATGATTCACTGGAGCCATTGAATATATTTCTAATTTCATTACAATTCATTTTCAACCCGATTGGTCATACTAAAATCAGTAACTTCTCAATATTTCATCCAACTGCAAACATTTCTGGTGAGTATTATTGAATAAAATAAAGAGTACAAGGCACTGTGATGATACAGAATCACTGTACTGTAAGGATGGGACAGAGAACACATGATAAGGGTTATGACAAATACCTTTCCTTAAGGCACATATTTCATTCTCTTTTCTGTAAAAAAAATAGTATAAAACAAGACAAACAAACTATATATACATGTATACAAAAAACGATGATTGTACAATAAGCACAAAACACATCATATGCTAAAACAGACAAAAAGAAAATAATTCCTCAAGAAATAGAACAGAAAAGCCCCTGATTGTAAAGTGAAGTGTACAAAAAGAAAGGGAAAAAAAAGCAAAATGCATAAAACAGGTACAGTCATTCATATACAAATAAAAATAAACAGTTACTCAATAAGAAAAAAAAATATTGGAGAAATATATCTATACTTTTCAGTAAATATATATATATATATATATATATATTTAATATCATATATACAATTATATACTTATAAAAGGAATTACTGTACAAAGTTTGGTACAAAATACAAGTACTTCTTTGACTTTTGTAAGGCCTTTTTGACAGTTCATATGATACATTTTCTTCATTATCTTATGCTTATATTTCTACAAGAAAAGAAATATCTTCCTATCAAATATTTCTGCCAAACTTTCCAGCGCTAATTTTTTATACACAACAACTTGCAATTAAGTAAAGTTTTAACAGAACACTGTACTTATTTTTGAGCTATTCCTTGACAACTGTGATAAGTGGACTTTATTCGAACAAAAGGACAATACATTATCGACAGTCAACCATGTAAGTCACCAAGGAAGAACCCTAAAACTTCAGATACAACGGTATCGATCATTAACTACACATAAATCTTACAGACACTTGTCTAAACTATTAAGGAATTTCCCAAACCTTATTCTTGGTGCTAACATAGCATGAATACAGTTATATATCTGCTGTCAGATCTATACTCTTTCGTTATACCCAAAGTATCAAATAATTCTATGTATTAAACCAGGGGAATGTTACCAGAAAGTTCCTTGTTTAAAATAGTATAAACATATCCTATTTGTTATGGTAAAAAATGTGACAGAATGAACTACAAAAAAGTGATTGTGTGTCAAGACAAAGGGACATAGATATTTTTTCACTTTTTCACAAAATAAGGTGTTTTTATAATGATTTTAATTTACAAAAACATATGGGCAAGAAAAGTTGGCATCAACTTTAATAGTCTGACCTCAAAATACATGTATCCTTGATTGAGATTGATCGTAAGGATAATTTCTTTTTCAAATCGTTTAAGGCAGGGATATCTACAATTACTAACAAAATAAAACTATCCACAATTTTTCATTTTTGCAGCCATGGTTTACACTGATATAAGACTGAGTCAGCTAAATTGACAAATCATATAATTTTTCACAAATATAAGGTCATTTTGGAACTATGTCTTGAAAAAGGTGTAAAAGTAGTACATCCTTACAATCAAATCTACTAAAAAAACAAAATTTTTGTGTGACCCACATAATTGTTTTCCCAGTACTGAGGTTTATACTTCACGATGAATAAATTTGTATACCTATTTTTTATATTTATAAATCAATCTGTACTATGATAGTGAATACTTTCCTATAAAAAAATAATCCGAATTCTTTCTTGAATTCATTTTTTTCCCCTTAAAATTGATGAATAATGAATACAGGTAAATATTTTTTCAAATATTTCATTTGAATGTTTGAACTTAATCCAAATATTATTTTCAAGGTAATTTGTTGGCTCATGCCACAATATGCTGTCTAAATTACATATTGGAAAAATCATTCAAGGCAGTTAAACGTCAAATTTCTTTGACTCACAAAATTATGTACAAAGCACATTTTGGCCCCATTCACATATGAATTAGAAGTGACGGAATACACAATAGTCAAGGTAATGTCAATAAAAACATGTAACAATACGATGGGACTTGCCCTGATGACCACATTTTTGTTATGTTTTTGGTAACGGGCTTCATGCAAAAATAATTTGGCAGTTTGTATATAATTCCATGGACGGATTAAATAAAGTAAGTTAAAAGAGTATGGAAGATGAAAGATGATACCACATGCATCTATTATTCAGATAAAATTGCTAGAGTTATTTCTGATAATCACAGGAAATAGCTATGCCTATGCCAGTATAGAAAATGTATATAAAGCAATTGCATTCAGTAGAAAACCTCATTTTCAATTTCTACTACAATCAGCAGTGATATACTTATAAAGCTGTTCAGAATTGACGGTTCTGTAGTTTTGTTCTCATAATCACGACAAGAAACCTGAAGAGGTATATTTCTGAACATCATGATCTAATATCAATTTTTATTGACAAATGATTCTTCTTCTAAATTCTATAAACTCCATGATCAAGGTTTTTAGTCAGAATTCCCTGCAAGGAACTCTACGCATTTGACAGAGGAGTGTGATCACTTCGCGTCACAGACGGACATTTCAAAATTTTCCATGTTGGGAGGGCTGTAATAAATAACTGATTAGATGTAATGGATTGCTTTAGGTTTATTTTGGAGAGTATCACTAGGTGTACTGAAAAATGACAAAATTTGGTTGTCATGGTTACTTATTTAAATGAGAATCAATAAAAATGCTCTATTTCTGAAGAGTGGACAAAATGCTCACTCTTAACCGATCATGCTTAGAGCTCTTTATTTCACTATCAATACGAACAACAGTAAAACCATATGGACTAATTTAAACATCTTAATACATCATCACTATAACAATACATCTCCCAGAAGAGCAAGCCTTTGAATTTTTCTTTCTTTCTAAAGGACAGAATCCTCACTCAACTCGTCACTGCGTACTTTCTACTGACCCTCCATCGATGTCATCATCATCATAAAGACTTGGGTGGAAATTTTTTATGGGAGAAATCTCTAAGAACACCGGATAGAGTGGTTGCTGTTGATCGCCATGCGCTGCAGCAGATCTTTTGTTCAATTATGCCTTCTTCCCAGATCATAAGAATTTCAGGGGCTATGTCTTTGAGAACACATACTGAACAGCATGGTTGCTGGTTATCGCCATGATAAACCAACTATCTGCTTGATGATGCCTAGTATTCCTACGTCTGAGCGTTTCTTCTTCAGATCATTTATTACGTTCCATCCCTGTTGCTCCATAGGACCTAACCATGCAAGCACTGGTTGACCACAATCCCTATGACACAACCAAGGTGCCTTCATGCTCTGTGGTAAGGCACTTCTCCTTGTTCATCAATCCCTTGGATAGGGCATAACTTCATAGGTCTCATGGCTGCTTACCAATAAACATATAACTGCTTTCACAGTGGTCAGATAAAGTACACGAAACACTGCCATGATTATTAAACGTCTGTCTATGTTCAAAAATAGCAACCATGCACCGTCTCGTAAATGTTCGTGCATGTCTCCTCTGGATCACGAGGCACCGTCAGCATAGACCGCTGAAAGCTGGCTGGGGCATCGGTCGATGCCACCCATCTGGAGGAGGGGGTTGTCAACGGATGAGGGTCCCACTGTCAGGAGAGGAGAGTGGAAGTCACCTCCTGTGGTACCAAGACCTGCATCATGCATGGCATTGAAGAAAGTGGTCAAGAGGAAGACAGAGAGGCCAAAGGAAAGAGAGAAAGGGATGGATAAAAAATAAAAAGAGCAGCAGGGAAAAGTCAGGAACAAAAAGACAAAATTTAAAAGGGGTGAGAGATAATAAGAGAAGAGGGAGAATGAAAATAGACCAAGAAAAAGAGGAGAGAAATGGAGAGAAATGGAGAGAAAATGGAGAGAAAATGGAGAGAAATACCCTGTAAATTTGTAAATAAGTAGAATACACTGAAAAAACGATGCTTCTCTGATAAAGTAATATTAGGATAATTAAGCTGTGAAATAATTTTTCTCTGATCAATATCATTACATAATTAATTTTGCTCTGATATGATTTGATTGGTGAGAACTGACAACATAACCCTTGATCAAGCTACCTAATATGGATTATATTCCAAGTCTTACACACTTTCACTCCCTGAAAATCGTGCAAAAATTTAATCCTGTTTCTTACCTCTCTCTGTGATGGAATGTGCAGAGAGTGCCCTCTCCAGGTTGTCAAAAGGTGAGAGGCAGGCATTGTCCAGCATGGTCAGCCCGCGCGTCTTGACCAGACCCTTGTTGCCTAGATGATTGTTGTTGTTGTTATTATTGGTAGCCGTCAAGGCGTTGAGGCTGAGCTGACGTTGGTTGATGGGTTGGAGGGTCTGGAGGGTGATGCCCTGTGAGGGGCGGCTGTTGGGGCGCTGGCTAGGGGGGTAGGGCTGCCGGAAGACCGGGCGGGGAGAGGTGGCTGAAGGCGAGAGTGGGCCAGTGATCCCGGGAAGATGAGGTGAAGAGGATGGGAGGGGTTGCTTGGGGGATAAGCTGTGACCTGGAGAGAATTAAGTCAAAGAACATCGAAAAAACAATTCATTAATAAGATACACGATGAGGATGACGAATGTAATGCTGAGGATGATGAATGTAATGCCAATGATGAAAGTGGATTAAGATAATAACATTGATAACAAATATCATAACTGGTAATCACATTATGGATTGCTACCCAGGCAAACATAAAAGAAAAAAACCCAGCTATTAATGAGTAATGTTATTAAATTTTCATTATTTCTAGGTCTTATATCATCAAATTTTCTCAAATGACTGCATAATTAATCATTCACTGCACCATCAATACTCAATATAAGCAATATCAGCAATATCATACTCTAAAAATGTTCACAAACTACAAACATGTGATGTGTGATGTGTCATGGGAAGTTCTTCATAACTTGTTCACATGAAAGATGAGAGCCAATTTGCCAAAGTTAGCTCCAATATATAGTTAATGCTGCCCTCTTGTGGCAAAACCTGGTTCATCCTCAAGCTCAGTCACACCATAAAGTTTTACCATTTCACACAACTTATTCATTCTCCATCCAGTATGAAATATACACGTTTTTCAAATAACTTGGCTAAAACAACACCTCGTTACATCTCTAAAAAGAGTTGCCATGATAAGAAAATACATCAAATGGCCTATGATTACACAATAGAGGTTGAAATGTTCATTTCATCTTATTGAATTATGTTCTGATTGCAGCTGAATTCTATGCATACTGCTCTTGACAACCTCAAAGACCTTCAGAAGGTTTCTCTGATTTAGCAACAACTCATGCATGCAAATAAATATTGAAGAAGATATTCTTGTTGCTACTCAAATATAAAAAATGAGGCAACCATTACATCTGAATGAAAATGCCTAATGAACATAACTGGTCGACATGGATTAAAATAACGAAATCAACACTTAGCACGGAATGCAGATTGTACAGATCACTATTGTTTACTCCATAAATGTGAAAGGGCTCAAGGTTCACAAAGGGGTGTCTTGGGAGACAGCTTAGGCTAAACATTCGTCACCCCCGAGGGCGCAATTCTTGGGTTGCTTGCCTTGGCACCTCTGGGGATGGCATGCTGAGTGCTAAGGCCAATGTCTGTAGGTGCCAGACGACCTCAGCTTGTAGCTACGAAAACTACCACATTGACTTCATTTCACAGTTTTTGAAGGTGTAAATGGATTAAATACATATAACAATGTTAAAAAAATATTGTTATTTTTAAAGACAATCTCTGCTTACAGAGATAAGCAGCAGTGATGGAGTCAAGATCTGGGGTGACATGGCAGAGACCAGAACAAAAGCTTTTGATTTCAATCATTTAGCATTATTCTTGGAGTCGAGACACAGACTGCTACATCAAAAAACCAAGATTGGTATTACTAAATCACTGATAAAAGTGGATTGATGCTTTTAGAATTCATGAATCACAAAAGATTCTTAAAAATAATTTTGTATAATAAACCAGCATCTCAGCTTATTGAACTTTAAAATTAAGTTGCAATTATCATGGGAAATTTCATATTTTAGTCAATCAGTGTTATGAAGTACAAAATTTCTTGCCATCTCAACAGATATTCATTGCTTTTACTTGATCCTCACACTCAAATGATTTGTCTAGAAAAAAAAAATGCCTGATTTATTACTCAAAAAGTAAGCTAGTAATGCTGATCTGTTACATATCATCGACTGTATTTACAGAACAAAAATGAATTTTCCGTGAAGGTGCCCTGTTGCAAAGATGTTTCCGATGCTGCAACAAGTTGAAGATTCAAAACCACAGCTTGCTGTGCCCTAGCTTCACCCTCTGACAATCGGAGGGAGAGACATGGGCCCCTGATCAAGCATAACAATTCTTAAAATGGTGAACATCTTGTCCAAATGGCCCCTAATCCAGGCTTTATGCTATTGTTTGTGGTTACTAGGTAACAAAGTTGATTCATTCATTTATTTCTTTATTCTTCTTAGTAAATTTGAATCGTCCTCGCTAGACGCTACAGTTTTGTGTTGTTTTTCAAGACACAGAAGAATTGTTTTTCACGTTTGGTTACTGGCGAGTGCACTTTGGGTGACGAATACACTTTGGGCGCGCTCTTGCGATAACATCCCAATTATCGCCCATATCGTATCTCATTATATGTGGCATTTAGAGCATTACTTGTGTTCGCTGCTTACTTAAATGCTTATTCATCGTTTTACTCATTTCTATTGGCAGATGCTACCAGAAATCAAAGAGAGAATGAAATGCCTGAAGCTACATTATGGAAGGGGATTACGAAACCTGTGTCACTAAAAAGCCTTTCAGCACAGTGAACTTTTTACGTGTTTGTTCAATTATTTTACTTATGATGTGATTTACTACCATAGTTCTATTGATCTATATGTACATATCGTATATCAACTCTATTATAAAATGCAACTGGTCATTTGTAAGAGTTTATCCTGTTTATGCATTATGCCTAATAATTTTGATTGACTCGTTCATGAACTTCATGAACCTCTTTTATAACCTAGTCAGGCATTTTCTTGGTCAGTTCCATTGCATTTCATAAGATCAAAATGATTGTTTTTCCCTATTGCACAGAGTAAAAAAATAATGCTGTAATCCAACAAAATTACATTGAACAATGAATATTTGTATATTTGTATCACATCAACTAAAGGTATGACAGAATTTGGAATGAAGTGGGGAAACCAATTTTATCCCTCTTTCTCCCATTAAAAAAAGAATTCCTTTCTTTCTATCTGCCCATCTTGTACATGCTCTCTCCATTTATGATGCTTTTTTTCATCACAATTCATGCACATACTTCTGCATTTATTCATACTTTTGTCTATCTAAATATAATACTTCTTTCATATCTGCGTTTCTTTCTTTGTCTGCAAAGTCTTATATATTCACTCTATCTCTCTCTCTCTTTCTCCATCCCATCCTTCATTTCTCCCCTCTCATTCCATCTGTCTGTCTATCTGTATTTCTCTCCTTCTCTCTCACACTCTCTGTCTTTGACTTCCTTTCTTTCTTACTCCCCCCTCTGAATATGCCTATCTTCTTCTCCTACCGGTACTCCCTTTCTTGTGCCATCTCTCTCTCAAAGTCAACCCTCCATCAACGCACTGCAGGTGGATCCATGGCACCTTGTCCAGTTCACCTGTGGTCAATTGCCTTCTCACCTTGGCTGAATGTACTCCCATAATCTGCTCAAATCTACCCAAACATGGCAAAGCTAATGTCAAGTCCTTGCATCATGGCTAAAAAAAAATTCCACACTATAACATAAAGAAAGAGATTCCTTTAAATGAGAAAGTGCTGAAATCAACACTAAAAATTGCAAGCCATTACCATAATTTTGTCTTTTGCTTAAAAACTCTCCTGGGATGTTCTATTGAAGGCAACAACAAAAAATCCCCCCCCCCCCAATTTACATGGGTATCATAGTTATTTAAAGAATATTTACCACCACCATCATCCCCATAAGTTTAAAAGAAAAGACAATGTGAAAAAGCCAGCAGTGAATAGAAAGAGAAATAGAAAGAAAGAGAGAGAGAGAGAGAGAGAGAGAGAGAGAGAGATACAGCCAGAAAACACAGAAAAATGAAGACAAAGATAACTACTAAAGAAAAAGAAAACTGTACTGAAAGAATAGACAGAGAAAAGAGAGAGAGAGAGAGAGAGATTACAAGTAAGAGGGATAGAGGGAGAGGGAGGAGGAGGAAATGAGCAGGGCGCTATGCAGAGGGAGCATCAGAGAGAAAGGGGTTAGAATGGCCAAGTAACCTCATTTGCACTTTGTCCTCAGATGAAACCAAGATGGTTGTTTGTTATTGCTTCACGGGTAACCATGGTCACACACATATCTGACCACATCAGTATTCTTTGTGACAGATGCAAGCAGTGAAAACACCCAATCCTATCAAATATATCCCTCCAAGACAATAAATAGGTCTTTAAAGAGCACTATGAGTGCTCTAAATGGATTCAAAGAGGGTACAAGGAGGGGAGAAAGATAGAAGGAAAAATATGGTCTATGCCCCTGCTTGAACTGACAACTAGTTCAACAGTGAAAAAATATACATTTGCTTGAAAGCCAAGCTAGCAATATCTAGACTAGAAAGGCCTTTAACCAGACTCTAGTTGCAACTTTCTGAAGTTAAGTGAATTAAGTGAGACTTCTTGAAAATTCCCTTTATGGTGAACCTAAGGTTTGAAGGTTAACAAAGAACCTTAAAGCTTGGTATTATATGTTGTTATTATCACTCAAGGTTTACAGAAATATCAATCCTTGTACAAAGTATCAGTCCTTAATTTCTCAACTTTGCATGGTCTTCAGAAGTAAAACAGATTGCAACACAGTCAAATGAAGTTAAATTCATATGGACAGAATATCAGAAAATGTTCACAAATAAGCAGAAATATATCAACAGAATTTTCTACATTTCTGCAACTATTACCAGACCTATCACCAGACCATCTTGAATGTTGGGAAGGGGAAGGGGTGGGGGGGTTTTGGACCAAACTTGCTAGCAAGGTAGCGTAAATTTACTAACAAGCAAACAAAACCAGTACAGTAATCAGATTTTGCTATTTGATGATCGATAGCCTAGAAATTTGCCAACATAATATTTTATATTCACAACCCAACACCCCTCCCCCCCCCCCCCCCCCCCAGCAACACTCCTGACCATTAATAGTTCTATAACTGGAAAACTATGACTGGAAAAACTAGACACAGACCAGTTTACTAATGAGTACACTTACAAACAGAAAAAAATCAGGACAGGAGAAAATAGAATGCCAGTGGGATTTTTGGACAAACACAGAAACTAGTTTCAGAAGTGATCCCAGCATGATGTTTCCTGTGCATTTTTCTCTTTGAAAGTATTACGACAAAATATCTAACGGGTAAAGCGAGGAATCAAAGGAGTAAAAGAGGCACACCTGCATATGAAAAATGTGATGAATTTTTCTGTAGGGTGTTTGGAGTAATACTTGTCCTCGTGTTTTTGCAGGAGGTTGTTGAGATTTTCAAGATATTGTAACTGAAGAGCTATTATGACGGTTGAGGTACAATTTGTTCAAAATTGAATTACATGGGTATATTCTAAAAGAAAATAGAAACAATCTGATAATGTTAGAAAAATGACACATTAAACATACTGGTATGATTTTAAAAAGCACACTCGGTCAATAAGAAAATGAAATAAACATTCATGAATAATTCACATTATGACATGCTTATTTCATCACCGGGCATGTTCAGTAAGATGCCCTTGTAAAAAAGAACCATAGTACCCATGGTAATTTGACCAAATTAACATCAAATCATGCAAAGTACTATAAAATTACCATGATTTGATGGTAATTTGGCCAAATTACTGTCAAATTACCATGGGTACTATGGTACTTTTTTACAAGGGTGACCATATTCGTGGACCAAGATAGATGTATACAAATTCATCAAGCGATACCCTATCAGAGTGTCTGATCATCAGAACGATGCATATCAGATAAGAATGTACTTAAGATTGGAAGCGATATGATAATACAAGTCAACAGTGCTTTGACAAGCACAGAAGTGTGTAAACAGAGGCACAATTCCTGATGCAATAACCAATGTTATAATAAATGAAATTTATTTCACAACTACAAGTCCATTAAAATGATGAAGTATCACCTTACAATACAAAACATTTTGCTCGCTGCCCACAATGAGGCTGTTACCACCATTGATAATACACAGAAGTAACAACTTTAATGCAGGCAGCTGATGATTTGTCAAAACACCACAGGGTTCTCGTCATTAACTGTTACATGTAAATGCACTAAATATTTGCAATAAATTGCTATTTACATTCATTCAAACATTTTTATGACATAATTGGCCTATGTCACGCGATCTGAATGTTTTGCTTTATTCATCAAAAGAACTGTACTAGGAGCTTATATCACCAAAGGATAACAATTCATCCCCTAAATTTATTTCATTCTCCTCTACATTAACAAAAAAAAATGTCAATATCATTGGAGGCCTTGTTCCATGTCCATATATGAATGGACTGTAACTGCCCATAAAATCATGCCATATAATACCAAATAAACCTATCTGAATATCAGAATTTCATCATTAAACCAACTCATGTGAGAAATACAGATAAGACACTGTGCACTGTGCACTATTATTCTCGCCTCGTTGGTAGTACTAAACCCGTCACGAGATAAATGGAAAGAAATGAGGAGTCGCAACTAGTGGAGCGAATAGGCTGTTCCCGGCACAAGATGACATTAATTTGGGTCTTGTTTACTTTCGTGATTCATACAAGGTTCCTTTCTATTCATCTTCTAAGAGTTTGCAGTCCTTTGATGAAGATCACATATCAAAAATTGTACATGGACCTCAAAAGAATGATGACATCTCTACAACTATCATATAAAAATGAACAAATGGTCCAATAATCTCTCTTTTTCTCTCTTTAAAACATTTTAAACCTGTGATTAATATTTCCTCAGTACATACATTTCTTCTCCCCATCTTGTAAGCTGTTGTCTTCTACTTTAGTCAATCATTTTTCTCTCTCTCTCTATATATATATCATACACTATTATATTATTGTACCACTCTCACAATTTTCAATGAATTATTCAGTTTAGCCTATTTGACCAGATATGTAGATATTATTTTTTTCTGTAACAGACCATATAGGCTAGGCCTTGAAATTGAATTATTTCAATTTAATTCTCTTTTAAGTTCAATTTAAATTGATGGAGAGGTATTGGCTGGTATGATATATGCATCGTTATGAGTAATATATGAAGTAAGTAGAATTGTTTAAGTCACAGCAATTTGGAACAGCATTTCATACATGAATGGGTATATGCTTCAGGTCTCAAAATGCTGTATGCACCCATATCTATAGTAACAAGGTGCAAAGAATTCCGCCTTTAGGCTAACAGTTCATCAAAGTCAGGGTGCGTGCAAACGTGAAAGGGAGGGGTCTTATTACATGGGCCGACATTATAGAACATCAAAATCGAATGAACACCTTTGACTTTTCGAACGACAAGTGGATTATCTATCTTCTTTTATAGGTTATTCCTAGAGCTATCCATACATAGGCGGATAGCCCTATTGCATATATCATCTCCAGAAAGTCAGAAGGGAGTATATCACTTTAAATTAGGGTTAACGCCCTTCTGGATCTCAGCAAACGAAATATGAAATATTCTCTTTCAAAGTGGGCTTTCTTCTTTTTTCTTATTGGTTGTCCCTTTTAAAAATAGTCAGGATTTAAATTATGTCATTTTCTGCAAGAAGGATAAAAAGGTATCCTGAATTTGCAATACCTGGTAACTTTTATTGAAAATTAAGTTTGCCTTATACCCGCTGCAAATCCTTTGTACAGGCAGGTAGTTCATGCTTGTCAGCACAATCAACAGAAGTTATTTTACAAAACCATTCAAAATTCTATCTTTCAATATTCTAACATCCATGACATTTTCAAAAATAAAGGAGCATGACTAACGCCTACCACTTGCAACTTTTGACAGCCAATTTCGAAAAGAAATTGGTGAGAATTTCCAAAGAGAATTAATCCTTTGTTTGCCCTAAAATGACAAGCATTACAACAACACCGTTAATCCCAAAATACCAGGACTTAGTCGGATTATCCGAGTTTTCAAGACTAATTTTTCTTTTCATCAAATTGCCCCATAGCAGCCCTATTCTAGACCTAAGGCCTAATCATGGCAGTTCATATCCAATAGAACTAGGATATACATCAAAATATATCAAATGACCTCATAATCCTAAAATATTTATCCTACATCAGCTGCACTTGTTTAGAACCATCATTAGACTTAAAGGGAAGCCCTTCAATTTCTTGATCCTTTTTTAAACTTTCAGCTTTCTGTTCAATCTTGCGGTATATACTCTGATGAGTGCAAGACGAAAAGCTTCAGTATGTCTCTCTTCAATGCCGTTTTCCGATTCTGTAGTACTAAACATCTTTTTAGATACTTAATAAGGGAGGATGCCTCACTTTCTACCAACATCATTCGGCAGAAAGAACACCATTTATTATTTATAAACTGGTTTGAATCTGTACATTTCAATATTCTTGGGTCAATACCAATTCTAAAGATTACCTTTCACACTGCTAACAGAAGTTAAAAGGGTCGGTACAATCTACATGTGTGTAAACAATAGTCTTTAATACAAAAAATGTACTTTTGAAGGTAGTTTCAGAGATTTACAAATCTTTCAACAATCTACAAGGAATGAGTTTTATGTTGTATTTGTGAAATTAACATCAATGGGGAATCTTAAGGATTGAGGGTGGTTTCACAAGAGAACTAAAAGCGAGATAATTTTTATTTACAATTCAGAAGTAATTTTTGTTTGTAGCTTGTTTTAAGACTTGAGGATGAGTCACATTATGAAAGATACTAAGAAGTTAAGGGGAAAAAACATACCTTTATCATAGCATTTCATTCAATAAATAAAGTCATTTTTAGAAAAGAGCAAAATATGGATACCGTGATTAGAGTTCAAGACGTTTTCAGAAATTAAGACATTGCAAATCCTAGCCCGTGGGAATTCTAGATATTTTTAAAAGGAGAAAATCTCAATACAATAAAGAGAACAAGGTCCTTTTGTGAATCAATTACCCCAGTGACCTACTTCATTAATGATTACAGATTATGGAGATAGCTTGTCATACTTAATTTTTTTTTGAACCCAAAGAATTGAAATCTGCATTTACATATGCCAGTGACATATTGGCCTACATACATCACCGTCATCACTGTAAATGATGGGGAGGGGGGTAGAGAATGGAGAGAGTTCAAATTCAATCAGCTTTTGATGTCGATGACAAGACCAACATGAAGAAATAATCCCATATCATTAATAAGCCAGTCAAAAGAAATACATGAATGCCTTTCAGATTACCTTTGGTACGAGGACTGAAAGAACGCTTAGCAACACACAGAGTGAAGTCTGAGTGTAACTTTTGACAGGATGGTGAGAAATGCTCCAATTCGAAGGGTACAAAAATGCAAATAAACGGAAGTCTGCTAAATTTTTATTCAAGTAATAATGCGCCAAAAGAACAACTTACTTGAGGGACAGTCCATCTAAAACTTCAATTGTTCTTTGTCTAAACAATAATACAATAGTACATTTAGAAGCTCTATATGGCTATACAATCTAAATTTGAAGAAATGCAATTAAATTAGAAGAAATATTCTCATTTTTACCCCAAAAAGTAAATTCTCACCAATTGTGTATGAAAAACCTCACAAACATTCTCATTGTGCTTTTCTTTGTGTTGACCATTTTCACTACATACTTCATGTGCATGGAAATACAACAAGCAAAGTATAAAGGCTGAGGAAATGAGTAACAGAAAACCCTGGACTGTTAAAATTCCATATCACACTTCGATCAGCGACACCAGACACGAGCTTTCTTTCTGGCTTGCTCATGATCATGAGCGTAGGCTTGTTCACACATAGCTACTAGCCCCTTTGTGAAAGGTGTTTCATTATACAAAAGAACTACAAAGAGCACAAAAAAAAGACATTCATGAGTTAATCAAAGCATTACACTTATATAAAGTTTTTCTCCTTTGAATCAACACAAATCCCTAGAATAGCACCAAAATGAGATTATTAGAATGATAATCTTTATTCATAGTTATCATTTCTCTCATGCATTGTCAGTCATGGAGTGACACACACTTGCATTCAAAATAGACCAGTCTTCACTCGCATGTACAGTAAAAAAAAAGAAACAAACTAATTCTGATCTACAGAAATTAGTTCGATTACAAAATTTGCAGTGTAAAACGTTAGTGAACTTTTCCACCAATGCACATGGGAAAAACTTGGTTTAGCCTACTAATTAGCAAGCATAATTCACTATGAGCATTCAGTCAGATTAAGTTATCTTGATCCTGGCATGGTGTTTTAAATTCAACAAAAGTGTGTATGTATACTGCCACCATATTTTGCACACAGAACTTTTGAGCATCACCCCTCTCATATTGCTCGTGCTAGCACTTGTGTAAATTTCTTGGGCAGTCATATGAGACTAATGGAAACAGATCTTAATATACATATAGACTGTTTCTTGAAATTCACTCACTTCTCAAGCTTAAACTTGCTAGGGCTAGTGATGATGCACCTAGTCATGATACAAGTAAGACATTTTATTGAGGCACCCAAGGATGTATTTTCTCCAATTATTCTATTTTTATTTAACAATTAGCTACCATGGCATCCACTGGATTATAATCTGGAGTCTTCTTTACTCTATGTCATTTTTAAAGAGGTGGTACTTAAATAATCTTTAATGATTCAATGCTTCAATAGATATCAAAAATTATTTCCTTCTTTTCTTCTGAGTCTTTTGCTTCAATATATTACATCATTTCGTCACTAAAAAAAGCAGCTTATCAAACGACCGTGAATGACTAAATGCCTCGATAGTCATGAGAGATTATTTTCTTAAATTATTCTATTTTATGGAAGATTTATCTTCCATAACATCACATGTACATGTTTTAAGTCTTCTTATATCTCATTATTAAAAGGGGTGCTTTTCAAACAGTCTAGAATGACCATATGCCTCGATAGTCATGAGGGATTATTCTCTTCAATTATTCTATTTTAACAGATTTAACGTCCATGTCTCCATGACATCTCATGTATGTATTTTAAGTCTTCTCCTTCTAATACTATATCTCATTATTAAAAGGAGGTACTTTTCAAACAATCTAGAATGACTACATGCCTCAATAGTCATGGGGGATTATTTCTTCAATTACTCTATTTAGCAGATTTAGCGTCCATGACGTGTCGTGTGTGTTTTGAGTCCTCTCCTTTATTATGTCTAAATATTGAAAAGATAAGCTTCTTTTTTTTTGGAATGACCATATGCCTCGATAGTCATGACAGATCATTTTCTTCATTTACTCTATCTTTAGGAAGATGTAGCTTTCATAGCATTTCAGCTGTTTGTTTTGAGTCATTTTCTTTAATGAATTTCATAAGTAAAAGGAGCAGCTTTTCATACAAACCTTGAACAACTAAATGCTTCAATAGTTAAATGAAGAGCAAATATTTAAATGTCTAAAAGCAAACTATTGTTCAGCCAGATTTTCATTTTTTTTTTCAAAGGAAATTTCTTTTTGAAATATTACTTTTCTGCTGTGTAGATACAGGAATATTTATAATCTCTTCAAACAAACACACGCGTTCATGTAGGTAGTCTTGGAGAATGTACTATTGTCATCTAAAAATATCAAGATGTTTCCATTGTTGTGGGGATGGTGAGTATAAGATATGAATATCATATGTATAATTGCTAAATAGTACACCTGTTCTTTCATGGATGATAATTATTCATTATCATGGAAGTACCCATGCAAAAACACAAATGAAACAATTCAGCTCCACAGACCTGTGAAAATTATCCTAGAAATTAAAAAAAGAAAAAGCTCTGAAATAAATATGAATATATATTACATAAATCTCACTATTTCATGCAGAAAATACAAAAATAGCTTTCTTGAACACGAGGGGATTTTTTTTTAGTAGACAGCACTCAAAACTGAATTTCTTTCCCCAATAGCAGTCATCAAGTCTACAAAATATAAGAGGGTTCTTTTTTTAAATTGATGAATAAAAAAACACACATATGGAACATAAATCTTTGTCAATTTTTATTACTTTGTCTTTGACATAAATCATGAGACATGATACTTCCTGATCAAAATTATGATCTCTATTGTCTCTCTTTCTTGAACTATATAAGCTCATCACTAAATTCTAATGTATATTTATTCACTCCTCAAGTTTCATGATTTAAAGATACTCTGAATTTCTGATAATAATGGGAAATGACAGTTCCCAAACAAATTGAGGAGAAAAAAATATCTGAGTAATTAATGGTCAAAGAATGGTACAGAAATAGTCTCCACCAATGTGAATAGCACAGCGTCTCTTATGTGCAAATGTGAGTGCCCTCTTCAGTGAATGTGATTTCTGCTTTTCAGTGAGTCAGACTTCAGGACAATTTTTGTTAAGTTGGCTTACATTTTGCTGATCCAGAAAAACAGTCTACTGTATGATAAACAATTCAGAAGTATTTTTCTTTTCCAAATGCAATCTCTTTACCAGAATTCCAGATAAACTTGGAATAAATCTGAAGAAAATAGCCAATTATATTTTGCTAATGGGAAACATATTGCAGATATACGAAACCACTACTGTTCCAGTATAAAGTCCATCAAGGAAATCTTCAGGAAACCTTTTGAAAAACCAAACCCCAAATGATCCTGTTTACCAATAACCCAACACCCGATGAATCATCAGAAAATATGTTATTCACCCATTTCATATCATCAACTCCAGACACATTCATGAGATAACATAATGATAACAGCTTGTCTCACTTTCCTTTTCCTTTCTACTACAACCTGTCCCCATCCTCAGAAAAATGAGAAAATTGCGTGACCAAGCTCCTTCATCTGAAGCTCCTATATCAGCTCCAATTACATGAACTTTGACCTCTCAAATAGTTTTCTATCTTTGGGAAGAAAAGTGAGACACCGCTCTGAAATGGAGACCGGTCTGAAGGTTTCAGACCCATCGACATGTTTCTGTGGATTTTAATTTCTTTGATATAGGCCTACACCAAGTGGACTGTACAGTCATCTAGAAAAAAACCTTACTTTAAAACTTGTTGAGAACAGAGTAATAACTCCCTTGTCAGAGTAATAACTCCCTTGTTGCACTAACGTTGCCTACAGCCATACAAGCACTATACATGAAAAGAACTCATCTCGAGAAAACCAAAGAGGAGTTGACTCACACAGGCCTTCTGGCTTTCAACAGATTTTAAATATAGAATGCAAACCGTTCTATTGATTTCAAAAATAATATTCACATTGTTAATTAATGAGATGCCATATTGTGATACTGTAAATACATTCTTGAGAAGTATCCTTTAGATAAAGGTACAATCCATATTGTACTTCTTATTATTTTCTATTGTGCTGGAATATAATCATTTTGGTGAAATCTGAAATCAGTCAAACGGCACATGAAGATGATGAATGTTCTTGAACCAACTCTGTTGGTTAGTATATATGAGATGGAGTATGCATTAACCCACAGTTGGTAATCACAGAACTTCTCATTATAGCATATGTCATAAATCAAATATACATCCTGGTTTGGATGGAAAAACAGTGACATTACAATGTCAAAAAGATTGTGAATTCATCTAAGAAAGAATGATATTCTTGCCGAAGCAATGGCGTGGGCGGACAGACACGACTAGACTCTTGAGCACTGGGCAAAAAATACCTATCCCTTAACAAAAGTCTGCCCTTCATAACTAGGTCAATGACACCAAAGGGCACCTGGGACAGGGTCGGCAGAGGTCAAGAAAGGTCACAGAGATGCCTCAGAAGATGGGCTGAAGACAGGGAGGTACCAGACTTGGTGGAAGGCTGATGGACTGTGTATTAATGACATTGGAGCTCTCTGTCTTGTTGCCTGTCCTTGGCAGAGGAGGATTATCTTCAGGTCAGAAGAAAAGTCAAGATGATAACAGTGCCCGTTTTGTGGTTCGGCCTAGTATCATATTGCTCTTTGAAATACACCTGTATGCTCTTGTATATTATCTAGCTGCTGCTAATGCATCACTTTCTGACATCTTACTGCTTACTTTATACCACATCTATCATTTTTTAGCAATATTTCTCCTTTTTTTTACAGAGTAATCCTATATTTGTACCATCACTCTTATTTCTACTGTCTTCTTTTACACTACTGCTAATTTTACTACAATTAGGCCTACTATTTTCAATACTGCTACTTCTGTTTTCATTAATATTACCACTGTAAAAAAAAATCCTAAAAATGAGCATGTCGGGCTCTAACAATATTTCCATTCAGAAAGAACACCTGTGTGTGTCTGTTATGACCTTTTGTTGAGATAGGGTAAGCAAGAGCACCTACAGTACCTCAAATTTCGAATATTTTCCTCCTAAAAACCTACTCTACATTAGCCCCCCCCCCCCACTCGATAAAAAAAAAGATGCTTATGCAAGTGTTCCTGGACATGCTCATTGTTTGAAACATGTGGGTTGTGACAATGTATATCACATTACAGTGGTTTCATGACTAGTTGCACTTTTATAATCCTCATGAGAGGAACATTTTTTAAGAGGAAAAAGGGCAATGTCTACAGGAGGAAATCAATATGTGATTGTTAGCCTGCATACAATAGTCATAATGACTGTTACAAGAATTACTGAAGACATAACTTTTGTTTTGTAATTTCTTTGAAATTTGAAAAGGTGTATATGTTACTCGATCACCTAAAAGTTCATCCTTTTTACCACTAGCAGATAACACAAATGAAACAAATGAGGACATAAAAAAGGAAGAAGAAATAAAATTGTCTATAGAGTTGATGAAACAAAAACAAAAACAAAAAAACACACACAATAAAAACAGAAGCTTCATAAAAAAATATGGGTGATAAAAACTAGCAATTTAAGTAGTGGTATCAGAATGACAAAAACAAATGTTACAGCATTATTGATAGCTACAACATAAAAAAGAAATGCAACCTAGCATTATTCAGGGGCGTTTCATCAAGTGTCTTGTTGGTGATTTTTACAGACAAATTGCTCTCAGCCAATCAGGTGCAAGGAGTTCAGTAGCTTATAACAGTTGTTGCAACTTGTCATTGATGACAAGATTTATGAAACAGGCCTCAGGTGTCAATGTCAAACTAAGGAATGGTATAAGCCTCATCACAGGAGGGCACTATTTCAAGTGTGTGAAAAACAATGATGATATAATATTGTCACTCTTTTGTCAATATAGAATTTGTAAGCTTGTTAATTGTATTTTTGTTTTACTTATTAAGCACACAGGGAGACTCATAACTTTAATATGCACTTTATAAATTATCTTTACTATTATTATTTTATCCAAAGTAAATTACATGTAATAAAAATGAATGAATGAATCTTTGATAAAGGGTGCCATTGCAGTGTACAGATTTCAGAAAGCTGGATACAGTTAAGCTGGGTGAGTGAAGATGAGGGCATTCCACCTAACTGTTCATCATCCTCGCCCTCAAGCCAGTATATGTTATGGTGGATACATAACAGTCTACCACAAAATGGTCTACCACACTTGTTGCTGCACTCTTTCTTAGGTCAAGATCGAGAGTTACCCTCAATTAATATGCAACTCCTCTAACCAAACTAACAAAATCTGGCACAAAAGCCAAATTCCTTGCCCGGTAACCAATACCCGCTTCTCAAGCGAGACTACAGAACATGCCGAAATCCTTCTATCCCCGCCAGAATATCCTTTTGTTTGGTGGTTAACTGTTTGTGTGGTTTTTCTCAATGGGCAAAATCCAATTTCACAAACTCTACAATGAATGACAACAAATTCATCTGGCTGATGAATTGCACAATTACTACACACTTAAATCTTGATATGGAGCTAAAGTACCGTGCACTGACAAAAAATAGGAGATATTACTAATATTATCATTGGTAGTTCTTTTTTGCCTAGAAAAACAGGAAATCATTTCTCATAAGTTGTCAAGGAGAGCTTTGGAGTATCAATAGCAGGGATATTATTCCCATCAATTCAATTAGTATTTGATATTCAAGGGATCTTTTTTATTGCCCTTCTTTTTACTCTATATAACTTGATTCACATATTCCATCCTGTTTGCTCATCAAATCACTCATGTGATGAAAATTGTAAATGAATATAAACCTAAAAATGTGATATATCCAATCTGTGCTTTATAATAACATATTTTCCCATTATTTTGCCATGTCTGTTTTAGAATCTGATTTTTTTTTTTTTTTAAGAAAAAGAGATTTTCTTTAATTTCTCTGCAGAACTTCAGCAAAACTCATTGGCTAAAAAGCTGTAACTCGTGACTTGTTATAGTTACTTGAAATGAATATATATCAAAACTAACATATAACTACAAGTATTAACTTTTGAAGTTATTAACTTTAATAAATGGATCTGAAAAATGAGTAAGAGTTAAAGCAAAATATCATTCATATGCTTGTTCAAAGAGAGAAAACAATCCCTGAAATAGATAAACATGCCTTTGCATATCATCTGTGAGAGACAGAAGGGCATTACTCTATAAAAATGAATAAGTTAAAGCCCCTCTAGCTCTCAACAGACAATAGTATGCATCAAAAAAAAAATCCCCTTCAGTGATTGGCTGAGCGCCACAATTTCATGTGTGTACAAAGTTTGCAGACAGAGTGTCTTCCCTCAATAGGACTTTTACGAGATTACGCTATAGTGCACGCACCGAACACCAATTACACTAAAAACCTGTATACTTGGTCCAATTAAATCGAACCTGACCTTGACGAAAATCGATCTGTCTAGTCCCACATCAAGACAATGGCATCCTCATATCATCCTTTATTAATTCTTCAAAAACGTCATAAATGTACTTTTTCCTTATGAAACATACAATGATGCATTATCATTCTTGATATCAAGAGATATGACCTTGTGTATACAAATATGTTCCACTCCAAAGGTATAGTTTCATCTCTGCGAAGAACAGAGGAAAAGTACAAGGCACGGTATAATTTTTGTCTTTCGTTTTCTGTTTTTCTCTCTCTATCTTGTCACTTGGAGCAATATCTGACAGGGTAATATCACAACAGATAAACACCCATCAATCATCATGGAGATCAACCATGTCTGATTTCGAGCTGGATACTCCATAAAGCCCAAAACAAACAACATAAATCTACCATTGTCTCCCAGAATGCTTTATACTTTGATCATGAGTTTGGGATTTCATTCTAGGCTAGAGCTCTCAGGCAAGGATAGACATATCCTGAATTCATTTCAATTATCAGTGAAACCTGTCTATAAAGACCGCTTAAGGGAGACAAGAAAAGCGGTCTTTATGAGCAGGTGGTCTTTATGTACAGGTTCCTTTAACATGGAAATTGTGGTCTTTATAGACAGGTGGTCTTTCTATACGGGTGGTCGCTAAAGCAGGTTTGACTGTATCAGTGTTTATTGTACAGTCAAACCTGCTTTAGCGACCACCTGTATAGAAAGACCACCCGTCTATAAAGACTACAATTTCCGTTTCCCTTGAAAAGTGTTTCACATTGAAATGTGTGTTAAAGGAACCTGTACATAAAGACCACCTGCTCATAAAGAACGCTTTTCTTGTCTCCCTAAGTGGTCTTTATAGACAGGTTTCACTGTAGTTTGTAAAAGTACATCTCACCAAGGGAGGTGGGACTTCACTGCAGCAAAACAAACTTGAATGGATATTTTTTTGCTACAAAGTATAGCATTCTTCAAGATCTAGCTGAAAACATGTGCCTTTTCAATTTGATGTGACCATAAACCACCTAGCAAAAAGCAGAATGGTAAAAACAAGCTTGTACTGAGTGAATGCATTCAAGATATTCTCTCAAATATTGTAACGATTTAAATTATCCTTATAAGAACTAGTATTTTGGACAGTCCTCTTAAGGGAATAATAAATCTTGGAAACAAAAGTTACATCATTGTTGAGTTGAATCAGAGAAGGAAATTGACAAGAATTGACATATCAGTATTTGGATTGTCATGTAACATCAAAATATTTATTACAGTCTGCAGACTCAAAGGAAAGAATTAAAGCTATGTTCATACAGGACTTGTGGTTTCGAAACTTCAAGTTAAAGAAACTTTAAGTTAACAAACCATGACTCACTAACCGCAACGAGGGTTCACACAAGCCTAAACAGTTACTAGAAATATCACTAGAGGAATACAACAGGCCTTAGAGTACTACTGGTATTTAACATTTTGTCATGGTTGTAAAAGTCATTGGACTGCTTATCACTTTGGCTTAGAATAATTATGTAAAAGTAAAGAAAAACATCCCTGAACATCTTTAGACTGAATAATAAAGGTTAAGTAATTAAATATTAATGTTAATTTTCAATAAGAATAATAATTATATCTGTAAATATTCTGTTAAGTAATGGAATATCAATGTTAATTTTCAATTAGAATAATAATTCTATCTGCACCACTGTATAAACACCTCAACATCAATGATAACATAATAAATACAGGAGTAATCTTAAAGGCATTGCATACTATACTAAATGCTCATACACTCCTACTTACTATAATCTTTTCAACTGATTTCATGTATTTTGAAAAGTTACATAAACATTACTTTTTAGCCAATCTGCACAAAAAAACAACAACCTCATTCAATGTTAAAAATAAGAAATGATGGCCAAATACTGCAGAAATGATGCCAAATACCATTCTGTCTACATTTATCACTCATCTCCTTGCTGATTATAATTTTAATTCTTACATTTTCATCCCTCCATCCATCCTCTGACAGGATTCCTAAGGATCCTTGAAAAACCACATTGCATTTTGATATCCGGGGTCAAAGATGAGTCATATTACCACAACATATATGGGCAGAAAAAGCAAGATATGATTTCACCGCTGTCAATTCTTAGTTAATAGCACATTTATCATGGAAATTTGATGGTCATGATGATAAGGGAGGAGGTAAGGAACAGATATGCAGAGAAACGGACAAAGATAGAGCGCCAAGGAAAATAACATGTGATTTCAAACTTCATTTGAAGGTACTTGTATTATATAACACCATGACCAAACATTAATCCAACAATAAAACTGCTTTATTTCTAATAAAAATAAACTAAAAATTTAACCTTCTATTACAAAGAAATACAAATGAGCCCAACTTATTCCTTCAAACACAAGAAAAAATCTTCTTTGCGCTTGAATTTTTACAAAGCGTTTCTTTATTTTTAAGTACTATAGGATCATGTTTGGCACAATTAAATCCCTTTTATTTTCTCTTGTTACTTTGAAGACAAACTTAAACCTAAAATATGTAATATTGATATGTTACACTGCATTTATGATAATCATTATTGCTTCTTATCAAGCAGGCATGCCAGATATCAAATAAATGTTAAACAGTTTACATGAACTGAAAATTGTGATATTTTTATGCAATTCTTTTCAACTTGGACACCTATATAACTAGAAATTCTGACAGGTAAATGACCCTACCTTGTCGGCTACTACCTTTGGCCTGAATAACTTCAAACTCAGTTCTAAAATAGGACTAGACAAGAAAATTACTAGAGCAATTCTGCCCTTGGACAATGGAAGATATGATGTAGCAAATCATATAAAGCAGAAGTCAAAATATATTTGTTTGCGGTCTGACATTTATGCCTTTGTTCAGAAGATGTGGAATGCTATAAAAGTAGTGATAGTGATCTTGTACCAGAAGTTTAAAAAAAAAAACTCGACCACAAAATGACCACTGGACCATTCTTATATTTATTGTATTTCAATACAGTGATACTTAAACAGTGTTTGAAAAGCCTTATGTGCTTAGCTGTATTGGTAGGAGGATTAAAATTGTGAAGAATATTGCTGCAATCGGAGGCTTATAACTAAAAAATTTGATGTGCAAAATATATGAGGTCATCTCTGTACTCAAATGCATCAACTGAATTTCTTCTATCTTAGTTTCTTGCATCAATAATGTAATATAGACTGGGCTTGAGAGGGATACAACATTTATTCCCTGAAGTAGAATAGTATTGTCCAAGTCAAAGACGAGGGCAATACGATTCTAGTGAGAGAAATTAATGTTGTATACCCCAAAAGTAGCCAGTAAATATCATTATTATTAACAGAATCAGACATCTAGAGGGAACTCAAATATATTGTACAAAATACTGTTTATTGCCTGCTATCTAACATGCAATATCCCAATGACTTTCGAAACCGGGCAATAAACAATTTATCGGCTGGCAATTTTGTTGGCTTGTCAAAGCCAGGCAATAAAATGTAAAAATTGCATTGCTCATATGTTTGATATGGTTAAAGGGATACTCAACCGCAGATTTTGGACGTTTTAATGCCGCGAGAGGGCACCGTGATCGTTACCTGATCATGCCGTTGCCCCGCGGGACGCAAACCTCGGATAGACTGGTCGGCGCACAAACAAGCACGCTCCGCCTGAGCTCGAGCTCTCGTGCGAGATTCGGTCGGCTTCCCACTTAGTCCCACTTAGTCCAACGGACGCGTTCGACGCACAAACTTTGTGTACGAGTGAATGGGGCTTACGCAATCCTGACTTTCCCCACGGCCGCACGGTGGCGTATCCCTTTAATAATGCATGTTATCGAACAGTGGTACTGGACAATCATTTGCAATATTCAGCTTGATCATCATGTTACTTGGAATTGGTTAAGTTCAAGTTTAGGATCACATGGCGAATTACTTTACTTGTATCCTCCAGCAATTAATGAGATTAAAAAATTCAAAAATACCTTGTCCATGACAATAAATGGCTGTGACATAAAGGAATATAAACTCTGAACTTTATGAATAATTTTTTGTCACAAAACACCCACGTTATTGCTCTTTTGTATTGTGCATAGCAGATGGCATTGGCAACAAAGTATACTGATGGTAAATATATTCTATAGTGGATTACTTATTGAGCGTCTGACACTGGAATTTCTTTCAGCATGATTAATTCAACTCTCTGATTGTTTGTAGGACAAAACTATCTTTACATCACAAAAGAAGCAGTTATTTACCAACATCAAGAATAGTTGCAAACAGTTATGTGGTGGATAGAGGCTAGTTTAAGTATGATAGATGAGTGAATTACTTCTGATCCAGATATTACAGAGTAGAAAACAAACATTTACTATCATATCAACAACTTTTGTTCAAATTGACATGCAGAAATATAGGATAATGGTATCTGAAATTGATCAGCAAATTTGGAAGAATGCAAGTAAATTCCATGAAATTCAAATTACCAGGTGAAATGCAGAGTAACATAGGCAAGCTGCTACATTGTACCATGTAGGAGTGAAAGATCTTCAAGTTCAATGATTACAAAATGCTACGGTTTATTCAAAATTTGTGCCTCTTTTATCCATACTATTAATAAGTATAACCGATATATTTAAAAGAAGATTCAAAAGACAAATCTTGATTGTTTGTGGTGATATATGGTATCTCAGATGTTTCATCATTCAAATAGAGGATATGCAACAAAGTAAAAACGGAGCAGTATATCAATCAAACTGCAAAAATTCATAGATATTCAACTGAGGTAAAACTGGGGGATTCACCTATCTCCTTTCCCCTGCATTTTTTCCATCCAGAATTAACAAATCCATACAAGGAAACATCCCTTCCTATTGTTTTTTAGGAAAATGAATAAGATTTCATGGGGATGCTATATTCTTTCATTTCATGCACAATTGGTATAGTTCAATGTCTTCAAGGAACAAATACATCAATTTCTTGGTTTTCTTTTGATTCCAAATCCGGTTGGCAAATGCATAGAAAAGCAATTTCAATGAAACCTTCCATAATTATACCAATATTTCATTCTGATGAATACGATTCATTCATTGATTTCTTTATCATTTTTTTTCTTGCTGTCCATATCACTTGTGACTATAAAGGCCAAATAAAAATTATTTCTTGTCCCCGTCTACCTACTTTTTTTGTTATTTAAAAAAAAAAAACACCAACAATATGCTGCAGACCCCTAAAATTAAAACTTCGAGTTTAAAGGGGCCACAGAAGAATATAAATATAACGCAAAGCTGTGCCTGATAGCATTTGTGTGTGTGTGGCGGCCATCTTGGAAAAATATCAAATATCAAATAACATGGTAACCCTCCTCTTCATTTTCGAAAAATCCAGACGAGAAACGAGGAATCAATTTTACTTGGCCTAATAGTTTTGAATAATATCTTTTGAGGTATTGCATAATCATAATTCATGTGGTTTACAGTCACCATTCAACTTAATGCCATGTGATAGGGTATCCAAACCCAAGGGGGGTAATACCAATAAACTTGTGTTCAAATGCTATGATCCACACTATTTCTCTATTCATGGACTACACTTCAAATCAATAAATACCTCTATGCTACATGAATTGCCATTAATTACACAATGCTTTTAAGTGACACCATGTCCCCTTTTGTTCAACAAACATGGCTCATTTTATAATTTTTCATCCAGGATACAAGCCTGGATGATTGGACCATAGGGGGTAATATCATGACATAATGCTCAAAGGCTATGACCAAGTCAATTTTATGATTCACAGAATAGCAAATGAAAGTTATATCTATTTCTGCTGAATAAACACTATACAATCTCTCACACCTCATTTAACTAATTCACTCTATGTCTATGGCCATGGAACTGGTGGTAAATGTGAAGTTCAAACACCGCAATATAAGCACAATTATTGATTAATTATTGATTAATTATTGATTAATTTTCATGCAAGATATATGCTAAGATAAACCTAGGGGGTAACACCTATATGACCTAGTCCTTACATACCATGGTCAAGTCCATTTCTTGATGAATAGAATCTCAATTTATGCATCTCTACTCTGCTATTGATTATGCAACCGTATTATTCAGATTCTGTTTCACATTTCAATCGATATCAGTATGTGCTTACGGCCACGGAATCCTTCAGTGTGCTATGTTCCCTGAACTTCAATAACTGCAATAACACTGAACTATTTTTTTCATGGAAAAGCCGGTATGAACTCATGAACAGATAGAAACATCTGGACCCTGTTTCATAAAACTTGCTGTTGATAACAACTAGCACAAATCTACGACAGATCTGCTCTCGGCCAATCAAATTCAATGATTTCAGTAGCTTCTAACAGCTATTGTAATTTATTATTGATAACAAGTTTTTTATAAAAAGGTCCCTGTCCTGATGACTGGAATAACCGCAAGTCAATTACTATAGAGAAGACAATCAGACAAAAAAGAGAAAGAAGTTATACAATACAAAACATTCTGTATGAGGGAGAAAATGACAAATTTAAGAACAATGAAACAAAGTTTTTGTGAAATGGGAAAGGGGTTTCAATTTGTGAAAATATTTGAAAATATTTGTTATTTGTCAATAACATGCATTTATAGCCCTCTTTAGATCATTACATTTATTGATGTGAACAGTAGAATTTGCAAATTCAAGGAAAGAGTGCTAGAAATCAATACAGTCCATTAGGAAAAGGCTCCATTACTTAACAAACCATTAGAAATCTGTGAATGAAAATTCTTTGGGGTCTTCCGCAAACATGTCAACTACGTGATAGATATAAACTTCTACGAGCGACTAAGTATGAAAGGTTTGTAACAAACCTAACCTGCAAAGGTCAAGTTTACTTTGGATGCTTCAACTCTCGTTTAAGTCAGAAAAGGAACGCTTCTGAACAAATAACAAAAATAGCTTAGCATATTTGCCAAATAATACTTCTCCAAAAAGGAAAATTTGTGAACAACTAGGACTGAATGTATATTTACTTAGCACCAATCTATGGAGAAAGTTGAATCAACAATTATTCTTTGCCATGGACAAATAATGATTCAAACAGTTTACTGCCCTGTGAAAATTATTAGGCCTTATCACTTTGTATTATGATACAGCTAGGTACCATTATAATATTTTGTGTATTTAACCCTGTATTTCAGGGGGAAATTATAATTTCTAGCCATAATCTTAAATCTGCTTTGATTGTAAATGAACTATAAGGATTCTTTTATACAAGAACATTTTCTGATTTATCTGATTATAGATTGGCTTAAGCATTAAGAAAATATTGTTTACAATAATAATTTAAGCAAGGCTCTACTTGCATATGTGGGAAATGATCTTGGTTTGGTAAAACAAATATTCCTATATTTACAAAAAGTATTATGCCAGGCTATTTTATATATTTTCATGAATATACACTGATATGGGAGATACAAAAGAAAAGATATTTGACCTATGCAAAGTGATTCAAGATTTTGTTAATAGTTGTATAGTCTCAGTCCCATATGTGTATTCAAAAATTTAGTTATACAGATTTGAAAGTCATTTTATTTAATCTACAAGATGACAAGTTACTTTTTTTCTTTTACTGTTTCAAAAGTCATTTTATTTTTTATTTAAACTAAAAGATGAAAGGTTACTATTTTTATTTTACAGTTTTCTTTTACAGTCTGTAGACAACTGGAAGACAAGTCAACCAAATTACCTACCTTCATTAAATACCAAGATAAACCTCCATCATGAAAACTATATCAAAACTGCACAATCTGAATTTTGATGATACACCTTTGCAAAATAATGGAAGATACAAGTTCATTTTTTTTTCTCAAACAGTACAATGATGCTCTTTATTTTGTAGTTTAAAAAAAAAAAGCTGACACTAAAATATTGTAAATGAAAAAGCCGAACAATAGAGACATCTTTCATTTGCAGAACAGTTACAAAGAGATCTTGTGTTGGCTGTGGGTGCATGCAGGACATATATGACAGGTAAAAAAAAAGGGATTACTCCCCCAAAGCCCCCCTTTTTTCCATCTTTCTTTCATGTCATATTTCCTAACTACAATGGGCTTATTGGACCTGCTTTATGATGGGTGATTAATGAGGGGGCAATTTGTCACCTCGATCAGACATTATTTCATCTTCGTTTTTATGTCCCTTTCTTCAATACTGAATGTCCTTCACTCTCCTCTCATAATTCTTTTGTTAAGGGTATGAAGGGGAGGATGGTTTTGATATGGTCGTCGCGTGTACGAATCCAGACATGTTCTCTCTCTTTGTCGTAAAAAAACCAAGATCTGGAGGGCTATTTTTCATCTCTCTGTCTTTCGTTGACGTTGCATGGCCCCAAGTTTCTGAGGAGACATATTTTCACTAGCCAACCCTTCGCTACAGTAACAATGGCACTTGTCGTTACATACGTCACCAACTTTATAACTTTGTAGATAAGAATGGGTTGTTTGGATTTGCTTTGGTGATGAATCACCAGATTTTCCCTGCCTGAACTCAGATTTGAAAAAAAAAAGTAAACCGCGACAAAAACATCTTGGACGGACATATGAATTGTTTGGGAGTCGTTTAACAATGAAATGCTTTTGGTTACTTCTATATAAAAACAGGGAAAAGGGAAAGATTTTGGGCCTCTGATAAACACAGAATCACCATACGCACTAATCTGTTGGTACAAGATGATATGTCTAGCTGTAAGAAAATGTCTGCCTTCACGTTATTCTCAAATATGATCTACAATTCAACATCATCACTAACACCATCACAAATACCACCATCACAGCCCCCATCAAGACCATTTTCTTTTTCTAAATTATTTTCCAGAGATTTTTACCAAGTCATTAACCACCAGCATACTTCTATCGCTACCACTCTTACCGCAACCATTATTACGACCATTACCACCACCACTACAACAAATACTACTATAATCATCATCATCATCACCATTACTTATAACCTCTGATAAACCAATAGTACCACTGCCTACAACTCTACTGATGAACTACTATCACTATAGTACCACTACTACTGCTGCCACAACCAAGACCACCACTACTATTATCATCATCACTAATACCATCACCACTACCACCGCCACCACCGACACTATCATCATCACTACCACACCCTTTCCTACCACTGTTCCTTACCTGGGGAGTGTATTGCAGGGGGTCTTGGTTTTAAGGGAATGTTATTGAAGCCCTGTAGTATCCGCCTAGGGGGCAGGGCAGGGGGGAATGTTCTTCTCGATGTTAGCACCGGAGGCTGAGTAGGGAACGTTCTCCTACAGAGTGGAGGAACAGGGCAAGAAGATAGGAAACATACAAGGAATATTAATTTTCATCCTGTGATACGAAATGAGTGCACAAATGAATGAGAAACAGCCTTTTTCTGGTACACTGTACTATTTAATAATTCATTCACAATAGGCATGAAAGATCCGCAAGACATATTCTTTTGCTTGGATTAGGTGTGGACATATCCTTTCCCTAGAACTTAATACGAGCTATGCTCTTCAAATTAGGTAGGAGAAACGAACAGTGCTTCTGAAGATGTGCTAATAAAGTTACACAAATGTTTGCCTGTATTTCCATATCAAGCAGTTTTTAAGGGGTGTAAAAAATAAGCAAATATGTAGCAAAATACACTTTAGGTATTGATTCTAGAGATACAAATCTCTATATAACTTGTTAATAAAGCTCTTCGTATACTGTATTATGCAAGGAATAAATAAATGAAAAATAACAGCAAACTCTTTATACCTTTCTTGCACTGTATAGTGGTAGGTAATTGGAATGTTGTGAGGCCTAACCTGCATGCTGAGTAAAATCTTCAAATATCTTAGAGTTCATATTAAGTAAGCAATAAATATAAGCACACAAAAATAAAAAAGGTTGTAATACCTTTCTTGCGTTGTATCTAACGACTGACTGGTAGGTATGTTGTGAGGACTACCCTGCATGCTGTGTACAGGGGAAGCATGATTGCTGTAGTTTGATGCTCCAGTTGCTGTGCCACTTCTGCTGGAATGCCCACTGGAGTACATACCTGAAATGCATCAGACAAAAGATAGTTAAAGTATCTCACTTAAGAATTTATTTAGCTTTTGGTGAAGACGGTGTGAAGAGGGTTTGTAGAAGTTATATGCTTATGATGAGAAATCACTATTGATAACTGAAATATTGGCATTATTGAGAGTGATAATTGTAATAAAGGCATTAATTGATCATGATAATGATGTTGGTAATGACAACGGTGGTGATAGTGATGATGGTGATAATGATGATGGTGATAGTGATGATGGTAAAAGTGATCATGGTGATAATGATGATGGTGATAATGATGATGGTGATAATGATGATGGTAAAAGTGATCATGGTGATAATGATGATGGTGATAATGATGATGGTGATAATGATGATGGTAAAAGTGATCATGGTGATAATGATGATGGTGATAATGATGATGGTGATAATGATGATGGTGATAATGATGATGGTGATAATGATGATGGCGATAATGATGATGGCGATAATGATGATGGCGATAATGATGATGGTAATAGTGATGATGGTGATAATGATGATGGTGATGATGGCGATAATGATGATGGTGATAATGATGATGGTGATAATGATGATGGTGATAATGATGGTGATAATGATGATGGTGATAATAATGATGATAATGATGATGATGATGGCGGTGATGATGATGATAATGATGATGGTGATGATGATGGTGATGATGATGTTGATGATGATGGTGATAACGATGATGGTGATAGTGATGATGGTCATGATGGTGATAATGATGATGGTGATAATGATGATGGCGATAACGATGATGGTGATGATGATGGTGATAATGATGATGATGGTGATGATGATGGTAATAATGATGGTGATAATAATGATGATAATGATGATGGTGATAGTGATGATGGTGATAATGATGGTGATAATGATGATGGTGATAATGATGATGGTGATAATGATGATGGTGATGATGATGGTGATAATGATGATGGTGATAATGATGATGGTGATAATGATGATGGTGATAATGATAATGGCGATAATGATGATGGGGATAACGATGATGGTGATGATGATGGTGATAATGGTGATAATGATGATAACGATGATGGTGATAATAATGATAATGATGATGGTGATGATGATGGCGGTGATGATAATGATGATGGTGATAATGATGATGGTGATAGTGATGATGGTGATAATGATGATGGTGATAATGATGATGGTGATAATGATGATGGTGATAATGATGATGGTGATAATGATGATGGTGATAATGATGATGGTGATAGTGATGATGGTGATAATGATGATGGTGATAATGATGATGGCGATAATGATGATAATGGTAATAGTGATGATGATGGTGATAGTGATGATGATGGTGATAGTGATGATGATGATGATGATGATGATGATGGTGATAGTGGTGGTAATAATGATGAAGATGATGATGCTGATGGTGATGATAATATCTGAGATCATGGTATCTGTGACAATGACATTAATGATGAAGATTCAGTCTTCATATTCCATAACCACTTAAGAGAAATTTTATGTCATGTCATTCTTGAAAACTTACCAGGATACATATCTGAGGAAGTGCCATGCATTGAGGAGTGAGGTGATCTCCCTAAACCACTATCGCTGAGTTCCAGAGGACTGTCCCCATGGCTTAGAGGATGGAGGGGTTGAATCGTCAAACATTCCCCAAGAATGTCACCATGGATGTACTCATCTCTTGTTCGAAGCTACAGGAATATAATAAGATTAAATATTTGGAAAGGTTAGCAAGGAATAATCTCTTTCTTAAAGAGTAGAATGTTTAGAATAACCATTCATCGGTTTTGCATGTTAGATATATATATGTATATCTCCCATCAAATTATTACTGAAATCCAAGTTAACACTCTAAGTCCCATAACTTTGATTTTCTATCATTCATACTTCAAATGTACATGTAGTATGAACTAATTTTACATTTTTAAAAAGTTATTTTATATAGCATCAATATATTTTGAGCAAGGTTATATGGTCCTGGACAACCACTGTGACTTTGAGTTTGATTAGGACAACTTTTGGTATCATGCATGTACATCTCTGTGATAGCGACGGTATTCCCATTAATTTGATTAAGATAGATATGTGTCAATAATACACAATGTCTCAAAAACTTCCCTGAGAAATCTGGGTTAACAAGGGTTATAGTTTATAGCATGTTTCTAAAATCAGTTATTGCTATGACCAAAAACATCATTCTGACTTTAAAAACAACCTTTCTCGTACAACACAGCTAAGCAACATTAATACCGCACTGTTGCAAATAGGTCAAGCGATAAATGTATGGAACATTACCCTGTATTCCATTTCAGAGTACCGAAATAACAATCCGAATGCTTTCAAATATTGAATTTGATAAGAGGTATCCACTTTCAAGAGCTCTTTGGGAGCATTCTCGGTGGGGTTCAACCCAATGTGAAAACTCAGACAAACTGGTTTCTTCCTCGAGAAGATAATGTAATTTTCACTTCCTTTTCATTTATGTTACACATCTCAAGGACACCTTACTTGGTGCGAATCAGGGAAGGTGCTAAGAGCTAATGCAAGGTCCCGACCTCTAAATTGATCAAACTTCCATTTTCTCCCTTGATTTTTTTGTCTGATAAGATCCCATTTACATTCTAAAAAGAATGGAAAATACACGGGAGCCAGTGCATAAATTACTTTTCCGTGCACAGGAGCTTCTTTAGGATTTTCGAATGGAAAAGTTAGATTTCCTTGGGGTCAATTTTATATTGAAACAGCATTTACTAAATGTTCAGAAATATCTGATCCAACTGTTACACTCAAGGCCACATGAATGGGGTTATGGTCTAGCCCCAAAACATTGCAAGGCATCAACAAATATTCTCTCTACCTCCCTCCCTCTTACTTATTGTTCTATATATCCAGCAGAGTTGCCATAACTTTATAGTATTCTGTTGTCTTGTATCTGTAGAACACTGAAAAAAATTCCCAGGGTAAGTAGCTTTGAAGTAACAGTAGACAAAAGAGATTGGCAAAGACTTTTGTTTTCAGCATTTCTGCAAACACAGCATTAAGCTCTGGTATATCTTAAAAGCTAGACACAAACTTTTTCTGAAGATGTGCTGCCCCCTTCCATACGAAATGGTTTACATTTAGTTACATTATGAGACTTCACAGAAAATATAGGCACACAACAGCCTCTGCTACCTCCTCCCCTTTCCATTTGGCTTGGACTATACATCCTTTAAATCTCTCTGTTAATTAGCCACAGTCCACCCCTAGTCTGCAAGCACAGACCCTAATTTGACACTTTATCAGAAAATCATTGTGTCTTGAGAGAAGCCTAATTCAGCTACCTTCTGGTCATGTCAGGAGCAGCTACAGTACATGGCCTATGGTAGTCTTACAGCGCAGACTCTCTTTTTACGACTGACCAGGGTTTGTGCCTGCAAACTAGTCCACCCCCACCCGACCATCACAGCCTTACTGTACAGAGTTCTATAACAATCCATGTGATTATATGCTCCAACAACAATTGCTCTATGTCAATATCCAACACAAATAAAATTCCCAACATCAACCCAGGAACTAACACTATACCTAATCTAACCCTGAACTTAACCCTAACCTAAAGTTTAAACCTAAAACCTAACTGCAACACCAGCCATAATATTATTCTTTTACTAAATGTGTTTGAAGCAAATTATGTCGCATATCATCCATGAATATACTTTATTTTGCACAACAGTCCTAAACATACCGTATTTCCACAAGTGTTTTGTTTTCAACACTTCAGTTCAATCTCTACAAATGATTTCTGAACAAGCTACTTCTTGGCAGGACTCCCCTATCCTCAATTAACTTTGTCACGCATAACGCATTGTTATACACAATATAACTGCCTGAAGAGATAATTGTGTTCCGAGAAAGTGATCTATATTTTGACATGATCACACTAGGACATACAGATCATAATACTAGCCAAATCATCACTGGAATCTGATCTCCCTGGACATGATGGGCATGAGCCCTTATCTTGACGAGTAGTCTAGTCTACTCACGCGTCGCTTTTACACTTCTAGATAGTGTAATTAAAAGTGCAATATCTCTTTATAGAATTAGTATTTGAAGCCCATATTTTGAAAATTGTAAAACGACATGGAACCTCTAACATACAGAGCAAAATATATTTTTATGATTAGTACTCTTTAATGAGACAATGTAACTTACTACGGCCATGGAAAAAATTATTAGACCAAGAATGGTTACTGATAGTGTTATTTTTGTGGTAAGAAGGAAATAAAATATCATAAAAGCAAGGTATAATTGCTGCAATTTTGTATTCATTCAATGAAATACAAAGACAAGCCATTTTAATAATTTTGTTTGCATATTACAGTACCCTTTAGTTATTACAGAAGCTTGGTCTAATAATCTTTTCCAGGGCTGTACATGGTGAGATTGCCACATTCTATGTATAATACTCAACATGAAGAATTTTTCAGAAGATTCTTCAAACTACAACAAAAACTAAAGTTTCAAACTACAACATATTTATTTTCCAAATGTTAAAAGGCATACTGAGAGGTTCAAGATCATTGCTTTTTCTCAAAATTGGCAATTTTTTCAAATGTTCAACAAAATTCCTAACCATATATATTGTTTCCAAAGACATAACACCTTATTAGAACCATGTAGCACTGAAAGAAAAATATTATTGTTGTCAATTTGAAGAACAAAATATGATCAATTTAGCCCTTAAATAATTGCTGTCCTGAAAGGGTCAACACCTTTCGAGCTCTCAGCAAATGTTGTGCCTACTTACCTTTTTCCTTGCTTGTTGTTCTTTTGCCGCATGAGCTTTGACATGTTTTCTCAGCGAACTGGGATCTGTGTATCTCTTTGTACAACCAGGGATCTGACACGCATATGGTTTCTGAAAAATGGAAGCAACAAAATAAATAGAAGAGGAAAATATTCAAAATAGATACAGGATGAATGTTTACATTTTTTTTGCAACATGATCTACAAAGAAATATGTAGATGCATTTGTAAAGATTTTCAAAAAGGTTTTTATCAAAATCTGCTTAGATCAACAGAATGATTTAATGAAGATATCAAATACAAATTATTCTTTTCCTAATCTACTACATAGTGTTTTGGCACTGAAAATGTAACTGTTCTCCAATTATCTTCTTTTGAAAGTAGATAATGGTCATTTCCCCTAAATTCTACATTCAACTTCCCAATTCTACTGTTATCACCAGCATTCAAAGGCCAAACAAGAAGGACTAGCAAGTAAGTGTAAAGACCTGTGAAATTCACTGGGAGCGGTTGGGGCACGTGCCACAAATTGAGATTGATAACTGCTACTTGACCCATTTATTGGAAAGCAATGGCAAGATGATGATAATGATAAAATCAGGAGGTTGGTATGTCTACTTTCATTACAGGGGTCTCCTCCTACCTTCTGCAAGGTTTCCATGAATATAGTTTCACTGAAACTGTATATTGCAGGAAGGTAGGGGAAACTGACTGAGTTACTGGCCATGTAAGGTTTGATTTTATTTCATTCATTAAAGGAGAATCACGCTCAAAAATAAAGACGATAGTGTTCAAAGGTGTTATTTATTCCTACTTGTTAGACTATATGGCTTCGCGTGAAAATATACAAGATCGATACGAATCAAATTTTTCTGAGCAAAATTTACCATCTGCTAGCAATATGTATCGTCTGCTAGCAGCACATGGGGGCTGCCATTTTGTTTATGTGTACAAGAAGATTTTCTTAATCCAAATGCTCAATTGCCTTTTTCAAAATTAAAAACCCATTTGAGATTAAAAATATAGAATAGATATGTCAATTTATTTTTAAACTGAAGATTTCCTTATATATTTCTGTTGAAAATCGATATTCGCTAAATAGAAATCTATTTTCTCGATACTGGACGTATGGGACGGAGCAAATTAATTCAAATTTTATGGATGCTTCTTCCCTGAGTATCTATAGCGGCAAACTATGCATTCACCTGCTTTCGGATAATGGACTTGAAAAGTCAGAATGCATGCTGCATATATTATGTTCTGCTCTGTTTGGCAAACCCAAGAAAATAGATTTTTGTTACGCAAAACCAGACAATTTAAAAGTATCATTATAAAGATTTAATTTTTTATAATACATGTAAACACCCACTTTATATTTTCCGTCACATATGGGATTTTAGGTAATGAAGAAAATCAATTTAGGATTTGGATTCAAAATATCTTCCTGACTGGAATATTTCTCAATGGTTCATGTACAACTCCAAATCAGCAAGAAAATGGCAGCCCCCATGTAAATGAGTAGGAGACGATACCGGGTGTTGGAATATCTTTATTTATACCCTTTTCTGATATCTTATTAGAAAATGATTTAGGCCAATAAGTAGGAATATATTACACCTTCCAATATAAGTAAATTTGTAATCAGGGCTTAATTCTCCTTTAAGTATAATATCATCTCTTTAGTCATTAAGTCATATTATCCTACACACTTAACATCCTTCTAGCACTCAGCGGACCATATATCTGTAATGACAAGGTTGAAACTGCCAAGTCAGTCACCACAAAGAATACCTCTCATTATGAATAAAGCATTTTAGATTGCAACCGATACTCATTTGTGCTCTGATATTTGTTGGTATTCTTATTGTTACAAGTGGTTCATCATGAAAAGAGCAATTAGGATGCAATAATGAATTAGCCTCAGGTAAGGTTTACTCCTCTTCATATCAAACACAATGAACCTTGTTAACATTAGGGTCACGAATGTAAACTTTTTCTCACAGATTCAAAACAACATAGAGGCAGCGCAGAAAATGCAAAGTTCTATGATCCATAGTAAATAGCGATGTATCTGTAACTCTATGAATAGAATTTCTTTAACTCTGATGTGTCCTATGAATAGATGAGTGAGGAGTAAGGAAAATGAAAATTGAAGCCCTTTCATTCTACATGTCTATAGCAAAATGTGTAGAAACCAAAGGAGAAGTTTCTCTTTAATTTAAGACATGTAGAATGAAAGGGCTTCAATTTTCATTTTTCTTACTCCTCACTCATCTATTCATAGGGAAGTTCCCCGCGTAAGTTCAGAGTTACGCGGGGAAAGGTCCGGTCTGAAAGAAACAGGGGAAAGATCCGGTCTGAAAGGAACAAGGGAGAAGTTACCGGCGTAAAGCCAAAGAAGTTCTCCACCTACCGGGGTGGAGAACTTACGCAGGGAAAGAGAGCTTCAGTGGGGAAGTGGTCGGCGGAGAGCTTCCCTGGTGAAATACGTCAGACATAAATGATCACTTCTGGCTGACCACACTATGATGCCATGCATTGACTTTTATTTTAAAACCCTGCGCGAAAACACAAACATGCGCGTCCTGAATCTGCATGACCTGACTTCCAGCAGGTTGAACGTGGAATTCGTAACCAATGGCAACTTCCCCAAAGAAGTGAGGTCGGTCTGAAAGGTGCTCCTGTACTTCTCCTGGTAACCTAAGGAATTTGTGCTTGTAAAATTTGTAGGTTTTCACCAGAGAAGTTAAGCAAGGAAACTGGTTTGAAAGGGGTATGATTCAAACACTTTTGGCTACAAACTTTTCAAACTAACTATTTTTAGCTGTGATTTGTTTTTATTGTGGACTTAGACTTATCTGTGGATTTTATAAGACCTCAGAAAATATCACAAATGGGATATTTAGGACTGAGTCAATCAGCAGACACATAAGATATTTATTAATAGAATTAAAATAGTTATTAAAAATTCAACATCTAACATGTGATTTCTAAAAGAAAAATGCAGGTGTTCTCTTGCAAGATTTGGGAGAATTGCATTCCACCCTCAAAGGTGAATGTAAAATTCAGACAACGCAGACCCCTTCCCCCCAAAAAAAAACAACCCTCCTCTGTTCCCCCTTCAATCATATTTAAGAGCCATACATAAGGGTATTACCTCCATAAAAAAAAATTTAGTTAATAATGCCCTTTTAGCAATCAGCAGACAATATATCAATATCACAGTTTTCTCCCTACAGGGATAGCTTTAACTCAAAGATATCTTAACTCTCTTGCTACCACAAAGCCCTAATGCTCAGATGTTAGGCATTGCACATTTCTACATGATGTCGTCAGGGTTAAAGTTCCACATTTGAAAAATCATGGTTCCAGTGCCCCTTCATAACCAGTCAGCCACTTCTACTAAATGTTGCTTGTTGTCAAGGTACAATGGTTGCTGTCAATATGTACATTGAATTTAAGAAAAAAGGGTCTATACAAGAAAACGTGACCATTCTTTCATCATGATAGCTCCAGATAACGATCTCTCTCTCGTGACGATGACTTTATTTCTTTAAGAGAACGATGGGGAGGAGTCTGGTATTACCGTGACGACAGCAGCTTGCAGACAAGACGAAACATTCGTCTGTATTCACATAGAATTATATGACACCACGGATCGGTGATTCGCCAAAGTTTCTTATCAGAGCGATAAAAATTGGATCCCTTGTGCAAACCTGTTGCACTATTATCAAGCTACAATGCCTGGCACGGCTACAAACAATATCATAACAGTCAATATCTTTTGGAAAATGAATCAAATACCCCTCACGCAAATAATGTCACAGTATGATATACCTATTTACCTGATGCTCGGTACCTTCAGTAAAAGAGATAAACAATTCATCCCTGTAAAGCTCTAAACAGA